>JARYHS010009186.1:162134352-162193550 GCA_031002005.1 Vandiemenella viatica
GTCTTAATTACGTCAGATATCACCAAAAAAAAGAATTTGCACTATTCGCCAAACCTCGACCAATTAATACCAATCTTGTTGCTGTTGTCTGTGCTATCAACCTTAACAGTGACTCAGAAGTCATGATAAAAACAGGGAACGTTTTTGTGACTTTAAAATGTGGAATTGTGTCGACATCTCCAAATGTAAAATAAACACAATTTCCATCCTTTATTTGTGCTGTACCGTGTAAGTAAACAGAGAACTTATGAAAAATGAGTAATCCCGTCCGGATATTTAATAAAACTCTATCAGTCGCTTTTCTGATGCAAACGGCTCGTAAAACTAGATTTTTTTTCTATCAAGAAACCTTGACGAAGTGGGCTAATATATATTTCCAGAAACGTTCATCCTAGAATTCATCTTTAGAAGTTTGAGAAATTTTAAGATAATGTTAATTAAATGAAATAAAGTTGAACCGAGCTTACGTATGTGGCCTCCAATGAAAGGTCAGCAATATAGCCATTCCGTAATATGCAATATTTCAAAATCATTTTCACAAAAGTATTTGTATGTGTCAGCTGACTGCATGTGGTCAAGGTTGTAAATTGGAGAAAGTATTTTGTAAAAGACACATGTTTGTGAAACAAATCATTAACTTGGAAAAAAAAGAAGTCAAACAAATAGTCTCGATGTTAGATTCAGTAAATCCGATGTGCGAAACTTTTGAAAAAAAGTACTAACTACTGATTTAAGTTTCAAATTTTTTCCATAAAGTGATGTAAAACAAGAAATTTAGACACTGTTATTCTTCAAATAGACCAGTAGTGTTCTCGTGCACTGTTGAAAACCTCTTTTCTTTTACCAGACACCAAACTCAATTTTATGATTTAAATTTTAACAACCCCCTCAAACTTAGCGTAATGATCATGGCTGGTTACCCAGAGGAATTGTATTATTTCTCAACGCCCAGAAAGGGCCTTAATATGTCTTTAAAACTTTCAAACAAATAATGTTCATAAATAATATCAAATGTTGTTATACTTTTTTATGTTATTTGCTTCATAATTCTGTAAAAATAGTTAAGGTAAAAAAAATTGTTCTCTAATGAATGTTAATCATTATTCAATGTTTCTTCACTCTTGCTTTTTTCCATGGTTTTTTTTTTTTTTTTTTTTTTTTTTTTTAAATGAAGCGGCTCTGTGGAAAGCAGGCTGACGCTAGGATTAGTGGCCATACAATCACGTCTCGTGTTGTGATATATATGAACTATACCCGTCTGATGCTGAATGAGAGACTAATCTCAGCAATACCTCCAACACAACGAAAAATATAAATAATCTGTAATAATGAACGTCGAGGATGTGAAATGGACTTGTGTCACTGACGGCTTGGCGATTACATTGCGATTCTGTTTTAATGTTTAGTGCTTCACTGCCTATAATTGGCGCGAGTGCATACCGGCACCTTTATAGGTTTCTTTGGAGA
This sequence comes from Vandiemenella viatica, assembly GCA_031002005.1. Taxonomy (NCBI): domain Eukaryota; kingdom Metazoa; phylum Arthropoda; class Insecta; order Orthoptera; family Morabidae; genus Vandiemenella; species Vandiemenella viatica. Next base: position 162,135,820 of record JARYHS010009186.1, read on the forward strand.
GGAGAGTCGTATATATGTATGTATTAGTTTTTAAATGATAATAATTCTCTCCAGAATCTAAAATTTTAACGATCAAATGGTAAATGCTCCTGTCAATATTTAAAAAAAAAAACATTACATTAATTTGTTATTGTTGATAGAATGGTATTTACCTAATAAAACAATAACTTTACTAGCAATCTAATACAACTTGATCAATCGATTTTTTTGTCTTGTGTACATAGTGACATCATATTTTTCTTGGTATAAAGATTCGCCGACAGCGATCGTGTGGATAAGCCAATAATATTTTTAGTGGTCTTAATACACGATAAGTATCAAATAAAGCAAGTGTGGGAGAATTAAATACTAAAACGGTATTTCGAAACGCGAGTCAGAAATAGTTTGTTCTCTAGTGACATTTAAAAGAGAAAGGTTTAATTTTCCACTGACTTATATTAATGTTTTTAGCAACGTATTTTACAGGATTTTTCTTTCCGATAAACAAAAATATTAGTGGTATTTAGTCAGTTTTCAGAACAGAACACTTAAATCGCTAAGCACATCACTGCTTCATTTCGCAAGCCAAATAAATAGTTTTCCTTTGTATTCATTAGTCGGTATGTAAATCTAGATTGGTGAAATATTTTATTTCCAAATACCTCTATACCGTATAACCGCGATCATCTTTAAACAAAATTACTTGATGAAAACATTGTTTTTTAAAAAACTACTGCAGTCCAACATTGAGAAGAGTTGAGATTATTGTTATAATCAGCGTGTATTTATAGTAATTATTATTTTCGTACATTTTCAAAGAGTGAGTATCGTAATTCGATTCAACATACAAAAAATATATTTTAAAAGAACCAGTCAGGTAGAGACAAGCAGGAAAACTGTTGTGAAGATATACCTATATTTATACTGTAATAGTTATTGTCTTCTAGATACCTTTCAATAAAAAAAATCAATAAACAACAACATAAAACTCGTTCCTAAGCTTGTTATATGTTCGTATCGATCTATTGTAGGTAGTTCGTAACACTACTATAATAATTATTTTTATCGCAGAAATTATAAAAAAAATCTCTAAAAGGAGGCAAGGGGATTTTTTAAAAGGAAATAACCAATCCTGTCTGGTTGAAAAATACACTGGATATCCTAAAACAATTTCACTCTCACCAACAACATGATTATTTCATTCGTAAGAATCTAAAACAGTGACGCATATATACAGGAAAAACAGGCTTATAACATACAAAACACAAATAAAAATGATTTAAAAGGGCTAAAAAAGTGAAAATAAGACGATAAGCTTAAATTCTACAGAAAAACATGTCTTCTATTGCCACTTTCTATTTTTTTAATAAAAAAAAAATACATGATCAGCTTATTCCTATGGACTTTCCAACCCGTACTAAACTATTAAAGTACCTGCAGTCTAAAATAAAATGATGATGTGTTTTATCAGTATGGTTGTGGAAAGCGTGTCATATGTATCAGAAATTACCTTTAATTCCGGCAGACAGGTGCAGCTACTTGTGGACAGCGCGTGCAAGCAACAGATCTCTCACTGGCACCACTCTCGCTGGGAGTTGCCCGTGACGTACGCGGCAGTTGAGGTGCAAAGCGAGGCTGCGAGGTTCAGGCCGGGCGACCGGCGCGCGCAGACTGTCCTGCTCCCCAGACACGCGGCGCGGCGCGGCGCCCGGCGTCCGTCCGTTAGGCGCCGGGGGCGCCCCTGGCGGCCGCAGCCGCAAACAGCCCCGCCCTGGCCGGCCGCTGCGCGCTGCACCGCAGTGGTTAGTGCGCCTAGGCGCCGGCTGGCTGCAACAAGCGCAACAAACAAACACCACTCCAGTTGTTACGACAATATGCATATGAAGCTACTGCTGGTATATGCGCTATAACTTCAGGGTAATGGTCCAATAAAAGCTATACTGCTGTCGCAGCGAAGATACCACCAAATATAATGCAATAGCAGTAACAGGATGATAGCATAGTATTCGATATTTCCGCCGTTAGAACGAAAGTTTCATTAAATGTGAACCTGAATAAGGATTATATAAAAGTAATGGTTTACAGTTCACATGAAGTTATCTGCCATTCTGTAATCTCGTGGCTCTGCACACAGTTTTTATCGCAGTCACCATACTTGCTAACCATCGTAGGAGTAAAATAATTACACATATCTGATGCTGCTTTCGTAATAGTGACAAACGAAAATATAGACTGATACGGATGATAGTAGAAACTTGAGCAATGACAGATAGAACTGGCTAAGAGTATCGACACCATTTTTAGCGTCATATTGGCTCTATTATCGATTCTCTAATACAACCGGTATTTAGAGTGGTTGTTGGCGCCGTTCTTAGAGCGGTTTTCAGAGCGTTTTTTTCATGTTTCAGTTTGTTATCTGTACTTGTTCCATAACAAGACATGCATAATATTCCTACCGTTAATTAAGGTACGAGGGTTATTCCAAAAGTAAGGTCCGGTTAAGAAAAAAAAATCAATTAAAAAAAACAATTGTTTTATTTACATTCCTTGCATATTCCTCTATTTTTCTACATAATTTCCATTCTTATTTAAACTTTTGTCACATCTTTCAACAAGCTTTTGAATACCTAAGTCGTAGAAATCGGCCGCCTGCGAAGATAACCAGTTTTTAACTTCTTCTTTCACTTCATCATCTGTGTCGAAGCGCTTGCCGCCAAGAAACTCCTTTAGGTAGCGGAACAAGTGGAAATCACTTGGCGCCAAATCCGGGCTGTATGGTGGGTCGTCAAGCTGTTCCCATCCAAATTTCTTGATTACAGGTTGCGTTTCTTTCGAAGTATGGGGTCTGGCATTGTCATGCAACAACAACACTCCAGACGACAACAGACCACGTCGCTTATTCTGGATTGCACGTCGAAGTTTAGTCAGGGTAGCGCAGTAGGCTGCTTTATTGATCGTTGTCCCTCTTTCCATAAAGTCGACTAACAATACTCCATGTCTATCCCAAAACACGGTCGCCATAACCTTGCGTGTTGAGATTGTCTGCTTTGCCTTGACCTTGACTGGCGATGACGTGTGACGCCATTCCATCGACTGACGTTTAGACTCGGGGGTTATGTGAGAAACCCATGTCTCATCCCCTGTGACAATATGGTCTAAAAGACTGTCACCTTCCTTATGATATCGCTCCAAAAAAACAAGAGCATAAGCCATTCTTTCCATTTGTTGGGACTCAGTAAGCAGCCTGGGAACCCAACGGGCACACAATTTGTGAAAATTCAAATGTTCAGACACAATTCTGTACAAAGTCGTTCTACTCACATTCGGGAAATCTACTCGTACGAGTATTTCGAGATCTGAAATAGTGAATCGTCGATCTTCACGAATTTTTGGTCAACCGCATTGACCAAATCTTCTGAAATCACTGATGGTCGGCCAGACCGTGGTTCATCATGCACATTTTCCCGTCCTTCATTAAAAGCTCGCACCCACTTGCGCACTTTACTGTCACTCATTATTAGGACCGTAAACTTCAGTAATCTGCCGATGAATTTCTGCCACTGAAACGTTTCTTGCAGACAAAAACCGTATCGCTGCCCTTACTTCACAATCGGCGGGCCGATAAATTGTCTTAAACATTGTGAACTGACACTACAAACAGCACACACAACAGTAACAGTAACAACGCTAATGGCGGCACTTGACGCGCAAGCATGCCGGGAGTCGGCGCGCATGCGTGTTTTGTCCTTGGCGCCCAATTCAAATAGTTACAGCGAATCGGACCTTAGTTTTGGAAAACCCTCGTACTTACTTCCCAAACATTGATTTTTGGCTCTTTCAGTAAATAAAAGTGCTCCTGGAAGATCCGGTATGATTCACGTTGGAACGTGAAGGACTATCCGAGTTCTGTTTCGTAACAGGACTGCTTCAAATGATCCCAACAATGTTGAGTCTGCTACGAGAAGAACCAGCAGATCATGTGGATTATCGTATGTATTCCAGCAAAATTCCCACTTCTTTTTAGCAAGCAGAGTGTGTTTTAATTTGTTCGTAACTGTGTATACCCGCAATATTATTTCATTTTGGAACAGTATAGTTTTACTACATGCGTTTGACATGGTCGTAATTCCGTTGAAAGACAAAATACGAAGACTGGGTAGTTTTATTTTAATATTAAATGGATTCGGTATCCTTATATCTAATTTATCTGGCTACATAAATTTTTGAGATAATGCATAATATACGTTTTATCTATGTAGTATGACGTATCATTAGCATAAAAACATTAACGATCAGCTTAGCATGCTAAATTTCTTAAAGGGGGCTCTCAAACAAATGCAGTAATTAACATCAATATACTATCACTGATACTGATATAATTTTAAGTTCCTTAATTTCTGTCAGGATTCGTAGTAACGTCAGCGATATGGTAATTACACAGCTCAGAAAGAAGCAAACATTTGGATGATGGTGAGTTAACGAGCAGATTTCAAAATTCGAAAATACTATAACTGTTAGATTCAATGATAAACTTTTTGAGTTATCCACTGTAAACTCCAATAATCCTTTGAAAAAAATTGAATATAAACTCATTAGTTTCTATCAAAACCTTATTTCTAGCATCTACAGTGTTAAATATAATGATACATGGATTGTTTCTTTTCAAGTTTCGTCTTATTATCCAATTTTCAGCCCTGAATCACCTTTCTGCCATGATTCTGATTTATAATTTTTATTAAAAAGATTTCGTGCCCCTTGTTTTGTACTGCAATTCTAGCCAAATTTTTTTGGATTTTCGTTTTGGAACCAAATAATTTCAGTGAATTCGCGAATCTGAGTCCAAAGTTTACAGCGTAACATAGATTTGCCGTTTATGAGCCTTTGGAAAACTATGTACCATAGTATTACATGAAATGATGTATTATCGATTTTAGCGTTAGCTATTTAGTGACAATATTATGACACCATTCGATGCTCAACTTTAGCTTTGTGTGTAATAACGCTTTCATTATTATCGTAAATTATGATGCAGTTAATGCACAAATTGTTTGGAAAAATCTGTTAGTGTTATTAATCGCTTAGTTAAAATAATAATACAAACATAACTTCGATCATATGTACTTAAATCCGCTAAAACTGTTTAGCTTCTGCACTACTGCAGAGTAAATATATACTGTCACGGTCGTAAAATGTTATAGCACACCCTTTTTACTGCAGATAATGCATTGTTAAATGATATTATTATAGAATGAATTGCTTAAAGTCTCCATTTTATAAGTTTGTTCCAGAAGGCAGCCAACGGCAGCGCTAAGCGTCCGCCTCCAATGAGCTTCCTGCGAAAACCCTGACCGTCTTTCCGCACCATTGATTGCCGAACATTGAGACCTCTGCTCAAATTCACGTCGTCCCCCGCAGCCCAGGTGGCACTAAAACTGAACCCGGACGCTGCAGTGACGCTAAAACCTAACGGCGGGTCGCTGGCCCGTCGTATCACGTAATAGACTTGGCCCCGCCTGGTGGCTAGACTGACCCGCTGGCCAAGCAGCGTATGTGTCCCGCAGGGTAGTCTGACGCGATGGGTCGTTAACTCCACTTACGGCCCTATGTAGAGGGCATCTTTACGGGTGACGGCGTTCAAACTAATTCTCTGAGTAACAAGGGGTTGATGTCCACTTTAATACACTAGCCGATGTAGATTACATCAAGGAATATTGTAATCTGTGTTAAAGGATGTGACCTAGTAACATCAACAGCTCAAAATTTTGGAATATTATTCTAATTTTCAGTGTTATATGGATACCAAAATTAAGAACTGACAGTTTATCACACATTTGAGTAATACCTGAAACTTCAAAAACTATGTTTTTTCCAGAGTTATGACTTTTTTCAGGCACCTTGTTGTATATATTAATGTTTAATATCGGCAAGGTAAGGCATACCTACCAAAGCATAAGGAATGAATTTTCTAACAATAATACATTCGGGAACATGAATTATACAATAATCGTTATAAAACGTATTGTAACTCATGCTTGTAAATTGCGTTACATTTATTAGTTAGATCGTATCTTGTGAGGCTTATTGTTGTTTTGATTAGTTTTTTCAACTGTATTGATTATACAACTTACTGATTTTTTCTGCCCGTCATGATCGTGTATTCAAGCTGGCTATAGACGATAATACGCACCAACCCTTATAAATTAGTTAATCTGTAAAAGAAACGCGTGCATATGTACAAAATCCTGGTATGAAAAAACACTGTCAGCTTTTGAAGTTTAATTCTTTATTTTCTTTAACGGGTTATAATATCTTTAGTTTGGATACACTTAGTAGCACATTCGTCTGTCTCCAATGAAAGAGCCATGGATCAAAATTATAGCAGAAGTAATATGAGCTGACGAGGCTCTAGAACAAATACAGAATATAATTGTTATTATAGCAACTTAATAGCTATTATTATAATATTTTCACAACATTTGTACCCTCATTACATGTTCATTGGTGAATCTTAATACAAGAACTTGGTTAGGTATACATCAAGAAGCAGTGATGGATAGGATATAAACTACAGCAGAAGGAAAATTTATTTAAAATCAGTCAGAATTTTAGAAGTTAAGTGTTAAGCCTTTTCGTAAAAAACTGAATTTAAAAATTGTGTCAGAGGACATTGAATATTTTATATATAACTACAAAAATCTCTAGGAAAGCCGTATATATATAGATATTTAATAATATAAGTTTCATACCTTAATACCTTATAATATTATCTATTTTAATATCTGTTTCGTATAGCCTAGCAACGCTGTTGTCTATAAAGCAAATCTGCTGTTCTATAAAAGTAAAATCTGCAATACTCAACTTTAAAGAAATTAATATCCGTTACGTTTTATGTATTTATGCTGTTGTTACATAATTCTCTATTTCACCAGATTTGCATCAGCGTGGAAGATATGAATGATACAATTTTAATTTGAGTTTAATGTCATGCCATGTTGAGTAAGGAACCAGAATACTTAAAAACAGAATAGACTGATAAAATTTAAAATGAACACAATCTGGAAACAGAAACTCAATAAAGTACTATGTGAAAGAATACAGTAGCATTACCACAGATATATGTCGTAAAAGGAAGTAAAAACGTTACTATGCTCGAGCTCAGATAACAGAGCATTTTATATAAAAGCAATGTGTTCGAAATTACTCCATATGTTTCTGTACATCTTCGGTACAAATGCGGCTACTCCCTATATAACAATTGTTTTTGATGTCTCTACTCATTAACGATTTATGTTGAGACCCCTATATTAATGCTGTACGCTCCCAGGGAAATGCAGAAAGTGCTCTGACAATAATACATGAGAGAAAACTTGAAATACTGTTATCTAATGTGGAGCTACCTTAGAACTACGGAAAAACCAAGTAAACTAGGGAAACTATATTTTACGAGAGTATGTGGATTAAAGACAGATAAACATGAATTATGATTAATTTTTTCATTAATATCGACATTTTTATTCTCACGAGAGTTCTTCGCAGTGGAACGTTTGTTAACATTTGACTGATATTTTTTGAATTGAAGTTGATACGTATGTTCACTTATTAATTGATTTGATATTCATTGGATTATTTGTGAGTATTTAATTAGATTTAGGATGGCTACATGTAATTGAAAAAGAACTCGGTAACACACCATTTATCTTTAGCCATCAATCAAAGCCCAGTCCAAAGTCTGATTATTTATTCTGATCCAACGATCAGTATTTTTTTCATTGACCTACATGTCTGCGATATCGAATAACATCAAATGAACATGACGTAGAAACGAAATTCGTGAGGTGGTTTATGGGCCCGTTTAAGTTAGGTTGGCAAATTTTTCGAATGATGAGTCACTTACCAATACGCCGTCTGAGTGCTCTGCTTACAAGATGCCAACAAATGGTGAGTCAGGTTAGATCTTCTTCAATGTTTGTTGGAAACTTTAACAGGACGTAGCACCCCAACTAAAAAAAGAGAAATAAATTACGAATATTAGACTATTCTTAAAAAACATGTTCACAATAGGTAGCCGAATTAAGTAACAACCTGTTTTTTTGAGGGGATAAAATGAATAAATAAAAAATACTCCGCTTTTATAGCTATTTGGCTAGTAGTAATTTGTTGATCACAAAACCACTATTTATTTTTTCGAAAAAGCCGTAAATTACAACATTATTTTACTTACGTTTATTGTAAATTATGTGATGAAGTAACAGCAAAAGAAGCAGTTTTTTAATTTTTATTTTCTCACTAAAACATCCCTACTGCCCTTATCAACAAAAACAAAATTCTTTGTTCAACTACAAATTTTCTCAACAATTCGATTCATAATAATTCTTCTCTGTTAATCTATGAATTCGTCATCACTATAACTTGCTGGTTATGCAACAGTATTGTGGTCTACTGAGTTTAAACACTAAATTCCCGGCAGTTTATACAAAGTACAGAATGATGGTTTTAGTCTGGAGTCATATTTCGTTACTGTTTGGATGAGATGTTAATTTTTGTTCGGTTCTAATTTGAGTAACATAGGGACATACATAACAAATTTTAGGCCTCATATCTGCGTAAGCCTCTTCAAAATCTGATCAGTAGGTTTAGGTTATACTAGATTGTAAGTAAATATTATTTTTTGATTTAACACTTCGGCGATAGGTGACATATGATAATTATTCATAGCTCTTGTTTTAATTACGGATTATTGTTTGAAACTGTAAAAACATGTAAAAAATTTATTAATCTTTTTGTGTGATGCCAGAAGAAACAGACAAAGCCATGTAACTGATTTATTGATTCACAACCAGTAATTGTTATTTCTCTTTTTTGTAATTATTAATCACACAATGAGGTTGGAACAAGAGTAACACAACACATAATCCAAACTACCTATGCCCTGTGCCATGAGCTGGTAAGATCGGCCAAGCGCTACTTTAAGTATATCATTGAACGTTTTGATTTGAAGATGGAATTGATTCAGTAGAGCAACGTTCCCTATGGACACTACTCTTGGTGATTATAACAATTGCAATGCAGACATTGACAAAACGTTTACCACGACAGACCAGGAGAATAGAAGACACGACGTCAATGTAAATTGGCAAAAGCGAACAAGAAAAGCCGGAGGATACTATTAAAAAGATTAAAGCAGTAAAAATTTCTTAATATAATATAATGATGATGGTAATACTCTACAGTTTCAGAAGTTCATTGTCATAATTTGTAAGTCTCAAATGGAGAAATTCAACCGGCGAGGTATACTGTTAAGGCCGTTGGTTTGTATACATCAGACTGAATTATAAATAAGGAAAATAAATCTGGAGAATAATGCTGTTATCATGTTTCGTCATCCACATAGGACGTTGAACGACACCTCTGCAGCAAGTGACCCAGAATTCCAAAGCGGTTGAGATTCTGTAGGCTAGTGACTAGTTGCCTAGTCAGGGTAGGTCGCTCTAGCACGTACTACTGATTCCATGTTTTCAGCTACAAAGCTAATAGCTAGTTCCGAATTAGCCATTGGTACAGTATGTTTGCTTACAAACTGGTTGGTGTAATTTGGTGTTTAAACCAGCTGTAAGGGTGGTAATCAGGGTCTTTCTGCATCGTTTTGGTACTTCCCTATTCCCACCTTAGAGAAGATATACAACTAACTGCACTGAGTATGTGAATACTTACAAATAGCGATTACCTAAACTGGAATATCTCTGGTTGGTACGTTACACCATAGACGAGTTTGAAAACCATTAAGTTTTTTTAGGTGATCTAGGTAAATAAGGAAAATTATGAAATTTATCTGCATAAACATTATTCCGATATAAAAAGTAAACACGTCAACGTTGCTATAGATGCAACAGTTATTGTATCAAGCATGAGAGACGTGATACACTTTCAACTTATATTGGCTCTCTCAGTTCCCCTGTAATGTTTATGAATGTGGTTGCCGCTCTGTGGAAGTGACATCGTGTTTGCAAACAATCAAACTAGGTGATGTGTATGCCATACGTGGTAACAGCTACACGATTCAATGAGATGAGAGAGCCGTCATACGAAATGAAAACTACCATAAACAGTAATCCTTCAAAGTGATTTCGTAACAAGCGGTCGTTACTAAATAATTGAATTTCTCTCTGAAGTACTGTTCTCACCATCAGTTCGCATTTGCTACAGCGATTTGATTCTCCCGTGGTTTTGCGGTTGTCACTGCGGAAGAACGGTGTTCCGTTCCTGATAGCACTCTGGTGAACTCGTACAACAACTTCAACTAAATAGCAGTGAGAACCGAAGTGGATTAATGAGGAACATGAGAATGATGACCATGGCTAAACTACTTAGCATGATGTATGTAATTTTTTCAGCCGTATGCGTATCAATCATTAAGAAGATATTATCGTTTTCGGCACACAATAGATCAAAAACACGGAATCCATAGCTTGTATACACATGATACATTAAAAGTGAAAAGGCTTTTATTCATATTTTTCATGGTTAGCATTAAACAGTTGTTATTTAATTGATGATGGCTTCTTTTTACCTACTTTCTATTAATTATAGATGCATATTTCGTTGGATAAAAAAATGATTGACATTTTTGAATTTTTTTTTTTTTTTCAGGTAGGTTGATTATTAATGGAGAGAAACACCCTTTTTATGGTGTCTTCCGAAATAAGTTGTAAGTGGAGTACCTCACTGTCAGAATGGTACTAATGCTTTTTCACTTGACGTGAAACTAGAAATCAACATTTAAGATTCTCAAATTACTTGATTTTATTCGTCAATAACATCAACTGAGAAATTAACTGTATTTGACTGACTAAAATCTCGGTATGTGTGTACTATTTTCTCAATGTTCGTAATTTAATTGTTTCAGGAAGTTCTGATAAACTTATAATTTTGAGAAACATTGAAAAATATGTCTAATAGCCAAAACATTTCTCGTAGGAAACTCTAACGGTATATCTTTCCAAAAATATATTAAACAGGTACGTTTTGACCGTAAGTCACTCTTCAACTATCCATTACTACACATACTTTACTGTAAACGACCGTGCTTATAACTTCTATAATTGCATCACGTTACCTCAGTTTTCCAGTCCGTACCTTGTATTATCCTATCGTATTCAACCTTTACCACCATCAGCTTTTAGCAATACCAACTTCTGATGGAACATCGTTAGTCACATTTCTTTATAAAAGTAATTTTCGCCAGTTCCTTCATCAAATACAATATTTATCTTCTATATCTATAAAACGAAAAACCGGATATATTTGAAAAATAAAAACTCAGAAACAACTGAGTAAATTTCGATGGTATTTTCACCGTTTTAAAGCTTAGAATCTCAATTCAGTTGTTTTGTATGTGTTATGATTCTACATTACAAAACGCTGGAGCATTAAAATGAACTTCTCAACGTGTGGTGAAAAATACCAAAGATGGAACCACTAGATGTGGCATAACCCGCAATGTCTCTGACCATAGACTATAAAGAAAGCATTAAAGGCATTTAATAGTAATACCTATATTGCATACTCCACGCTAAGCAAAATTTGAAATATCCTTTCCTTTAATTGGTGAGATTTAGTTTTTAAACGCCATATTGAATGTGAGAAATTAATAACGAAAAAACAACCGAAATTTTCTTTAACCACCATCTCTGGCAGTAGAACCACAATGCCTCTGGCCATCAGAATTATTTATGATAATATTACTGTGGATTCACTTTTGAAATATGTGTAAAAGGCTGAATCCGTGAAGTTAAAATATCTGGCGTTTCGATCAAAAAGCATATTCAAATGTGAGTTTCTAACATAATATAAGGTTGTTTAGTAATGTAGTAACGCAGTTTATTAAGCACAGTCGCAATTTATAACTCATGTTGATACTGTGAAAACTCGACTCAGAAATTTTCAGATGATGCTAGAGTATTCGTAAAATAAATGTGCCGTAAGGTCTTAAGACATACCTTAAATTTTAACTTTAACCCCAAGCTTTCATATTCCGAAAATTCATTCAAAATCGGAGGATCTTACAATATCCAAGCCACTGATATTTGAAAATTTTTAAGGTTGATCCGTATATATGTGAGACAAATCGAAAGCAAAGAATCACTTTTTTTTTTTTTTCATATTTCACTTAGTTCTAGAGATATCGTATGTCTAAACTGAGGTGGTTAGGGTGAAAATGGGCAAGGAAAAATTTCGCAAACGCCATATTTGATCATGAATTCTTCTGTAACTCAACGAGACAAACTGAAAGTAAAGAATACTATTTTTTTATACCTCTCTTAGTTCTCAAGATATCGTATCTCAAAAGTGAGGTTGTGTGGTTGACATGCCACCTGGACCAGAAAAAAATTTGTACTAGAAATTACACGGTGAACATGCACAATAGGTGTTTTGTTTTCTTCTTAGCTGTGGCGATTAGGTGAAAGTACGGCCTGCATAAGAAGAAAAATGTCACCAAAAGCACAAGGAACAGTGTACGTGTGAATAAACTTCAACCCACCCCTTTCTTGGTGGGGGACGGGTGAATCTAGGTTTGTTTTAATCCCGAAAATATTGGCGCGAATTTTATAAAACTTTGTACACATGTTTCTCATTGCGTGAATAAAAATAGGCAGCTATACCGGGCAACGCCGAGAACTCTGCTAGTTCAACAATAAAATTTACATCACTTAACTTTTTCTTGATGCAACAACGATTCTCCTAAATCATCATCCATACATTTTTCATTTATTCATAACTTCAATACTGATTTCCCATAAAACCCCAAAATCGCGTCAATCTTGTTCATGACTTTCTCCCTTAATTTTTTTCGTTATTATGTTTGTCTTATATATCCTCTCTTTTCTGTATCATCATTACTAGTCAATGAACTCAAAATGAGTTTATATTGTAAGTATTTATAATAAAACATACCTGTAATTAAATTAAATTAATAATTATTTATAATTTTCAGTAACTTGATGTATGTCCTTTACGAGACCTTTTACTCAGTTAAAGGATTTAAGGGTCAAGGGATCATCAGCTTGAGAGAGTGGCGTTAGTGACTAAGGTTAACTATAATGTACTAGTAAAAATCTGAAGCAGTAAGGAGGCTTATTTATTCGTATTAGTGGTTCGAGATTCTTTCGATACTCACAGAAATTATTCCTATACGACAGGTACTAAATGAACAGATATAGCACATTATGTCACCATTTACATTGAATTGCTCTTCTTTTAAGCAAATATTACGGTCTCGAGTAACATGATAACATATGTCAATTAACTACTGCAGCTGACCTATAGGTTTGCATAATTCCGTCGACGTCTGTAGATAGCCACGGTTCGTTTCTTAAGATTTTCTTTTATGGCTTTACGTCTCGTCGACATCGGAGTCAGTAGGTGAATCATCATTTGACTAAATACAGATTGCTCCAGAAGCAAGATAATCATAATAGCGTAATTTATAGGGAAGTAGTGACCTGAATATGTATTGATTTTTGCTCAGCTTTCGACTCTGTTGGCAACAACCTTCTCTTACGTAAAAATACTAAATTATTTTATACAGCTTTGCTACTTGAGACAGCCGATACAGCCAAGAGTGGATCCTTGATACGGCAGGATATGAAAATAAATAAGCGGACCCCATGTGCTGTTCCCCAAGGACCCATTTTCAGTCCCGTACTCTTGGCGTTGGAAATAAATAATATTTTATACTGTCTTTATCACGGCCAATTTTTTGTCTGTGGAGAAAACCTCTAAAATCCAGATTAACAGAGAGACAAGTAAGCAATGAGGAAAGCCTTAAAACTGCACGAAGAATCTCGATACAAACTTTATACAGCGAGATACCATGTTTTGTTTTGTTTCTCTCAAGTTTATCGCTGGATGCCCGTTACGAAATTCAGTTCCTTGAACGAATTGTCAATTTGCTTGATAGTCTACGGTAGCCAGCTGTAGTGGCCTGGAAACATTTAACAAATTTCTCGTAATATATCATCAAATCTATAAGTAGACTACTATAGCAAGTCTGGAGGCATTTATAGGTTATACCAAAGGAGATACAAAACGATGTTCTTATGTCACTACGTTGCCATAAGCTATTATAAAATACAGGTTCAGATAATTTAAGGATGGTTAATTTTGAATATTAGATTTAGAGCATAATTACAATCCATTTCTAAAAGTGAAACTCAAACAAAGTTTGAGAAACGTGGTCATTGCTGTTATATGTGTGTTAATAAGTGAATATTTTATTCGATATAATATATAAATATATATATAAACAAAAGACAATTTTGTTATGACGTCTTCTCACGATTTATGTGTGCACTCGAAATATTGAAATTTCTTTCTAATATTTTTTCTTACAAGTAGGATTGATACGTGTCATAGTTCTCGAAATATAAATCTGGCAGTGGTCCATTTTTACAGAACCTGAACAATTGATTTTATAAATAAAATGTCGGCTACAAATAATTGTTTTAGTGAATTTTTTTTTATTCCGCATGTTGACACCACTGTATTTAAATCATAACGCATTGATTTTTTATAAACGTGAATAACACGCCAATGCAATTGAATTCAATTGCAATTGCAATGGCGTGTTATGCACCTTTATAAAAAAATTGATTAACTTGCAACTGAGGAAATGGCCCACAATATCCAATTGTTCATAACAACATAGGTAAACATGCTGTGTTTAGCGTACTTGAGTAGCAACAAGTGAATGCTTGTAAATAAACACTTGACAGAATATTCAACGACAACATCAAAAACACAAGTCTGTAAAAGTGCTACCTCATCTGATGATGCCCCAAACCATAAGTACTAAACGCGTCTGGGGATTAAAAAACATTCATCACAGCAGTTGTTTGTCGACGGCATTTTATTTGCAATGTAGTCTTCACGGGTGTACCGCCGGATAGTGTTGTGGAAACACAATATTTCGACGGCTGTGTTTCCACAACACTATCCGGCGGTACACCCGTGAAGACTACATTGCAGTCATACGCCGGGAAAATCTTCGTTCTTACATCGGCATTTTATTTATAAATAAGTCCTGGAAAGAATTGTTTTCGATTATGTACTACATCTCTACCTACTGTACACTTTTCAGCTCTAGAGCTGGAAGAACCTTGAGACATTTTGTGTTGACGATAGAGGTAACACGATTTCAGTACGAGTTATATCGGCTGCGTTTTTAATCGTTTCTGACGAGGATGGTATGTTACACGCAACAAGCACCATCACAAATAACGTTCTGTGCTCTCATATTATATTGCGCATTCTGATGACTGCAGATTGCTGTTGTTACTCTTTAAGGAGTGTTATCTCCACGAGTTTGAAGTCGCGGGTTCGAGTACAGGTAAAGGCGTGGGTGTTAAGTGAAAGTGTTGTGTGTCTTGTGTCGTCTCCCAATTGTATCAGCAGCAAAAGTTAACTCACAGGACGATAACATAAAAATTCTGTAGCTGGCTGAATGGTTATCGGGCCAAAAGCCATAAAAGAAGGGGTATTGGAAGCTGACTTCTTTGAAGCGCGATTACAAATTTTAACGACCTAAAATTATATCTCGGAATCGGATCTTTTTTAAAAATTATTTATGTTCGTCTCCTTTGCGACTAATATTGAATGACATGTTCCAGTTTTTCTGTCTCTCTACTGCCGCCGTATGATTATACAGTACTTCATAACCAGCTTATTTTCACTCATTTTAAAGTGTTTTCACGCCATTCATATAGACCCCGAAAATATTATATTTTCTTCCTAATATTTTCACTCCGAAAGTTAGTTGCTTTGACATATTCTTTAAAACGTCTTAGAAACTTCATTTTCGTAGCTTGTATTCAGTTTGGTATTTCTATTGTTTTATTGAATTTAATTTGGGTTTATTTTCGGAAAATTTTAACCAGCTTCTTTTAATTGTTTCACACATCGTATAAAAACCACGTAAATTACATTCAGTGTCTGAGCTGTGTTGATGTATCACGTTACATACCAGGCATTCAAATTAATTCAGGCAAAAACCTTCTAACATATTTATCGTCTGTTCTGCTGTAAATGCAATACCTTTAGTTTTATTTTTAAACAGTTCGCAGTTATTAGTTTCTGTTATGCAATATAGCAGGCTTATAGCAAACTTATATCTTTTCTGAGGATTTGTTAATAATCTGATCATTATCTACGGGTAACATACTAAACTATCTCTTCTTTTGGATCTGAATGCTTTCGGGTGCTATTTCCTATCATTTCCTTACAATATAGTTTAAAGCAAACAATATCTGATACATACAAAAACCTTGTATGAACACTTGGATGGTCTTTATAGGAGTAAAATCATCGTTATTTGGATTTTGTTTTAAAATTATAGCGGTTGAATTACCGGTATTAAATGCTCCGGAGTGTTCTTTTCGTTCAAGTATTATTCAACTTAATTGCATCTTACCAATAGTCTTAAATAAATCAATGAAGTAAACATACGTCTCCATAGAAAGTTAAACGTCCTAAATGAGGAATTATTAAAATTTCATCACAGTAAACAAATAATGAAAAAATCAAATTAAAACTTTGCAAGGAATGGAATTTATGTAATAACTTTTCCACGCGGGTATTATAAAATTATTCCAAATATATTTCATAAATAATTTAATGCAAACTGTTCAATGCTAGAACGTTCGTGAATTTATGTTTTAACCGCTTGGCTATCAACTAAAGATGGCATACCCGGGACAAACCACTGAATATCCCAAAATTATAATGCTTTGTGTTTCTGGAAACAACTGTTAATTGATACACAGCATGCACGAGGCTTCTAAGTAAAGATTGTTTTGTGTTCCTAACTATATTTTGTAAGTATTCAGTCATAAGTATTAAGTGACTTTACAATTTTAATCCCGAAAATACTCCAGCGCATCCACATACGTACATCTATTGGGAAGCTTTGGATTGAAAAACCTCCTTTTCCATATATCAGTTAATTGGGGGGGGGGGGGGAGATTTAACCCCTGGTGTACGAATTGATAATGTCACACTGTCGATATGCTACCGACTAATAGAGAAGTATGCACTGTTAATAATCCGTATACGTGTTATCCCAATAATATGCAAAAACAGGCGAACGTGAGGATTGTAACGTGTTTCACTGCGTTGTTTAAGTCAGTGAGAGTTAGCTGCAGCTTAATGTAGACGGGTGGCTTCATCCCCACTTCGAGATGTTCCTCCGAAATTGGTTTCCGCTGTGCAGACCTAAGGGAACGGAGGCCTCCCAAATTATCGGCGCAGCACCGTTAAGCTGTTCCGCTGAGTTTACAGGACCGGGGGACGCTGACGTCACTCAGGCAAGTGCCATCGAGAGCCAGCGAGCATTCCGACAAGTGGCTCGGAGCGGCGGCTTAATGGCAATGAGTACTTACTGTGGCCTAAGCTGCAATCATGGTCCTCGCTGCGAATGTTACAATAGGCGATTAAAACATCGTCAAGGTGTACTCCAAGACATAACAGAAAATGTAATTATCAGTTATGTGCAATGTCAAGCAGTTTCTCCTTAGGTTATCGCTAACAGCGTGACAGAGAACTAATAAAAAAAAAAAACCTTGTCTGCCTCTTACATGATATGCTCGACCAGGGATGGGGAACCTTTACTGATATCGGTGCCATTTTTTTCTAAAGAAATGTTGAATAGACATATGACGTGCCATCAAATAACCAGGATGTAGTGATTAATGGGAAAAGAAATAAAACTAAATACTATTACTTTAAAGCTTTATATTTTCAACCAGAAATATATTTTTTTTTTACTAAGCTAGAATAACATCAACAGTTTTGTGTTTATTTGAGTAGATGAAACTAGTGAGACTTCTGTTGTTGCAAGTTAGATGACAAATAACTTATATTAGGTTCATACTTTATTACTTTCAGCAGAATGCAAGCTGAAGTGAAGTCATCTAACAAACGGTTTCAAAGTGAGTCCTTAATGTTATTCATTTCTGAAAATAATTACTCACAGGCATAGGTAGATTAAATATTGTTCAGATAGCAAAAGACAACTTCTTAAATGTGTCTGGAAATGAATTCCATGTTTCCATAGTTATGGTATTAAAATTTTTACAAATATTGCTTGATATACTTGCAAATTCATTTAATTAAAACTCCTTCTCCATTTCAATGAATTTTTGAGTCCTTACTGAACTATACTGGAACTCACACTGATGCATTTCATTTATTCAATTTCCAACCAATCAAATTTAGACACGTTCAGTTTATCAGGTGAAGTCACTTGAGGATACATAATAAACTTGAGTGTTTCCGATAATTGTATGAACTGAGAAAAAATCGATGAAAATTATTCTATTGAAGAATTAATTACTGAAGATAACTCTCCAGTGAGTTTTAATCGGTCTGATTTTTCTTGCACATCCAAATCTCGAGCGATTTTTTTTTCTTTTTTTTAAGTTTGGGTAATATTTGTGATTTTTGGAAATAATATCTTTAAAGAAAACTTGCAGTTTGGCCTCAAGATCACGAATGACATCCAGCATAATGATGATTGTTTTGCAATGAAGTCTTCACGGGTGTACCGGCGGATTGTGTTGTGAAAACACGGTATTTAGACGACTAGCTCCGTCGTCTTCATCAGGTGTGGAAACATCTGCTCAGATCGGCTGCCGCACTTCCTTATATACATGTCCGCGTCCGGCGGCTGGCTGCGAGTGGGCGTGGCTATAGTTCTCGTCGCGGCCCGAACTAATATGGAGCCCTCTATGGCGACAGCTGGACAGAGGTACGAAGTTCTCTGCGGGTTCTTGCCAAGGCTGGTTTCCACGCCTCACTAAGATATATACCACTGTATCTATAGAATATGTTGGCCAGTCGTATTTCGATCGCTTCTTTGATAACAGATTCCCAAAAATGTGAAGTTGTAGCTAGTATCCTAACGTTATTCCCTAGAACTTTGAATAACGTATTTGACAAATCGGGTTCAGTCACAGGCTACGGTGGATGTGTTTGTCCAACTGCCAAAATTACAAATCGGAAACCTGTGTACAGTTGACAGTGTGTCGTGGCTCGCTTGGGAAAAATTTAACAAAATAACACGGTTTAACGCGAATAGATTTTAACACTTCCTTTGTGATCAATTTTTGATGCTTGGAAAGAATAATCAGTTCTGCAGAAACTGTATGCCCACTGCAAAACGTTTCGCAGACAGTTGAAATTGATCCGAATTCGTATGGTGTATATTGCAGTTTCTATAACTACACAGTTTGTAAAGACGTTTAATATACTATTATGGGGGTGGTATGATTTGTTTTCATTCTTCGGCAAAGCACTTAATATTTCAGGAAGCTTGAATTCCTTTTTTCACTGTCCACGGACCATGGAAAATACATAACTACGTCGTTATATCATATAGAAAATACTTTAAACCAACTTGGTTTTGGAAAGGCATCACAAAACGACAACAGTCAGTAGAAGATTTCAAAGTAAACACTTTTATTATTATTAAAGTTAATTTTTTCATACACCGTTTGCCGAAGTAAACTACCAATTCGTATTATGTTAATTGACCGGATTTTTTTTTACCAAAGATGCACATTTCGAAATTGAGAAGCAGAGTTTCAGGACGCGCATATTGTGTCGCTGTCGGTAGTCTCAGACAGCCACACTTTTAAACACGTAGACCGTCCGTTCCTGCACTAGCAAAGTTCACGTCTCGCGCGATTAGAGTCACTGTATACTCATTACAAAGAACTTTTCATACTTATCGGATATTTTTCGGACTTGCTTCATCACAGTACCGGACACGCTCAATTACAGTGTCTTCACCTAACTTCCACTCCAAGTGGACTCGCCATCTTTTCTTTCTCCCGCGATCTTACACTCGCCTCGTCAACATCGACAATTCAGAGATACTCCTGTATCGTTACAAGTTGCTTACAAGTAGTTATATAAATTATGATTTGAGAAACATAACGGAGTGTGTTAACTGTACGGCAGAATGTGAAAGCCAACAGAAGATTAAAAGATTTCCTGATGCAGGATATGTGACAGCACAGAACTATGTCAAGGAATACGCAGAGTGAAGGAATTGCGAGTCTCTTCTTGGAGCCGCTACCTGACCGCCATTTGCTCTTCCTCTTTTATTTTCTATATGAAAAATGGAGTCGGGTCCGGACTGCGGACGTGGGCGCGACCGAAATCCAGGATGAGGCGGGGCGGCGCAGTTGGCAAGACGGTCGGGGTGCGTGAATGGCTTCGTCAGAGGCGAGGCTTCGGCAGGAAGCGGGCGCTGCTATTGTGGCGACTTGTTAGGCCGAGTATTCAGGCCGGCCGCGGCCGACGTGTCTCGGAAGAGGAGTGGCTCGCAGGCCAGCTGAGACGGCAGGCATCTACCCTGCAGTAAACACTGCCCTGCTCTGTATCAACTGTACGCGACACTTACTACGAACTACCAAGAACAGGCTTCCGAGAAACTGGACACTCAAACAGCTATAAATCAAGCACTTATAGAAGAAAAACAAGTGGTGTTAGTTGCCTCATGCAGTGGTGTTGTTTTTTCTGTGAGAGGATTTTCAGGAAAACAACGGGGATTTAACATATAAACTCACATACCGTTTTTTGAATTCGTAAAATCCTTTGAAAAGATAGACAAAATAAATGAATGAATGTAATGAATCAATTTATATCAAGTTTAATGACACGAAAACGCAATTGAATTTTAAATAAAATAAAATTCAGTTGCATTGGTGTGTCATTAACCTTTATAAAGATCGATTGACTTGCGATTCAGGAAACGGCCCACAATATCCCGTTGTTTACGAAGCCCTGCCAGGCATTCTCAGAATACCTGTACAACAAATGATACAAAAAATAAAATAAAATAAAGTTCAATTGCATTGGCGTGTTATTAACCTTTATAAAGATTGATTGACCTGCTATTGAGGAAATGACATCTACTTGTTAATATAATAAATAATTAGAAATTTCTTGTCCACATCGTAGAAAGCATTAAACGTCTGTATAGAGAGTATAAAGTATAGATTCCCAATCGTTTTCACCCTAACTCCCCCTATTAGGAAAAATAATTGCCCACAAACCCTTTTATGGAACAAAATATTACTCACCACCCCCTTTCAGGAAAAAAATTACATCGACTCTCTTCTTGTAGTAAACAATTTAACATATAGTGCTCCTAAATTTTTGGCTCGTTAACCATTTTTTTTTTTTTTTTTTTTTTTTTTTTTTTTTGGAACGGTGGTTCGACGAATAGTTCAATATCATATAGATAAAAAAAGGACAAGTTTCTAAAATTACTTTATTTAATGATGTTAACAACATTGGTGTATTGTTCACAGTTTGATGAACAAATAGATATTATGGAAAAATATTATTTAGAGAGTTTAGCTCGGTGTAATGACACTAATGTTTCGTTGTTTGGTGCCATATTTGTTATCATCAATCTAAAATCGATGTGTTCCACTGCCGACAATTTGTTTAAATTCTAATAAATCGCAGACTACGCTAAATCCTCTTTTGGCAACATATGATCATAGGAATGCAATCAGGAACTACTTTGCTGCAGCCCTTAGAGCCGGGGGGCGGTGGTTGGTCCACACCACCACCTAAATTTGCCTTGCACCGGAAGCGCCACCTTCAGTCTCTTCAACACCCACCGGGGGGCGGTACCACCCCTGTTGGGAATCACTGGTCTAAAGTAATAATAAACACATAAAGATTTCCAACATAAGGTGTAAAAATCATATGAGTGATTATACAAGATTGTAGTTTGTATCTGATGCTTTGTAACATATACATAAGTGGTTACATTTAGATTTAGGAGACATAAGCATTTCCAGAGATTCTAATAGATGAATTTAGATGTTTATTTTTGCTACCGTGTACAAATTATACAATCAAGGAAGGCCTACGAATATCTGCAGACAAACTAACCCAGTTCAAATATTTTAATTAAGAAAAAAAAATAAGGATTAACTTTGGCATGTTTTCTGATCATTCAAAAGTTGTAACTGAATAAAAATGTTCATTTAGTTGTATCATAAGTTTCACAGATAAAGAGGTTTTGAAGAAAGTCAGCAAAATTTAGTCGATGTTTGGGCTGATAAACAAGAAACTGAAGAGTATAATAAGGAGAGAAGCGAAAGGAATTTTCTGAATTAATTGTCACTGTAGCTGTAATGTACAAGAAAGGGTCCTTAACTAAAATTGAGAAAAATAAAATACAAACAAATCAGAGATTAGATTTTTTATGGAATATCGTATAGAGAATCTATAAATACGCCCAGAACCTAAAATTCACAGCGTAATTAATTAATTGTGTATATCGGATGCAGGAAGACAAAATAATGACCTAAAATGAAGGCAAGAAAAAGGTAAAATGTCCTATGAAGACATTGAAATCTACAGAAAAACTGACGCAGTTGCTGAGATAATGATACGGAAGAAAACAAAAATAAGGATTAACTATGGTAATCTTTCTGATCATTCAAACTGAATAAAAATGTTCATTTAGTTGTATCATAAGTTTCACAGGTAGACGTACTGAAAAATTCAGCAAAATTTAGTCGATATTTGGGCCTATAAACAAGAAACTGAATAAGTAGAGAAACGAAAGGAGTTTTCTGAATTAATGGCCATTGTAACTGTAATGTACAGTAGATGGTCCTTGACTAACACTGAGAAAAATAAAATACATAAAAACAGATATATGTGGGATATCGTATCGAGAATCTAAGAATACGCCCAGAACCTAAAATTCCCAGCGTAATTAGTTAATTATTTATATCGGGTGCAGGAAGACAAAATATTGACCTAAAATAAAGGCAAGAAAAAGATAAAATGTTCTACGAAGACATTGAAATAAAAAGAAAATTTTACGACGGAGCGTAGTAGTTGCAGCAAGAAGAGCCAAAAGAAATTTCCAAATCTTTATGTAAGAAGCGCAAAGTTTTTTGGTGTAGGCGTCATATAGCACGTATATGACTGAATGGCATGGCGCTGACGCCCTCTAAAATATTTTCCCTCTGTGTACAGGAGTGTATCAAATTACTGGAGCCTACTAAGTAGTTTACAAAATGTTAAAACTAGTGTCTCTTGGGTCGCTAATTAGATACTATCAATTATGGTGATTGAAGATGATACAGTCGATTTGTTCAAAGCAGTTTCAATATTTAGTTACTACAAAAACAACTTGGAACATAAACACCAGCGATTGTTGTCCAAGGTCCGACGCAGTATTGATAACTTAGTCAGTCAAATGTATTAAGATGGCTGCTCTTCTAAATAGCTTAGATGGTAAGTTAATGGTCTCTACATCATGCAGAGATAAACCGAAGTGAAAATACGAGAAATAAAGAGACAATTTACAAAGAAGAACGTTCTGACATTATCTGCTCAAATTTTCAACTCGAAGTTTGAAGCCATGCAGAGAAAAAATTAAGGAGGTACATAATACATAAGACACTTTTACGAATGAAATTAATATAGATAAAAAACGATGCATGCATTGCACCAAATAATTTTATCTAAGAGTTTTGAAGGATTTCATGAGAAAAATTGTTTTTGTTTCTAGACCTTATTTTTGTTTAATACTAATTAGCTTCCTATAAATCTGGTAAGAGTGTAATTGATAAAAATTTATCGCGGCTTCTCATATGAATCAGTAAGTTCAATTACATTTCCTTTATTTGTTTGTTGCTTTGTTTATTTACTGCTCGATGAGGGGTATATTGTGTAATTTCAGCTGAAACGTAGCACTAACCTAAACTCATTTCACATGGACTGATTTGCAGGTAAATTACCCGAGGGGCATGTGCCGCAAAAGCCTCTTATTTCTTGTCAAATTTCCCTAAGGACTCCCGTCTGAGGACTGAAGGAGGAAGTTCCCCATCACTTTTGGAACGTCTTTCAGGGAACAGCGCTATGTAATCGTATTCATCTCCACTATCAGGAAGTGTAAGTTCTTGTAATTCTCTCCGCTTTGGAACTACAATCGGACCCGCTGTGGTATTCAACAATATGAAGGATTTTGATGCTTTCGTGACCGTCATACTGTTATAAATATCTTCAGGAGATTAACGCCGAGTCACAAATGATCCTCCTTATTCCCCACGTTTCGGCGAAGCATAAAGTCATCTTCAGGGGACTAGCTTCCTGCTTAGTCAGCTAGAGACAGCCCATACGGACAGGTACCTCCACGCTTTATCACATCATCTCCCACCACAAAAACGAGCCTTGATTAAAAAGCTGTTCTGCAGAGCACAAAGAGTGGCGGACAAGGAACTTTTAATGAACGAAACAGAACATCTTAAACAAACCGAGCGTGGTGGTGTGACGGTTAGCGTTCTGGCCTCGCAGTCGGGAGGACGGCGATCGAATCCCCGTCCGGGCATCCTGATTTGGGTTTTCCATGGTTTCCAAGAAAAACTGCCATAGTAAAGACCAAAAACACTGAAACAAAGAGCCATGATGCCATACGTGATAAGTGTCACCGAAAAATTTGGGATAATATTAACGAAAGTTAATATTCTACCCATATTTAGAAGTAAAAACAATATAAAAGAAAAACTGAGTGCGGCTAAAGATCGTATGTTTGCCTTACAAAAGATGGAATTTATGAAGTACCCTGTGATTGCGGCAAGGTCTACATACCATAGGTGAAACCTAACGAACCTTAGCCGTGAGAGTGCGTGAACATATAAGCCACACCCGTCTGAGGCATCCCACGAAATCAGGTATTGCCGTGGGAATACTGTAGGAAAATACAAGAGTCTTAGATAGAACCGAAGGTTATCTACAAAGAAAAGTAAGGGAGCTATCGAGATATTCAAACAGCCAAACAACCTTAACAAATATGGCGGCTATGATCTCAGCCAGGCATGGAAATGGGTGTTAATCAATATAACTCTGGGACCATAGACATTAAATCGCAAACATCAAATCTCTGGGTAATCGATGTATGTTTGAGAATCCATAGTCTCCACAGTATTAATACCAGAACAACCGGCTACAACGCCGGTATCTAGCATACTCAGCAGGAGACTAGTCCCCTGAAGAAGAACTTAGGCTTGGTCGAAACGTCGGGAAGAAGGCGGAGCATTTATGACGCAGCATTAATTCCGTGAAGATATTTATAACATTCAATAATATGAACAAATTTTTCACTTCTATTTTACCTAGGAATTTTACATGTCCATTTCATTCGTAACAGAAAACAACTAAATCTGTAATCCTTTTTAATGTGTTTTGTTTCTTATTCTAAGGCCGTTTTAAAGAAACGACAACGCGCTGTGGTGGTTTTTTTCGCTTACTGTGCGTTTTCGGTCTTGAAAAAATGGTGTAACACAAATATGTTCGAATGGTCTGCCCTATCCTTGTTGTAGGTTCGACACTTTCCTTTGGATTACCTTACATCAGTCACTATCGTGTCTTTTGTGTGTAGAGTCAGGGTCGATCGGTATAATATCGACATTTGGCGGATTTCGAGATACTGCCTGCGGTTGAGTGGGACCCTGGTAAGTAGTTGGAATGGAGCCACCAGACCAGAGCGACAGGCCTCCTAAATGGATGTCGGCAGAGGCCAACCATAAATCACGAATCGACCATCAGTAGTCGATAGTCGCATTATTAACCGAACGTTCTCCGTCGATACGACGTCAGAAGGTCGAAATGGATACTGGACAAAAAAATCGCTGGTGTAACGATGGCTGTTGGGTCTGACACTTAATCCATACGCCAGGTAGCGACCAAGCGGCTGCGTGCAACTCAAATTACCGGTGAGCGTGGGTTGCTGAGGTACGTACGTTTCTATCGCTTGCAGACTCTGTTCTGTTTTATATTTCTCTTGAATTTTATTCGATTGTGATGAATGAAAGTGAACCATAAAATACATCGAAATTGATATGCGGAAGAACGTGACCTTTACGGTGTGAGATATATTTTTCTGCTTACTTTATTCGTTTAGTGCGGCATGGAAAACTTATTTTAATGGTTTAAAATTACGAACTCGAAACTCGATCAGTAGACTGAAACACAAATTCGTATTTAGTTTACCTGCCCCATGTTGATACAGTTTTGCCAATTACTTTTCTGACTACAGCCACGTAAATTTCGTATTTTATTACATAGCTTCCCTTTAACAATTTTGCTGATTAGTCGACAATCGGTGTAGTTCTTAAAAATCAGGAGGCAAACAAATTGTTTGGTTATAATTTCTTACATAGTGCGCTCAGTATCTGATCATTCCAACTAATCACAAATTTCTAAAATTTTGAAGAGCGAACCTTTTGAGTAAATTACAGGTCAAGCTCAGAAATCAGCCATACCATATCAAAGGATCAATAATTTTGAACCTTTATTATATCTACACAACAAAGAATCTCATACTGACTTCAATGAAATCTGACTTCAATAAAGCAGAAGCCAAATTGTCAAAACAAAGTCGTAATTTTGAGCGTTATTTAATAGTTAACTGCGAAGAAATAAAGTACTAGAATCCTTTCATCCATTTCTTTTGTAGCATTTCATTTTAAATTGAATACGTCCAATTAGTTAAAAACATATGGTTAAACTTTTCGGCTGGAAAATAAGAATGAATAGAACTGAAATTTACCACTCACTGAAGTCCTCGATGTTTTTCTACCAGTTGGGTCATTGTAAAAGTGCAACCTGAACATGATCTTCAGTTTCGAAAATCATTCTGTGGATCATTCATAACACCTACCCACTTTTCAGTATTTTTGCTTATATTTTGTATCCTGTACACAGCATTAATTGATTATGAAAAAAACATTTAATATGATTAATTGAAAGAAATTGATTCAGATCATGTTAGACATATAGTAAGGGTAAGACAAAGTTTGTATTACAATACATACACCAGAATCTCACAATATGGAGATCAGACTCAAACAACACGAGGAGCTAGACAAGGCTGCAGTTTATAACGTGAACTTTCTGATATTTATACTGACGATGTCATTGTGAAATGGCTGAAATATATGCCTAATCATTTTGAAGTTAATGACCCTTATTAGATACAATACTATTTGCTGATGAACATGTGACTTAATCTGAGACAGAAGATGAATTACAACGAGGGTTGTACTTAATGATGAATAAATATCAAATGATTACGATTTGAAAAATTCCTCAGAAAAAACGAAAGCAATGGCATTCGAGGGAGACGAACCAATACGGGCTAAGGTTGTTATCAATTACAGAATATTATAACAAATTAACAAATTTGTATATTTAAGATACGGCATAAACTTTACCAGAATACCGAGCGTGGTGGGTGAACGGTTATCGTTCTGGCCTCGCATTCGGGAGGACGTGGGGTTCAAATCCCCGTCTGGGCATCCACTTTTGGGTTTTCCATGGTTTACCCAAATCACTCCAGGCGAATGCCGGGATGCTTCCTTCAAAAAGGCCATGGCAGAATTCCTTCCAGTTCCTTGCCACAATCCCATCCCGCCTCTAATGAACTCGCTGTCGACGAGGCATAAAGCACAAGCAAAAAAATTTACCAGAAATGACGGTGTCAGTGCCAAATTACAGTAATTTCAAAACCTGTGTGAAGTAATCAAAAGAAATATTAAGAACACCTCATACGACAAAATGAAAAATTTTACGAAGTAATGTGGGTTCTAATCATGAATATTGACTAAACAACAAATAAAGCGGATAGAATCTGCAGAGATGAGATTTCTGAGAGATTTCTACCTTTGTGTTGTAGTACACAACTAGCTTCCCGTAAGACGCATACATGTAGTAACTTCAAGCCATAACCACTGAAGAACTTAACATCTTTCCTGTTTAGAAAATTGTTTTTTTGAGAGGCTGTAACAGGAATATGCAAAAATTTAAGGCCGTCATCGTCTGTGGGCCGAAGTTTGAGTGTGATCTGATTTGGAGCGTGGAGCGTGGGCCTCTACTGACTGATCCGTCCTGCGGCGAGCCGGTCACGTCGCTCACACAGTGTTTGCTCTCGGCTCTCGCCAGCCAGCCAGCCTCCGCCCGTCTTCACACCGCTCTCCGCTCCAGCGCACAGACAAAGTTACTTTAATTAAAAAACTAATGCACATACAAACTTTATCGCTCCTATCTAGCTTCGCCCCGTTTAGTTCCACTCACGCACCGAAGCTACTAAGCGGATTGCATTCCAACACCTTGTCGGTTTATGTGTTTCGTTCTTACGAATTTTCATTTCCGCTTGGGTAAAATAGTTTTGATACTGTTTTGCACCTCTTAGCATTATGAGGTAACTTCCTTAACACTTATCTACTTTCTAAAGATTGCTTTAGAGCGTTTTGATGGCTAAGTTCATTAAGTCAGGTGGCTGGCAATCGAAACTTCTCTACCGGTACTTTCAGGGCTTCCTAAACTGAATTTTACCTCTGACAAAACTCTTCTTAATCTTATGTTACAACTTTTTCATCGGAAGCCGTTATTATATCATTATTTTTGTATCTAACTACTGACTGTTTATCATCATTGACGTGCCTCAAACAATTCTAAATTACGATACTTTCACCTTTCTACATTTCCTGTAGAACATTCTGTGTTGTCTTTTAGGCTTAGATGACTTTTGATGTTAACGCTCTTGTTATAATTCTAAATATTGTCGATCTCTCCCTCTCGTCATCAGGAAGAAAACTTAGTCTCTACCTTCCTTGCTTCTCTTATTTGAACAGAATCGTCAATCATTTGATCAGTATTAAATTCCCAAGTTTCTATTAATCACATTTTTATTTCTCAGCTTCTTACTGTAACATATACGCTAAGACTAGTTTGTAAGTATTAACTTTAAGTGACAATAAATTGGTCCGCGAACGCGGCCAAATAAAATTATATATAGTAAGAGAGAGATGTGTGTGATCGCTGAAAAAAGAGCACGGATTGTATTAAGATTGTGTTTAACTATCTGGTTTTGATAAAACGTTTCATGTTGTTGGTGTATATGTGTGGTTTTTTGTGTTGTTTATTAAACATCATAACCAACTAAATGCCTTACATTAATATGCACAACCTGCCAAAACAAATAAAAAGCATCATCGGCAGGTTATAACCTGGCTTTCCTGGTGAGGTTGAATAAAATATGGCCGAGTTATATTACACAGTATATTACGTTAAAATAAACGCAAAATTTACATATGTGTAACTTATGTGGCCACAGCCGTAATTTATTTTCTATACAAATTTAACTTTCTAATCGCATGATAACTTTTTTTTAGCTTGTCTCTGGCTGCAACCATATCACTAAGCCATCTCGTTTGTGCGTGTATTCATTAGCGTGCGTGATTTTATCGTTGGTCTCAGGTCTACTGCACCCAGTTAACTCTTTGATGTCAATATGATCACAAAATGCCGTTAGTATTCTATATTCACAACTTTTAATACAAATAATTAAATAAATTTCTATATTTCTTATATTAGTTGTGTGGAGAGACGTAGGTCTTCTACAGAGTACTCTGTGACGCTACATGGTTCGGATTCATCGCAACTGGAAAGTTAGGTTAAGTGGCTGCGATAGATGTGAATTGCACAGCTTGTGAAGAAATCATTAAATCTTTTTCTCTCTCTACAGTTTCTTACTTCAATTTCCCTTGCAATTACAACAACATCGAATGATAGGAAGCGCGAATCACTATACTGGCTACCGAGTTTGGAGGATGAGCGGTAATCCAAATCACAAAGCGTCATAAAAATATTTTAATATAATTTATTTGTCAATACCTATCGTAATTATTACACGATTATAATCCTGTATGAAATTAACCGCCTTCGTTGAACCTGCTCTCAGGGTAGGAGTTGTCTCATTAACATAAAACCTCAAAACTTCGTGATGTCTGAGTGTAGTACTGTGTTGAAAATATTAGTCCAAACATTACCCCATGTCGTGTCTGTGTATTTTGATTCATCTGGTTACCTTGAAGGTTAGTTGTAAAAATTTTATAGACCTGTTTGGTTGTACTCTGGTGTTTTCTTACTGATGAGATCCTTACGTAACTCGTGGAAGTCGCAGGTTCAAATCCCCGCCTTGACACCCAGATTTCAATAGTCCATGGTTTCCAAAAAATTCAGTCCAGGTGAATAGTGGGATGGTTCCTTCTAAACAACATATACAAAAAAGTTTATTTCATAACCTATCTGAGACTTCTGAGAGATTTCCACCTTTGTGTTGTAGTACACAACTAGCCTCCCGTAAGATTTTTTAAAAAAATATTCCTGTGACTGATACCGTCAATTTTAGAAATACTTTTCTGAGGCCTAGGTCAATGTTCCGAATAAGAGGATTATATTTTTGTTTTACAAGAAGATCCTTATTGCTATCTCCGTTTTCTTTTGAGATCTTTTTTATTCCCGCCATCGGTTAAGCAATTTAGTTCTTAAATAACTGAATTCTCTTACTTCTATACGACTTCTGATTCTGTTTTTATATTTAGCCTACTGTTAATGTCATTAACTCTCATACATTTCCTTGATTTTTGTCATCCTTAAGTTTGTATTTAGTGCAAATTGTTCTCCCAGAATTTGGTTCATGCCGTTCAGTAATTTCTCTGTATCCTTTGTTCTGTCTGCTGAAAGGAAAATAAACTACATCATACTGCTTGTTGTTGTCTGAAAGCTCATACCAATTAAAACTCCTCTTACACGTCGCTAATTGTCTCCAGTCTGGTAGATTACACTCTTATTTTGCTTCTTTTCTAACTGAAGCTTGTCTTTCACCATTTATCTACTGTCATTAAAGGTACTTAATTGTTATATGAACAATACATATATTTATAATTATTATTACCGAGCGTGCTCGACGAGCAGTAATGCCTGGCCTAACATTAGTAAGGACGTGGGTTCGAATCCCCGCCGGGGCATGCAGATTTGCCTTTCGATGGTTTTTCCAAATCACTCCAAGCGAATTCCGAAAATGTTCCTTAAAAAGACTATGGCCCTAATTCCTTCCCGTTCCTTGCTCTCCATCCTTTCCCGCCTCTAATGAGCTTGACGTCGCCGAGGCGAAAGTCATAAGAAAAAAATTCTTCTATCTGAATATTTTAGGAGTAACTATGCCAAAAAAACGTAACTTTTGTCCTGTCTAGTAGAATAAAAAGTTTTTAATAATGTCACAAATACGATATTTGTATCATTGCTTTACTTAATCCTTCCTTCCAATCTGGTTTTTAGTGACAAAGATGTTTACGTTATCGTAACGAACAACGTAAGACACATCTACAAACATATTCTAGCATAGCAGTCATAAAAAGTAAAATTTCTTATACCGCTAGTAGACTCTGTAAAACTCGTTTGAATTTGCTGGAGAATATGCGAAAATCTTTAAGTTACGAGTGCAACGAAATACTTCTTCCGCCAACCTATTTAGGTCGCAATGACAGGAGGGAAAAGATTAGAGAAATAAGATGCCGTACTGATTCTTTTATGTATTCCTTCTTTCCTCGATCTGTTCGGGATTGGAATGCGCAGAATTAGGATTGGTGCTTAGCACCCTCTGCCACCCACAGTATTTGTGATTTGCAGAGTATAGATGTAGATATATACTGATGTTTCTTATCACGTGTGACGAAGATTAGTATCGCAATGGAAGGTAATTGATTTATTTGGCGTGATGGTAACGCCTCCATCAGTATCTTGTCATAAATAAAACGCCACTTGTGGAAACTTGCTGTCATATTCTGTGTTGTTTATGTTTGTAATGGGAATTCTGTGTTGAGCGCATGTAAGTATTGCTTTACAACTACTTGCAACTCAACTTTTCTCGGATGCTGGGTTCTTTAATATAATGAGAAGAAATGCACAGAGATAGAAGGAGATGGGAACATAATTTTTATGTCTTTGAAGAATTTAATATTTTCATTTCGTGTCAGTGGCAATGAATTTAAGTTACATGTATTTTTGCTCTGTCTCCCGTAAAATTTCGTACGTACGTGAGCCATCAACTGCCCCAGTCGGATCGTGTTCTTTGACGAAATTCTGCAGAAGAGTTTAAGGAGGAATTTTTTATTTCGGAGTCGCTCCTAGGGCAAACTGCGAGAGACAGGGCCTGACTTTTTTCCGCCCGGTCTGTGCTACAGAGACTTAATATCGCGACTGGCGAGCCGCTTTGAGCTTCCACGCCTCGTGGAGCAAACGGCTCCCAGCGAATATCAAAGTTCAAAGTTAGTTCACAGACGACAAGGAACACGCCATGCTGCGCCGAGCAGTACTCACTCTTCAGATGTCTCATCCGCAACCAATTTTTACTCGCTGGATGTAAATTACTGTACAATATTATTTCCTTCAGTTAGTTTCTTTTCTTCATTTAACGTTTCATTCATTTTTGAGATCACTATCAATTGTTTTAATTGTATTAGTCATGCTCAAAGTATGTGCGATGGAACTGGCAAGGAAAATGTCAGACATTTATTAAGCAGATTTTATTCGTTTTAAACCAGGTTACTTTCAAATAACGCTGCATGATGTTTTAAAAATAATGTAACAAATAAAGCAAAATACAAGCGGAAAAATATTTGCACTGTTACTTTAAATCTATTGCTGATATTTCCAATAAACAACAATTTTAAAGACTTTTTTGGTATCTTAAATACTTGTAAAATTACCAATAAATATTTTTAAG
Source organism: Vandiemenella viatica (assembly GCA_031002005.1). Lineage (NCBI taxonomy): Eukaryota > Metazoa > Arthropoda > Insecta > Orthoptera > Morabidae > Vandiemenella > Vandiemenella viatica. The sequence goes on from JARYHS010009186.1 coordinate 162,168,461, forward strand.
ACTACACTATCTTCCAGCCACATATTACACAGATTATACATCAGATATTAGGGATCGTTTACCTAAAGAACATCTTTGTGTAAAGATAAGTTTAATGTAAAATTGTTTGCAGTATAGTAAAACATTTTTTCAGTAAATCGCGTGTTTTATTCGTATAACAGAATTTTTATTACTTCATTAAAATTGAAATAATAATATTCATGCCGGTAATTGGGCCATAACTTTCTCTCCTGTAACCAAATATCATCGGCTTCGCTAACAAACACAGCTAATTATAACTTGTAATGGATGGATCGTAAGGCTAAATAATTCCGTTTCCTTTGCGTATAAATGCAGTAGGTTTTACTTTTTTTATATTTTACAGAAAAAATAATAATTACTTCGTTAATGATTTCAGTTGTTATTCCAAAATGTTGTAAAAACGGATAGGTGCATCTATAATCACTGAAAGAAGCTTTAGAAAAAACGGTTAAGATTTAAGTTATCTTTGCGAGAGAGCTGTTAAGGTTGCTCTCTCTAGATTTATCTGCAGTATTTGAACTCCAAAAAATTAATATTGAACAAATAATAATTATATTCATTATAGGGAAAACGATTAGAAACGAATATTATAAATTTCTGAAGAGAAGACAAGCATATTTGTCCATGACTATATAATTCCACCTATCCACCAAATTTTATGAATTAAATTTTTAATTGAGATGAGTAAATTAACAATAAGTTACTTTCTCTATTGGTTTATAAAGAAGATAAGAGTGTTATTAAAGTGATGAGTGTATTTTATTTTAATATGTTTAGTTTGTATACACGACAAAATTCGACTGGTGGATCAAAATGGCCATCTCATGAAAGTATCGACCAATTATATTGCGACTGTTTTTTTGCCGAATAGTGAGGGATTATATCTGAAAAAGAGAATAAAAAATATTTAATTCCTTTAGAAACTGCTACATTCTAGGTTTAAGCCGAAACTGCGCTTCGGGAAAAACTTTTTAATTTCTGGGAAGATGTGGCATGTCTAGTTATACAGCTTCACGAAAGCCAGTTTTTAGTGTTGGACCATGACCCTGATGAAATTAATAACATCTGTTAATTACGTCTTACATTCTACTCATTAGAGAAGAAGCTACTGCAACATAATCTATTCATACCCTGATTTAATACATCCAGAAGATTTATTTTATACATTTTCATATTTCACTTATGAATTGCACATATTCATTAGTTTGTCTTTTACTAACCTAATGTTATTTAATTTTCAGAAACCCCATTTAATCAAAGAGTAACAATTCACTATACACAACTTATAACACCTCTTCATTATTGAATTTTTGTGTGTGTGTGTGTTCCTGTTACGAAAATTCACCTTTCTTCTTACTATGGAGGTTCTTCAGCGTTACTTTTTAATAATACAAGAGCTGTTAAAAATGATAACTTGGAATTCGTTTATACACAGAAAAAGAAAATACTTTTTAGTTCTTTTATTTGTTGTTAAAAGTATCATTTGTCTTGTTCCATTATGCTTCCTTTCAGTAGCATTTACTAAAATCTTCTAGTAGGAGCAGTCTAGTAGAAATATTGACATAAACATTTATGATTTGATTTTTTTTTTATAGAATATACGAGTAGTTATCTTTAGTCCAAGATTACTTTATAGTTAAACAGTTGAACCATTAGAAACCTACAAAAGTCAGTTTTATTTATTCATCATTCACGCCAGCCTCCTCTCTCAATGATTATAAACACACAAATTTCTTTTCTTTTTTCTTAATTACATCTTTTTTTTCTTAGAAACGAAGCATTAACTCATTAACTTTTCTCGTAGTACACACGTAACACACTGAACTCTAACAACTTTTTAATGTATTTACTAAAACAAAGATCACAATAATTTAATTACTTATTTACGCAAGTCCAAAATTTTGAATCCTAGATTGTTTGAATTGAATATAATTGCGATGGAGCGCATGCTCCGGTGGAAAATTCAAGTCATCTATTCGTATTTACACCTTTATTATTATTGATACTGAGTGAAAATTCCCCAATCCATCTACTTTCGTCATTTACAAATTTTATTTATAAATTCTTTCGTCGTTTTTGGTAAATTATTCATCACTTCCATTTTCATGCACTAATCCTAATTAATCAATCAATATCTTCACAAAATCTCATAACTAAAATATGTCTTGTATATCCCCAGCACTCTCTTCCCCACCTCCTATCTTACAATGACTCCCCAGCTCAGTTTGCTCTAGTTTTTGTTGATAAACTAGAGCAAAATCTTCTCATCATGTCCCCAGGAGAAATAACAGCTGGGCACTATGAACTATTTCCATTCGTTGATGTCGTATGATCAGGATTTCATGTCAACAATTGGTTTTCCCTGTGGGATCAGTTGTAGCAGGACGTTTTTAGTTCCCCCTCCCCCCCTCCCGAACGTGATACAAGTGCTTAATTTTAAATTGTTTGATTACATTTAGAAGTTCACAGCTCACTTGACTCTCTTCATCACTTAACATATTTGGATCTTTTGGATTCAAGATATTCAAAACAGACTTCCGAGGAAAAACTACTACACCAAGTTTGCATGACGTCTTTAAACGTCATTTTGCTTATATTAATGTTTTTACTATAAATGTAATGTTGCTGCATGCAAGCAAACAAAAAAATCGTTCAGCACTGGGATCGAGTTTCTTAATATTATTTTCACAGAAAAAGGGTTAAGACTTAACGAACCCTAAGACTTCGTGTATGGTAATAGTGACAAGCAGTAGCTTCTAACGTAACTTGAGACTATATTTGCTTTTGCGATTCGGCAACAGATTTCTCTTTCAGAATCCACGTTTTACAAAGTAATGAATCCCAAATATTTAAAATACTTTCTCCATTTGATGTGTTGTCCATTTAGTTAAAGCGAATCATTTCTAAGAGGTTGAGGAATTAAGATCGTGGCTTAAATCCCAATTTATTTTTTTGTGTAAGTTAGGTCTAGCTGGAACTGTATATAATTGATATTATAAGCTAAAAACATATTTTAATCTACTTATATAAATCAATTTATGTCTGCACCATTGATATTTATATTATGCTCTTTAGCCTCAAAACCTCCCTGAAGATTTTGTCTGGATTCAAGACTGAAACCGGTATTGAGTTTTTCGTGATTCTTATTTCAGTTTTTAACGATTTTGTATCATTGGTATGTTTTTAAAATCTAAATGCTTTAATACTGTCTTATGTCCAATATAGTGAGGGGTTTAAAAGGTCACCAAATAGTTTCATGAAAGTTTTACTACTTGAAGACATTACTGGCTGCCTAGGTTGGGAACATGTTACATTTGACGCACGGTCATCTACGCGTATATAGAAACACAATCAGTGTGTGAGAAGAATGTTTTGTTCACCCCAAGGCTGTACCTTTTAATAAATAACTCCTACTGAAATTAGGAAGAATGCTACTGTTTACCTATTACGGTTGAGCTCCCGTAAATGGATTTCTGATGAAGTAAACTAATGTAAATCCTTCTGTGGATTAATTCTCATACATTCATTAGTAAGTATTTAAAAAATGACCTGCATCATAATGCAGAGATGTTATCACAGTTCAAGTGTGGTCCACTGTAGTATTAACGGCAAATTGCAATTCCCGACGCGTGCTGTAGTGGTGCGAATGTATCACATCCAGTAATCGAGATATGGTAAACAGGTGGTGATGGATGCTGCGCACTCTGCAGTTAACCTGAAGCCGCCCTGGGTCGAGTCTGTAGGGCATGGACACGCACAGTAGTTTGGGCGGTGGTAGTGGGCGACGACGCAGTGTTGGTCGCTATTGTGTGTGGTAGCCATGGCGACCAGATTACCCGGATTTGCGGCTGCACGCTATCAGTTACAGATGTCGCCGAGACCGCAGTTTATTGGCAATTAGTTTTCAATAAACGGGTCGCTCCGAACTTTTTGTCATAGTGGTCTGCTGGTCTTGTCACCAGAGGTTAACTGTTCGCATATTGAACCAAAGCCACATTTTTATAAAAAAATTACTGTCGTTAGTGATTTCAGTTCACAGCAAGTTCAAAGACGTGTTGGTCAGTGAAAAATTACTATTAAGTACATTGAGCTGGAAAAAGAAGGTGTTAAAAATGTATCGAATATTTTAGGAGGTTATAAAATGCATCAAAACAAGATCAAAATACATTCCGGAGTTGATAGTAGGGATTTCAGTCCTGTGTGATCCCGCGTCATTAGACAATCCCGCACAAAATTAAGCAGGTCCGTAATCCGCAAAATGCGACGTAAACGTGTATCAGTCTGCAAGACTCGCTGCCCCACTCGGTCTCTTCCGGTTGTATTGCACTATTTGCCTGTACCCTTGCAGTAGGCATTCAGCTCGTGTGAACAAACGTTTGTTTTTCGTCTACGTTCGTCAATCCTAAGTAAATAGATCCACTTTTAAGTCTTAATTAAAACATACGTTTGTTTTGAATACACATTACTATAATTTTTTTTATGTTGCGTATTTAGAACGATTTTCTTACTATATAATAAGTATTGTTTATGAGTTGCACAAGTCATATGCCATTTCATATGCTTTTCTCATTCTCTTCGCGCTATTAGACTTGGGTGATTTAGCCTTCGGCTCACTCTACAAACATGTAATAATTATATACGTAATAGAATTTTGATCACAGAGAAGCAATGAAAGTATATTCAGTTACAATTTTTTCAAAAATCACGGCAACTATGTTCTTCTTTCGGAATATATGGTAACTCTGGAAATAAAGTATATACATACCAAAGCCTGAATGCCAGCTACTTCCATGGTAGGGTAAACCAAAGATTCAGTAAATAAAAATCGTCGTTTTGTTTCAACGTAATGTCTACGACGAGAAAAGTGAGGTGCAGTCACAAACAGCGAACAGACATCGAATTTTTCGTTCAGTGTTTGTTTATTATGGCTTTACGGCTCGTCGATGGTATGGTAACGGGATACAGTGAAGAATTATGAGGCTAGGAATGTACGGAATGCTGTTACAGACTATTTGGGAAATCACTCCCGTATTCAAATGCAGCAATTCCGGGAAAACATAGAAAACTGAATTCTGAATGATAGGTCCTGGACTCCAACCAAAGTTTTCCTAAAAATCAGACCCAAACATTAAAAATAATTTAAAAAAATCAATAGCACTGAATATTTCCTGTTTCCTCACTTGTGTTATTACTATGTATGCCAGAGAAAACACTGGACGAACACAACACTTGATTAATAACCCGGGCAGGGATCGAAGCAGTGACCCTGATTACATGAGACCAGCGAATAGTCCCTACGCTAACTTCACCGGCGACGCCAAATATCAACCGCTTTTCCACAATGCCTGGTGCCCAATCAACAGATTTATGTCAATCATGAAAAGGCGTTGGATACCACATCAGACATGTGTGTTTCATTCATGTCGCTGTAATACACCACAACTTTTTCCCATCCAACGTCAAATGCACTTACGGTATAATATACTCAGATGTAGTAAGAAAAAGATAATGGGGAATTGTTTTACACTTCTCAATTCCACAGACGTAACCGACATACCGATTAAGTCACCAATTGACACTGACGTCATGGACATGGACGTGATGGCAGAACTTCTTAGAAACTTTCAAATACGAGTAACTGGATGTCCTGTGCCAACATATGTTAGATAGAAATATATGGTTCCCATGGCTTATGGGGCCACCTGAGCATGAAAGAACAAAATATAATTGCACTTTTTTCTAATATGAGAAAGAAACAATGAAGCAATCAAAATTCGAGTCGATTATAAAAATAAATTTTTTTTAACATTTCACTCACTTCTGTTGTTCAGTCATTATGTGTATTTTAACGACTTAGTAGTATACGGTGTGCAGTTTTAAAAATAGCAATAATACAAAAAAATAACTACAAAAACGGGAAATGACAGTCTATGTGAGGTCCAACTTCACCAGCCATTCAAAAATAATAATGTAAATAAGTTTGGAACTAATGTATATATGTAGTAATTATAGAAGATTACACAGCATACTAGGATGTTTAGAACCTCGGGTAATTTGAAGTATTTTTTTATATTTTATTGTTTGTAGTTGGTAATACTGGATGAGTGAGGTAGACGACGGATTAAGAGTTGTAATGGTGGAGAGAGTGATTGAAATGGCGCATGGTCGATGTATTTGAACGTTTGTGTAAATCGGCAGTACTGTTATATCAGATTTTATGAGTGTGACGATATTGTGGCGCCTCTATATTGTACTCAGCTGACTACCATTATTCAATTAATTAAAGAGACCTCGCATCTAACCCGCGATTTAATAGTAACTTATATTAGAAGTATATACACATACATTTTCGAAATAATCTGTGACATTAAGATAGTTGAGAAATTAAGTAAATAATTTGATTTAAACTATAAATCATCCGGCGACCAAATTAGCCTGAAAACTGTCAACCAACGACTGAGATAACCGTAAATCAACGTTAACGACACTGTAAATAAAACAGAAAAATTGATTCTTTTTCCCTAACATTTTAGGCGAAGATACGAAGGCAGTTGCGAGCTACAATCTGTCCGATTCGATTTACCTCGAGAACCACATTGCAGTGTCCAGTCACAAAGGAAAGTCGCATTCAGATGTGGGGCGGCCTGATACGCAGTCTCCGTTTTGAGGCAGATCGTGTCATCAGCGTGCTAACAGCATTGGCGGGTCTCCTTTGAGTTGGCTGGTTTCTGCACAGTTCGGCGCACTGGGCGCGGCACCCAAAATGAGCTCCCCCTCCCCGCGACCTCTCCACCCTGTTGAGGAGGCCGCCAGAAAACATCGCACAAAGGCTGCAAAAGGCTCTCCTTCACGATGCTGGCTGCAAGGTCTCTAACGTGGAATTTTGCAATTATCGACAAAACGCTGCACACATTCTCTAAGCTGCTGCCCTGACTATACACCGAGGTGTCCGTAATTATTTATAGCCATGTAGTTACCTTGTCTGTACTTAAGTTCTCCTTAAGGTTATAAAAAGAAATATTTGTGTTTTACAAATGGCATTAATTAATGTGACGTTAGTTAAAAATACTCTTTATGTAATTAAATTGATGCAATAAATTCATCAAAGCACTGTAACACAATCAATCAAAAAAATCCTTAATTATGTTCATACTAAATATCGTTTTTTATTGATACTAATACTTTAACCAACAGAATATTTATTTTGTTTGCATTACGATGAATTATCTTAGAACAAGTTTATAGAAGTCCTATAGAACAATTATTATTATGGGAATGATACGTACTTTCCTTATAGAAAGGAAAAAAAGATTTTAAAAAGAGAAAAAGTGAATTAAAAAGGGAAATATGAATAAAATTCTTTCAGAACAAATATCACTTCGAAGAAAAATGTGAAAAACCTAGTAAGAAAATCAGGAAGCAATTGAAGAGAGAGAAAAAGAAAAGTTCTGAAGAATTGTGTAACGGAACTAGAAAGTAGCCAATGAGAAATTAAAACATTAAAATAAAGATTTAGTGAATGAAGGAGAGTATTTTGAAAAACATCATAACATAAAATACCAGGGAGACATTTTTAACAGCATTCGAAATTTCTCAGCCGTTACCAAAACAATGGATCCAAGTTTGTAAATCCAGTTATCAATAAAAAACGAAACAAAACATCAGTATCCCATTTAACATCGCCAGTGAGAAGGAGATGACGTCAGAGTCTAGCAATTCCTTTGACAGTTTGTGTTAGTTTCGAAGAAAGAAAAAATATAGCGACGATTGAATAGTAAAATAGTTATTCATTCGAAAGAAAGAAAAGCAAAGGAAAATGTGAAAACAAATTGCGGCATACTTTGTTCCCAACAGCACTCAAGGTATTGTATAGCTTATTCGAATAATTTACAAGTTAAGCTGCAGAATACTTTCGTGATTGTTAATCAACGCGACTTTGGAAATATGCAGGGTGTGTATCATAAGATATTTGACGTATAAAGAATGAGGGTTAGATGTAATACAATCTCTCATTCCTTTCCAAAAGGTTAATCGTAGAATCTGTAGAAATAGTTTGTTAACAACAAGAAATTCTCAGAATAAAAAAGTTTAAAACACAAGGATAAAGCTGAATAACTTAAATCTTTTATATAAAATATGAAGGAGCTAATTTAAATCCATCTGAAATTGAGATTACATTATAAAAGTATCATGATCTGTCTCCTTCTGGTTTTAACATGATACTGGATAAAGTGGGCAGATAAACAAACACATTAACATCAGGAGTACAAAAAATAAATTTGATCCTTTTTGTATATCAACTACTAAGACGTAAGTAGATAACGGTTTAAAAATTGTGAAACGCCGAAGAACTAATTCGTGGACATGTCGTAGAGACGTTTGATGGTGAAATACCGCAATGATCCTGCAATAAACTATATAGGTTTAAAAAGTTACGACCTTCAAATATCTAGGAACGATTTTAACGAAATGAGTAATAGAAAATATCGAAATGTTTTCCTTGGCATTGGTAAACAGTTGATATGCAAAGTCCTGTCAAGAAAATTTGTACTCAAAATAAATATAGTATTAATTGTAGAGTTCTAAGGTTAATAAAGCTGAAACCTATCATTAACACAGAAATTCTGTCTAATATTTTTCGAAAATGTGTTTCTGAATCTTTTTTCATGACCTATGCCTGACGGGCACATTGTAATGTGGAGGAACGGGCAAAGTAATACTTGAGAAAGATAACCAGGTTATCATTTGCCCTCAAAATATCGTAAATAGTAATTTTAGTTCTTGTTTTCACATTGTCGCTGTTTCCATCACATTCAAACTGCCACCTCAATTTGTTGAAATTATTAACTTAAACAATGACATATGGGCAATTTACTATCTATTCAGTTAGCTTTGATGAGACATACATTTCATTGCCCTACGGTTAAGCAATTTTTATGCATAGACTTAGTTCAACCTTGCTGAGAGTCTCCTGTGATTGTTGTAGTTCTCCTCACTTCTCTGTCGGTATTGGGAGAGCAATGCTCGTTGTGGGGTTTGGTGATTTAACATTCAGAAAGAATGCTACACGATACACGCTTAAATTCCTGTTGATCTTGATATAGTTTCGTTGACCACTGCTCTTAAAAACTGATCTACAACTGATGTTTTTTCAAACAAACGGGAGATTATAGGTTATATAAATGTTTCTTCAACACCCCAGACACCTTTTCAATCAATATGTTCTACAGTGCACTTTGATATTGTCTCGAAGTTGAGGTACTACTGAATTAAAAGGAACGCAGTAGTGACATGCTGACATTTAAAAAAACATTGCTGTTTAGTAATACTTTGCTCTATCAGTGTGTATTCGGTTATTAGTAGAAGAGAAAATCTATCAATCTGTATTCTATACTAATGAATGTTTCTCCATCTGTGCATTAAAAATCTTACTTAAGAAGTTGTTCATGATTACAACTTTACGGCATTTCTGATTCATAGCCATTGTTTCTGTCACCGGTTTTATTGATGTGTCGCAGTTACCGTAGAAGACAAAGTCATTTCTTCTTCTTCTTCTACGGTAGTCAATCCTGGGACTAGTCTGCTGCAGTCTTCCATACAGCTCTACTCTCTGCCCTCCTCATCATATCTCCTGCAGCAAAAATCTTCCATTATGTGCTGGATGTATCTTAAATGCGGTCTTCCTCGATATCTCTTTCCTTCTACCATTCCTTCCATAATTGTTTTTAATAAGCTCTCATGTCTTAAGATATGTCCAATTAACATTGTACTCCGCGTTTTTATACTCTTCCATATAGAGTTATACTCTCCAGCCTTCTGAAAAATTTCTTCATTAGTAATTTTGTCCATCCAGCTAATCTTTAACATTCGTCTGTAGCACCATTGTTCAAATGAAATTAGTCTTCTTTTCTCTTCTGTACCCACTGTCCAGGTTTCACATCCATACAGAGCAATGCTCCAGACATAATCTTTTAATAGTCTATTCCTCATTGTCCAACTGATATTATTTGTTGTAAAAATTCGTTTCTTTTTGTTAATCGCTACTTTTGCTTCAGCTATCCTGCATTATATATAATTCTTGCTTCTTCCATCTTTTGTGATTTTTCTTCTTAGGTAGCATAATTATAGCACATCATCCAATGCTATTTCATTAATTTTAATTTAATGGTCTTAAAAAGCTATTGCCGTAACCACAGTAGATTCATTACTTTTTTTAGACAAGCAGAGTGTCATTTACAGAGTTAATTTTATCAAAAATGGGCACAAAAACTACTTTTCTCACCTTCCTTAATAAGAGCAGGCCAACTTATTAGCGTGTAGGAATAAAGGCAGTCCACTGACGTCGTTTTGCGTCCGAGAATGAGCAGGTCGCGTCGCGGGCTGCCTACGAGTCAGGGGCACGTGCCGGGCAGGTCCATCTGGCGTCGCTCAGCTTATTGCCGAGTCCGCGCGGGCCCATTACCGGCATAGCTGGGCTGCTGGCCGCTACCATTAGCTGCGCGTCGGCCAGCCGGCCAGCGGGGCACGTGACGGGCATGCGGCAGCCGACCCTAATGCGACCTCAACAGCGCGGTGTCATTTGCCAAGTATCCCCAACTGCCCTGCGGTACTGATTACGAGTCACGGACACGACAACTACACGTCGAGACCAGTGCAAGAGTGACGAACCAGTGCTGTTTACATACAGCTACACTTTTTATCAATCCAAGATGGAAGTAATGTTTACGCCTTGTTCAAGGGGACCACCCCGTGGCTTAGGTCGAAAAAAATTGATTTTTTGTTTTCATCACATTTCCATAGATTAAAGTATTCTTTAAGTATCCTGAAAAGGATTTTGATGAAAAAAAATTTTCGGTCTTTTAAATAGCATTTTACTACCATGTGCATTTCAGTGCCACGCCAACTTTTCTGAATGTTTTTTAGAGCTTTATTACCCCTGTATTGCACAGTAGGGATTTTTTTCTGACTCCTGAGTGTGTTGGCTATCATTGGAGGGCAACGATCAGTATTCTCTTGTTTCTGCTGTTTGTAAACAACATGCCTTGAAACACGCTGTTGGTTTTGTTTGCGAGCAGTTGTTTTCTTTAAAGTGAATTTCCCGAAGGTTAAAATTTTCAGTACATATGCCCCATTATATCAGAAACTATCAAAGATAATTAATGAAATTTTCAGAGAATCTGCATAACAAAAAGAGACACATCTGGTACTACAAGCATTAATATTCCCGTGTTAGGATGTTCACAAAAAAAAATCTGCCGAAAAAACTTAATAATTTTAACAATAAATTAAAAAAAGTATTTCTTAAAACCTATAAAACGTATAAAGTTGATATTAGTATAGTTTACTGTTCTAGCATCAAGTACGATTCAGTAAAAATATTAAGGTCCTGCACTAAATAGTTTTTTTCAGAAATGGGTCAAATACTTGCTTAAATTAACATGGCGTTAGATAGGCAGGGGGTGGTCCCCTTCATGACCTTAAATAAGTACTGTTAATGACTGTTGTTAAGTATTAGTTAACTAACCTCACCGCTGGAAACATTCTGAGGCTGAAAACTCGACAGTGATTTCAATGCGTACTGAGTGTATCCAAGTTACGCAGCAATGTTTGAAAGCATTTATAATACGTTGTAGGACAAGTAACCACGGCAAGAGATTAGATCTGAACCTTCATTTTTCTAATCTATTAAATTTTTATATTACAGTATCAATTCGACAAATTATACTAATTTCAATTGCAACAAAATAAATCCAATTAGGGGGACTTGAGAACATAAGAAATACCATTTGTTGTTCTTTATTTACTTATTGTTTCATATCTTATGTTGAGACCAGTTCTTATTTATTTAATTGACCCGATAGCTATGGCCGATTGAAATGAAAAAGAATAATCACCATAAAACGAAGCTGGACAACAACGAGTAGGAAAAAAATGTCATTGACACCAATCTTAATCAAAACAGTGCTTTTAATTTATTATTCAGTAGCCCCCGAAATAAAATAGAAAAATTCCGTTATTGTGTCATACTTTTAGTACAAATATTCAGAGAAACGTATTAAATTCCATGCCGTAGAGAATCGTTCATAATAGCACAAGTTTCCTTAACTAAATGCAGAAAGTGCTGTAATTAATAAATATTCTTTAAGGAAAAAGAAGATAAACTACAGTTCTAGTAGTTCTTCTTGTAGAACTGAATAAGTTATCAGATATTTTCTCTTCAATAATAGACTTTGTAACGATACCATCGAACTAACACAGATCGAGAGGAGTATCTGTGAGTGGGGATATCTTTGACGGAGTCTAAACAATATGGCGACGGTCTACAGTACACGGCAATGCCGTGTGGACCTAATGGTGGGAGTTGCCGACTGTTGAGGACAATAACGCGGGAACGATAATCCAAAAGTGTTAGTAACGGTGCAACTAACGTGTACTGTAATTTCAAGTATTATTCGGAGTGTTCAGTGTACGCGGACGCGTACAGTGCTCCGAACTTTCTAATTATTGTGATAGCGGCACCGCATACTATTTTCGCCTACTCGGTTCGAATCCTGCAAACTTTGGTGATGGAAGTTCGATTACACGGGTCACTGTAACTGGTGGATACTACGGCGGTGTATTTTCATGTTTCTCCAGATAATAAAGTTGTGTGTTGAATGCAAACTTTTGTGATTTGTGTGGTAGTAATTCCTACTGATTTTAGTAGTATAGCTGCCACCACGTGATGCTTCAAGTGATTAGTTTTGTGAATAACTTTAATTCTTAGTTTTAGTTGTGGAATCCCCACTGGCGACCGGATAAAATTGAACCTGTAGTAATAGGAACATTTAATCACGAACTTAAACACGCCGCATTGAATCGTTCCACCAGGACTCAGAATTATCGCTAATACGCGAGGTGCCTTACAACTTCCAAGCTTTATTTGTTCCCAGAAAACCTAGTAGTATATGAGTCATTGTAAAAGCTATCAGTAAGAAAGTAACTAAATACCGAAGATAAAGCATACCTCTGGTGTTGGTAAAGCAAAATTGGCATACACCATTAATGATCAACAAGGCATACAGAGAGATTTGCGGGGATAAGATCCAATAACGAGAGCTCGCTACCGAGGACGTGTCTTGCATCGCCAGTGTCACATTTCTACGGCTTAACCCTACGAGTTTACTTAACAATACTCATCTGAGAACAGCCGTTCCGGAAATTTTGAATATAGGCAAAGTTTTTGATCGTTTCAATTTCAACCAGGATTATGCAAAATTGCCAAGACTTCTGGCTTATTTCAATTTACAGTTTTAGGCATACAACCAGCCACTGTTGCGTTTTTTAATAAAAGCGATAATCCAAACCCTATACATTTAACTTTCTTGAAATTAAGTAGTAAAAGTTCATTCTCTAACGTGTTCCCTGTGTACAGAAAGAAAGAATTAAAAACATAATGGTCAAGTACTGATAGTAGACGCTAGAAACTGACTGTAATGTGAAATCTCCATGCGCAGTATAGTCAGTGTGTACAGCAAGTTTAAATGTACCACCCTGCGCAATGTTCGAATATTCAATAGAATAACTCTTAGGATTTAATGGATGATTAAAAATTCTTTTTTTTTTTTCACTTAATTTTCAGCTTCTTCTGTAGCACCACATTTCAAATGCTTCAATTTTCCTTCTTTCCTGGTATTCCTAAAGTCCATGTTTCGCTACCATAAAGTGCTGTGCTCCACAAAAGAGTTTAAAAAAGTTCTTTCTAATTCCTAGATCAATATTTGAAACTAAAATGTTTTTTTTTTTTTTTATGAAGGCTTTATTTGCTAGTGCTATTCTGGTTTTAAAATCATTCCTGCTTCGGCCATCGGCCGTAATTTTACTTCCCAAGTAACATAATTCACTTACTTCTCCTATTGCATCCGATTCTATTTTTATATTTAATCTACGAGTATTGGTATCATTTCTGCTACATTTCATCACTTTTGTCTTACTTTGATTTATATTCAGTCCAAAATCTTCCTTCAGTATTTTGTTCATGCCATTCAGTAACTTCTGAATATCCTCTGCCCTCTCTGCTAACAAGACAATGTCATCATCAAATCGTAGTATACTGATTTTTTCTCCCCGAAAACTTTTGCCACATGGAAATTTTTCTTTGACTTCTGCATTGCTTCTTCTGCATACAAGTTGAATATTAACGGGGATAAACTACTACCTTGTCTCACACCCGTTGATTCTCTACCTTTATTATAGCCACTTGATTATTGTGTAGTTTATAGAGTATTCTTCTATCTCGATACTTTAGACCTGACTTCTTTAAAATTTCACATTGGTGGTTTCATTTTTATAATAGCTTTTTATAGAAATGAAACTAAAACATTCAGGTATTAAATCTTGTTATTACTCTATATTTTACAACAACCTTTAAGCAATTCACAATAAACTTTTTGTAAATAATAATTGTACTATGACTTCCATTTAGACATTATACTCGACATCTTAATTCAAAGGTCAGAAGATACAAATTAATCAACAATCATTTATTAACGTTTCATTTTAGACTGTAATAAGCGAAATAGTTTGTAAGATTCATGCAGAATATCTCTTTTGAATGACCATTTTGTTTGGTCAACCCTGTTTCAGAAAAACCTCATCTCATCTGTCTGGATTCTCCTCATACCTTCCTTCGTAATCTTTCATATCTAAAAACCATAGGTCATATGATAATTTAGATATGCTGTCTGGTGGTTCAATGGTTAAGGCGGCTGACTGGAGATCGAAAGTTACTCGGTTCGAATCCCTACATCGGCACAGCTTGTGAAGTTCACCATAATGCTTCCGTGGTTCTGATTCCATTTTAAACTGTAAGGCTCAACGTGGTTCAAGGTGGCCCAAACTAATATACATACACATACAAGTTAGATAGTATTGTACTTCAATTTGAATACGCTGTTCTCTAAATACTTTCCATAAACTTTTTCCTGTTTCGATGCTCTTAGAAATGTCGACTGAAGATTTAGTATACTTCCGAGATACCTAAGTTTTCGGGTGTTTTTAATTTAAATTCCCCTGATTCAGTATTCTCCATTTCTTTATGTAGCCATTAGTAGTGCTTTCTTCGTTTATGATGTAAGATCAAAGCCTTGTTATTTCTGTTCGGCGTTCGTCTATACCTCTGGTTTAGAACCTCTCGTAGCAAGAATCTCAACAGAAAATAGCATAGCTTTTATTTTGTCACATTCGATTGAATTAATTAATCGTAGTTAGACTCTATTCCTTACTGCAATCATGAAAAGAGGTGACATATTTCTATTGCACCTCAAACTTGTTTCCTTTTCAGATCTACCAGTCATTCCTGTTGATTTTTTTAACGTGGTATGTGATGTCATAGTAGGAGTTTACTGTTTAATGACAAAATGTTTATTTGTTTTGCTATCCTTAAACTAGTTGCCAACTATATTCTAGATTTCGAATGAAAGGTATCACATCGATTTTCAATTAAACCTTTGCGTGCGAGTATGACGAATCCTGGTAGTATTACGAGGGGTTAATCTGATTAATTAGCAATGTCATTTTACGAAGAATCGCCGTTATTCATATTTCAACATTTCTACACCAAAGAAAACAGCAGCACGTTGTGAAAGAATGGACTGATTCGTCACAAATACGTATTGCTGCCCCTCATTTAAATATATATACATAAAACACAATTAATCAAGATATCGGCCCAAATGAAGGCGCTATTGCTACTGATTAATTAGGAACACTGTTCAAAATCATTAACTTTATTCCATAAAACTGCGTCAACTATTAAAATTAAATCTCCACTGTGCGTTTAAATGAACTTTTCTTCATCTATACTCTTATTACAAATGGGAAAGTAACTCTGCCTCTCTTTCTGTTTGTTACGTTTTCAGTGCTAATCCAATCTTGGTTAAATATGACAAAGAGATACTACTTGCTCTTGGGAAGGACATGGGATACTTTTTTTCTGTATCAATAAGCATCCGAACAATCCTTCGGGACCCAACAATACCATACGCGTTCGATTTATTTTTTATACTATATCGGCCAGTAAAGCTTAGTTTCTCTCGCAGTCAGTTTCTGCATGATTACACTAACATTATAAATGTGAAAGTAACTCTGACACTCTGTTTATCTGTTAATTTCTGATGACTAAACAGTTATATCGATATCGATAACATTTGACAGGGAAATACTTTGTATCATTAGAAAGGACACAGGATACATTTTTCTGGCTAAATAACATTTTTTTTCATTAAATTTTCAAAACTAACTGAATGGTGAAAAACAGACGGATAGCGTGTGCAATTCTGTAATAGTATATCGCTCACTAAGGCTGTGTTTATCTGACAGTCTGAAAGTGAATGATCTGTTCATAAATTTAGTTTATAGATAAAACATATTATGTAGTGTAAATGTTGATTTTCATTGCACCAAACACTTATTTTGTGTCTACCCAAAAGTGACTGGCATCAATATATTTTGTCTTCTTTTTTGACATGCCTCGCAGGTGTAAATCAGACCTAAGGCGTAGTAGCTCTTTCAGAACACGAGCAGCGAATGTAATTAGAAACAATGAAGAAATAAGACAAGACCAAGCTGAAAGACAAGTTTCCCTCACTTAACTCCCCCCACCTTGCACTTTACTTTTTTGTTATTTATAAACATGTTGCAAATTGTTTCTCTTCATGAGACATGTTGACTTTAGACCGAGCGGGGCGCTGTAACGGTTAGCGTTCTCGCCTCGCATTCGGGAGGACGGCGGTTCGAATCCCCGTCCGGGCAACCAGATTGGGTTTTCCATGGTTTCCCAAATCACTCCAGGCAAATGCCGGGATACTACCTTCAAAAGGCCATGGCCGAATTCCTTCCCATTCCTTGCCCCCCATCCTTTCCCGTCTCTAAAGACCTCGATGTTAAAAAGAGACGTAAAGCAGTTAAAAAAAAAATGTTGACTTTAGAATGGTATGGTGATGGCTTCTACCTCATATTATCCTGACTCCATGTTTATTAGGATACTGCCTCACACATCTGTAGTATACGACATACAGTGAATAACTCCTGTTCTTTCAACAATCAACGATCTAAATACTATCTATAGTTATCAACGTAAGCTACCCCAAAGACTATACACAGTACTGACTGTGCAATCTCACCATACAAAAACTAAGGATAAATTAATAAAGTATTATTAATATATGTAGTTAATTCTACAAATAATATTAACAAAAATTGCTTAAGGGATTAACGCTACGTTGAAATATTCCTCCTTCTTCTTCTTCCCGACGTTTCGACCAGGGCTTAGGTCTTCTTCAGGGGCCGTCTACAGAATCTGCTACAGACTGTGATCTGCTAGCAGATACCAGTCTGTAGACAGCCTCTGAAGAAGACCTAAGCTCTGGTCGAAACGTCGGGAAGAAGAAGAAGGAGGAGTATTTCGACGCATCGTTAATCCAGTGAGCGATTTATGTTAACAGCAAAATCTTTTTTAAACAAATAATATAATTGTAGGGGTGTGATATCGTTACAGTATTTACGATTTTACTTGTGCTTGCTTTTGTCAGACCAGGCCGTGTTGCACGAGGATGTAATTATTTAGCACCTATAAAAGGAACACGCTGCTGTTTGCGTATTACTGTGTTTTTTGAACGACGGTTTAGTTTCCCTACTGAAACTGTTTGTCCGGTCCTTGCGATGGGGATAGGTTGTTATTCTGCATGTCGTTACTGTGTATTTGCAACTGCCAATTGGCACACGCCGGTCGTTTCCGATGTACACCGCTGCCGTATCAAGGCTCGTTCGATTTGGGGGTGGTTGCGTTACGCGTGACACCGCACTCATCAAATTTCGAATGCTGCTGATTCCGTTGCGGGTGTTGGCGCGGTCCCAGCGGCCGAGGCACGTCCCGTTGCCTCGGTTTAATATTGACAGCGGACAGGCCCGAAATGCCGCAACCGACAAAAACTGGCATTACAACGCGAATATCAGTTTTGCAACTGAACGAAACTACATTTCGTATTTGACGCCGTACGTGATGGACAAAGCACAGTTAAAAACAAAATCTAAATTTCGCAAATTCAAATCCCAAACAGCCTCGTTTATGTCTGCCAGTTTTAATCCACTTCCCAATAGTAAAGTACAGTATTTGTGTGTGTGTGAGTGTTTGAGGGTGTGTGTGAGTGTGTGTGTGAGTGTGTGTGTGTGTGAGTGTATGTGTGTGTGTGTGAGTGTATGTGATTGTGTGGGTGTGGTGTGTGTATGTGTGTGCATTTGTGTGTCGTGTGTGTATGTGTTTGTGTATGTGTGTGTGGGTGTGTATGTGTTTGTATATGTTTGTGTATATATGTGTGTATGTGTGTGCATGGGCGTGTGTGTTTTTGTAATTGTGTGTGTGTGTGTGTGTGTGTATGTGTATGTGTGTGTGTGTGTAGGTGTATGTTTTTAGGTGTATGTGTGTGGGTGTATGCATGTGTGGGAGTAACTGTGTGTGGGTGTATTTGTGAGTGTGTGTATTTGTGTGTGTGTGTATTTGTGTGTGTGTGTGTGTATTTGTGTGTGTGTGTGTGTGTGTATTTGTGTGTGTGTGTGTGTGTTTGTTTTAGGGCTCGCGGCTGGTGACGACTGGGGGCAAGGAAAGATGTTTGGACCGAGGATCGAACTCCCACCCTCCAGAACGCCGATTCAACGGTTGCAAGTCATCGAGTATAGTACATAGAAACATGCTCACACTATAATAAATGAAAGAATCCAGTGTCGATAAGTGGGGTAACAGGTAACCATTTGTAGCAAGTTACAGTCTTCGGAAGAACTGCGAGTTAATTTTTATTCGTATTACGTAGCTCCAACGAACGCTGGTTTGAGGATGTTATATTCACAGTTCCACGTTATAGTAACCAGCAGTTCTCTTAGTAGTTGGCTGGCGAATGATGTTATGCCTTACGTCTATTGAACGTGGTTCTAAGGTGATACTGGAAATTAAAGTAGCTGTTTATCTAATGCAATGTTCTTCTTGATAAAATAAACATTTTTGATCTTGCGGTAGCAAAAACTAGACACAAAATTGGTTAACATAGTTGAACAGAAGCCTGAATATTTGTTTATAATCCTTGTTCGTTCCGTGCAATAACCATTATTGTTCAGGTAGTACATGACACTTACAATCGTAATAAAACCATCATTTGATCTAAGTTCCAGTTGTATTCATCTCCCAGTGGTATTACTGATAATGTAATTACTACCGTAAAAATTTAGATGGTTTCTAATGAGCACAAAAAAGACGATAGTATGGCTGCACTACTTAGTAATCACCGTCTGGTGGCGTTGCGGGTAAGTCATGCAGTAAAGAAAGTATATAAGCAGAGAACAGACGCGTAGGTAGCCATTCAAGTGAGGATTCGTGTGGCAAATGGGGAATTGCGCTAACATAAGTGACTTATTATGGTCCGGCGTCCGGGAACGAGTATATTGAAAACGACGAGGCTGTTCGCATTCTACTGTAGCGAATATGTATTGAAAGTTGTTGAAGGACGTTGAAACCTCAAGTAAGCTACAAGGTGGTGAACGTCTACGTCTCATCACAGAACGTGGATGTCGGAGGCTTGACCATTCTGTAAAGCAGGATAGGCGGCGATCTGTGGCAGATATGATGGTATAAGGCAATACTGTTGCAGGTACCAGTGTTTGGCTCCCTAAATGATTCCGTGTTGACTCAGCGACAAGTCAATTGTATTGGGCACGAGATCATCGACATTTGACTGTGGATGGATGGATACTTGTCGTCTTTTCCGATTAATCACCTTTCTTCCAACACCTTGTCGATGGTCGTGTACGGATATGCCGTCTTTCAGACGTACGGCTTGTCGAGAAATGTACTGCGCCACAGACGCAGGCCAGTGGGTGCAGTATTATTCTGTAGGGCACATTCGCCTGAGATTTTACTGGACTTGTGGTATTGATCGGAGGCACCATGATAGCTGTGCACTACGTGAAAATTATTGCGGACCACCTGGGTCTCTTCATGCTTCAAGTCTTCCACAATGCCGATGGTTTCTTTCAACAGAATAACATTCCATGTCACAAGGCCCGAACCTAGCTATAGCGCTTTGAGAAACATGGTAGTGAACTGACATTGATGTCTTCACCACGAAGCTCTCTTGATCTCAACACAATAGAACATATCGGGTGTCAGTTCCATGGCCACAAACCACCGGCCCGTAATATAAGGGAATTGTATGACCTGTCCGCAGACATCTAGTACCAGATACTTCCTCAAACCCAACAAGGACTTGAAGAAACCATGCCACGCAGAATAGCTGCTGCATTGTATTCCAGAGTTGGACCAACACGCTATAAAGCAAGTGATCATAATGTTTTGCTCATCAGTGTATACTCTCAGTAATAACTTCTAAAACTTTTTCCAAAAACGTAATTTGAGGAGTGATTAATTTTTGCGACATAGAGAAAATTGAGCCACGAATTTTTCGAAGTCAGTTACACTGCATCGCACTTTCATAGATTTCTGTCAAGATGACGTGGTGCAAAAGTAAAACACTTTATTTCTTCCGACCAAATTAATATTTACGTTGACAAATATAAGTTGTCTTAATTTACTCAAATAACGTAATTAATAGTGAATTCCGTTCTAGAAAGGGCAGCATGATTATAAGATCTTAACGCTGAAATCGTCTGTCGATACCGAATATCTCTGGCGTCCGTTATTAAAGGAGAATCGCTGAAGATAATGAGATTGTTTTATAGTCTCAGAATGTATGGGCAGCAACACATTGTCTAAACGATTGTTTCTGTTGCTTCTCCAAAAGCCAGTGGTGGCAATTGTAAAAGAATTAAATATGATTATAAGGTATATGTTTGACAGCAGCAAATGAAAACGTAATTCACTTCTGTAATAGGGAAGAATAAATGAAGCTCGTCCTAATGAGAGTGCTGTTTATTTAGCAAAAATTATCCTGAAGTACAAATAATAGCAGTTATGGAATGTTTTAATAAAGAAAAGGAATACTACTGAAATATTCAGTTACTAGGTGAAGAATACGACGAAGTATTTAAAAATAAACAAACTTCAGATAATTAAATAAAAACGAAAATCCTTTCGGAGAGACTCAACAGACAAAATGAAGTGGCTGAAAACGAAAAGACTTGATTTTTAGAAAATGCCGCTTTAGTTATTTACATTACCCCAAAATGCAGTTATTATTAACAAAAACGACCGTGGAGGTCTAATAAATCTTTTGACTGAAACCATGATTGCTCAGGAAATATCGTTTCAAAAGAAAATCTGTCTTTTTAATTTCCGAAAAACTTACTGTGTACAAAATGTAGGTGTGCTATTTTCAACACTAAATTATTTATTTAGTATCAAACTAATTCGCCCTGAATGCCTCACTTGATCACCAGTCAATAGTAGCATCTTAATTTATATACTCATGCTTAAAACAACATTAATGTCGTGATTTGTTATATGGTTCAAGTGTGACGATCAATTTTTGGTGTTAGTACATGCAATGTAAGAAGAATACCACTTTCCTGCTCCTATCATCGCCAAGATAAGTAATATTGTAATTTAGTCTACTTTTGGACGTTTTCAGACATTTCATCGAAGTTCATGAATTGGAGTCAACGGTCTGGAAACAACTTGCTTTTAACAGTTCGAAGCTAAGTGTACCACATGGATGGTTATTTGGAGTTGTGTACGTACCGAAGGCGTAACACTAGTTCAATGTAGAAATGGATGACATAAATAAGGAAAAACGAGAAATTTTACAGCAGTCTAGAATTTAAGCATATTAAACTCAGCAAACAGACTTGTTATTTAAATAATATAAATTCATTACCAATCCACAAAGATTGAAAATAAATTGTATAAACAGAGATGTTGATTGAAGTAGAGCGAAAAGTACCATTACTGACGGTTACATCTGGAAGAAAAATACGAAAACAATGTTAACGCGTTACACTACAATAAATTTGGAAACTTTTATTTTTGATTAAGGGACTGATATGAATATATTGTTAGGTGTTTACTGTACTTATTAAGTGATCAGAATGAACAGGATGTCAATTAAAAGTATTAACTTTTAGTTATACTCCCCATCTGAGGAATTTTCAACAAAACATTTAAGTAAAATCGCCCAGACCTTAGCCGAATTCAAAACTTTGACATTCGTCGCATTTGAGTTGTTTGCAACCACAACGTTTCCGGGATCGGGCGTACAGTATGATACTTCAACAAAATAAAATAAAGAGACAATCGAAAGCAAAAACATAAAGAGGAACTGATTTTTAACGAGAAACTTCTCTTCATAGTACATTCGGCGCATGCAGGAGGAGTACATTTCCAGCATCAGAGTCTAAATGTAACATCTTGATCACTGAGCAAATATACAGTGAATAGCTTCTTTGATTTGGTGGACGATTTAAAAGGATAAGAATTTCAAAACGGTGAACTCAAGCTAGATAATTAACATAAAGGAAACTAAGTAAATATGTTATTAAAGCTTCAGAATTCATATTATTCTACATTTCATCATATTCTTTGTTCAATTCATGATAAGCTCATGGCAAATTTCTTAGTGGTTAGTGACAACAGTAAAGTGACATACGTGTAGACATTTACTCTCGGCTTCCTAAGTAACACGTTTAAATATAAAAATTATTTGTCATTTACGAAAAACGTTGTATTTTAGTCTGCAGTAAGTGTAACGGGTTACAGAATTTATACAGATGTATCCCTGTAGAATGAAGCGAGCTGAATTTGACATGCAGTTCCGCGTCTGCCCGCCTCCAACACAAGAGTGTTTATGCAGTCGAGATATCGAAATAATCGGCTGGTGAATGGCTTGTCGCTTTATCCGGTGACTCATCAATGCGGATGAGTGGTGGAGAGGAGGCAGATAAGGCGATTACATAGAGGATCGTTTGTCATATCACGCTGTTTGTCATCTCATCACTACGTATACCGAACCGTGCTTCCCGTGCTTACAGTTGTCAAATGATAAACCCGTGTTGTAATACGTTTCAAATGATTAACGGAGGGCACTAAATTTTCTTCAAATTATAGCTTAGATGTATCTGGTAATAAATGACAATTTCAGCTCGGTACTTTTACCTGAAGAAACTGAACGTTTACAGTTGACGGTTATCCAATTAATTGGTAAAGTTTAATACAATCGTATAACATAGAAGATAATTGCGTATGGATCGCCGAAAATTTAATATTAAGTTGGTAATGGACGGAAAAAGTGAGAACAAGTAAACATGTTGAATGAAGTATAAGTTAATAACTGTATTTTGAAAAAATTTGGAATATTTATACGTATCTTGAGCAGGTGTAGACACATATGTTTGAAATGAAGTTACAATAAAGCCGTCATTTCTAGACCCATCTTAAGTGTCGTCTGACATGCTTGTTCCCTCAACCTTAAGATAGTCAGCCATCATTACAAAACAAAATACAGTAATTTGAGAGAGAGGGATAGATTATTGTCTATGGTTTTTGTACATGAGAGCCTATATGGCAGAGAGAATGTACCAGACAAACCTCAGGGCTGGGAAGTAAGGGAGGTACCGCTGTTCACAATTTTGTCGAGGAAGAAAGCAACGGTTGGTGATCACTCACTATGTACCGTTAGCCAAGAAGGCATAAAAAACTTCCTCCACAGAGACTAGTCCAGCGTGACGCCAGAATTTGTTTTCGTTCGTTTGTGTCGTTCTACAGTATTGTGGCTGACCCTATATGTATTTATATAGGATCGTGCTATGCCTATTGAAAGGGTGTGCCAGGATGACTGACACGTGGGTTCTAAATGGTTAACCTACGATGCCCTATGACTTGCGCCGACTTTCTTCGTATCTTCTGCTCTTGACTTCTTCTCTCTTGAGCCTATCCTCTTCTTCTCTTGCGCTAGCAAATAAACATGAGCATCGGGGATAACTTGTAAATAGGAGAGGGAGCGGGCAGCTACGAGCTACTTGAAATAAAACAATGTCTCTGGAAACCCCATTTAATTGCACTGGACCATAAATCAACTACAGTCGATGTTGTACAAATTAAGAGGTATCCCGTAACCCGCAATACTGACCCTAGGGATGAAACTTAGCCCTACAGTTCACAACTAACAGAGAATGGTGAGGTTGGTGCAGCGAATATCTATCTCCGAGGCCTAGGAGTTATCTTGTAGATCGTCAGTCAAGAAGTGAGTGCGATCAATGTATTCTAGCTTGCTGGAAAAGTATTGGCTTGCATGTTCAGCACTGCACGTGTAGCTTGTAATCCGAACTGTCGATCGGCAGAAAGTCGAACAACAGGACGTGCTTACTCGACGTCTGGCTGCATTGAAACTTCGAAAACTTACATGATTTCTGTATTAAAATATTATAATAAATGACGTCCCGTCACATATCCCCCGGTGTTGAAAAAACGCGCTACTCCCGTAGCGCGGGAATAACATCGAAACACTAACAATCAAAATTTGGCACCACAGTGTATATTAAAAAAAAAAAAAAATTTGAAAAATTGTATAAATGGTACGGGTGATAAGTAAGGATCAATATATGCATGCTAACGTGTTACGAAATACCTCTTGCCTTAAATATGCATTCATAAACATAAATAGAATCTTAGTAAAGCAAAACAAAACATGAAATATCAAAGATATGAATACCCATAAAACCAAATAAAAATAATCATAAAAATATGCAAAAGAAATAATAATGAACAGTTGAAAATATATTAATTATGTGTGCTGGGTTTTTCCCCATTAGAATTAGTATTTGGCGAGTCTGGAACACGTACAATAATCTGACTGCCTGTTGGAATTGTATTGCCCATAATGGAACGTTTGTGAAACATCTTATTAAGCTGACGTCTACATAATAAAAAACATAATAGTAGAAATGACTAGAATACCAATTATTGTGGAGACACTTATGGAACTAATGAGAATTGTTTGGTGTGCTTTGGAGTGAATTTGAGATCTTAGGTGAGTGACAATGTGATTAAGTTTTACAGAATCTTGAGCGTTTTGTAATATTTATGCACCTCATT
>JARYHS010009186.1:162194550-162226350 GCA_031002005.1 Vandiemenella viatica
TGAACATGGTGATACATCAATATGTTATTAACAATAAATAAGTATAAAACAAATAAAAATAATACATTTTTCTACAAACGGTCAGAGATGTCAGCTTTGTTCCTTCTTGTAGGTATGATTCCAAACATTATGGACACGTCTTTATTCTCATTAATCAAACATGCGGATCAAAACATTGTTGTATCATCTGGATTTTAGACGGCATCTATGTTTTAGAAACTAACTGAAAATGTACTTTTCACTTTTTGTCGCACTAAATGTTCGCACACTTCTTTTCAGAATAATCAGAGGCATTTATTTATACATCTAAATAACATTTTATATTAAATTACGTTTTTTAAGAACCAGTATTTTAGGTATACAATTATTTGTATTAAGAAGTAACGAGTTTTTAAGTTGCAAAATTATACAGTGATTAGTGTGAGCCCGTGACTGTTTTTTGCGTATCGTCACTGGTCTAGAATAGTTCCAGTTTCTATGACGCGTTGAACTGATGTGGCCAATTATAAATCTCTTATATCTATTATAAAATCTCTTGAGCTTGAAGAACTCAGAAGCATTAATAGAGGTAGGCATTAAAATCGAACAGGAACGATAGAACAATCGTATAATTGTTGCAAAAGTCGTAGACTCGAACTTGCTTAAATACAAACTTGACTTGTATTTGACCTTAAAGTTCACTCTGCAAAATTAAAAAATAATCCTATTTGCTTCAAAAGAATCACGTTTATTGAGACTGGGTAAGTGCTCATAATGTTCATTGGTCATAGTATCTGTAACGGCCAGAGAACGTAATACACATTCCATATTATTACACAGTTGAGTAGCTCCGAAGAAATCAAATGCCAGATTAGTCGATTCGGTAATATATTTGGTCTGATATCCACTTAAAATAACCTAATAACTCACACACGTACAGCGAACATGACCAACGACCATTAACGAAAGTGGTCAGTAAAATACCTAAAAAGCGAATAAACCTAATGAATAAACTTTGGTCAAGCAACAACAATTAGTGAAAGTTTTAATTAAATTGAAATTTATCCTAAGCCGGAATGACTACTTGGAATTCGTGGTTACAGCAGAGACCATTAGTAATTTAATTTTTAAAGTTGTTTTCATTAGTAACATGTTACTGAAAAACTGATCCACGTTTTTTCATCTGCAAAATTTATCAATATTTTTTTAACTATCAAACGCTACGAAAAGGAAATTTAATGAGTGTATTATGGCAATTAATTTGGCAGCAGTTGCTTAGCTATTAAATTGTGGACATAACCACGAATTTCTTCTAGTGGTATCTCTGGTCGCTGTTTTGCGAGCCAAGTCTTACACGTGACACAGTTATCCAGCCAATAGCTATGGAGGTGAGTGAATGAGTGGGTTAGGATATTGGAAATTAGATTCCTGCATTTACTGATTACAATACTCATGACTGCAAGATCTGATATGTATTATTTGCAATTTCACGTTAATGACGTGAATAGCAAAACCGTTCTGTGACTAAATGTTTGTTGTGAGATAGATATAACTGCAGTGTGTACGTGAGTGAGAGAAAGTTTAGAGCGTATAAGAGCAGCAAAACTAAAACAGAAATGTAGAGAGCTGTTTCCGTTATTACTTATTTGTTGTGAAAATAATGAGATTTATGTTACGAAGTAAAAAAAAACTCCTTATAAATTAAACATAAATTAACGAAGCCACTTGTGGTTCGTCAGAGCAGAAGTTCGTTAGAAGAAATTCAACCCACTGAAAGCTGTTAAAATCATTAAATATGAGATGAAAGGAAACAGAGTAATTTCTATTAATAGAAAGCAGCACCAAGTTTTTCCCAGGAAAACTTAAGTCGCTACCCGAAAACTCCGTCGTGAATTATTGATTTCAACTTTCTGTGTAAGTTAGTATTTCCTTGCTTGAGGACTACCGACCAATGGGTCACTCACGTGAGCATTCAATCGCTGAATCAAAGATGAGCTCGCTAAAAGGGGTCTGCATTACGAATGAGAACTGAAGACTCTAGCAGGCCACACTGTTAAAACATTCACTGGCAGCGAAAACGTGTCTGAAGTGCTTTCTGCTACTGAAGATTTCCTTAAATTACGCCTGATTAGACTGAAAGTGACTCTGAAAATTTTATGATAAGCAGATTTTGTGCTCATTATAGAACTTCACTTCAACTTCTAAAATTACGCTATAAATAAGTAACTCTGATATTTACAAGAATTTTCACCCAGTGATGATTTTGAAAATTAAATTCCGCAAATAGTATCCACCAGTTACGTCAACGAGATTGTAATGGAAAGTCTCTGAATTGTTATTATTGTTTTTTATTAAGGTAAATAAATGTATTTAATATTAGAAAGAACGTCTATATGTTCCAAGGAAAACGACGATCAAAATTAAATTTTTAAAATTTCACATATCGGAATTTTTATATGTTCAAATTTAATAAATTGTAATTACAGGACATTAAAACACAACAACTGTTGAAATATAAATAACATCAACACGAATACACCATCAACAAGAGCAGTTAAGATCTAGGACGATGCAAGACAGGAAGACAAAATTAAATGTGTAAGGGGAACAATAATTTATTAATAAATTTTGGCAGCGCTGGTTAATCCGTGTTATCATCTCAAATTATCAGGTTAGATTTATATTTTAGTGTAACACTTGCTGTGCAATAGTCATGCTCCGATAACCCAGTTTTTTTTAATTCGTTATCAGATGAAGCAGCATATTTTCAAAATGCGAGAAGTTCCATCAATATGTATGTTCAAGTGAAAACAGCGTTGCCATATGGCAACTATGGCAGTGAAATCAGCACCGATTTCTTTTTCCCTCACGACTGAGAATGAAAATATTACATGACAGCGAGAATTCATACACAAATCCATGGAAATGGAAATCTTAAAACATTTTATCATCAAAATTGTTCAAAATCACTATGGTGTTCCGTACTCTTATTTTTATAAAATACATGGTAGTCACCTATACCGATCATCTAAAGTCCATGTAATTTTGCATTTTCTTCTTTTGTAAAATTGGGAAAAACTTTGATGACAACAAATATAGCTATTCATTTTCACGTTCAATTTAACAAAAATCTTGTAGTAGACTGTAACATTCCTGGTATGTTTTCTACATCCAATTTGAATGTAAGCGTTCAAAGAGCTATTCAAATAATTCGAAATGAATACGAGATTTGTAAGTAGTAAAGTAAATACTTGAGATTGTACTAGGTGATGCCAAATTTACAAAGGTTCCATTTATCGTAATTTCAACTTTATTGTTGCTGGACCTACGGTATACCGTGATATTGAAGCCACAAAACTTTTTAGCGCACTCGTAAGAACAGAACAAGCCTCGTAAACATTCATGGCCAGAACGGCACTCCAAACCAATAACGTTAATTTAAAAACATCATTTTTAACTACTATGATCCTAAATTGCGCAATAAAATAGAGTATTACTAATTGAGTCCTTCAGGAAAATTTTTTGTAAAGTCTATATTTCCACACAACTCGAGAAAAGTAGCATCGTGTACGAATTTTGCATCGTGAGATGATATGCGACAACTTCTAAATTAAAACTTTACAATCATCAGTTCTTATATTCTAACACCCCGAGTGTAATTTATGTACCCCAGACATACATAAGCTGGCAACGCCTCATCGCAACACCACGTGTTTACTGAAACATATCACCTGTTAGCTTTCATTTTCAAGAACAAAGAGATATTTATGATTTAATAAAAACGAAGAGTGCTGAACTAAATTAAACTCTTATGGAGGCAATTAATATGGTTTATGCACTCATCAGCCAGAACATTATGACCACCAACCTTATAACCGGTATTTCCGCCTCTACATCTACATCTACTACATATATACTCAGCAATTCACAAAATTGTGCGTGGCAGAGGGTGCTCAGCACGAAAGCTAATCTCTTTGTTGTGCATTCCAATCCCTAATGGTACGAGGTAAAAAAGAATTCATATAAGAATCATTGCGGCACCTTATTACTCTCTGGCACGGATAACAGTGGCGACGCGTCTTTGCATGAAAGCAATGAGACCTTGGTAGGTTGCTGGAGGGAAATGGCACCATATCTGCACGCACAAGTCACCTAACTCCCGTAAATTCCGGGGAGGGGGTGATGAGCTCTTACGCCACGTTCAGTCACATCCCAGATGTGTTCGATCGCGTTCAGAACTGGTGAGTTGGAGGGCCAGCACATCAATTGCAACTCGCCACTGTGTTCCACGAACCACTCCATCACACTCCTTTCCTTGTTACATGGCGCATTATCTTGTTGAAAAATTCCACTGCCGTTGGTCGTCATGCAGGGATTTACGTGATCTATAACCAGTGTTCGACACTTATTGGCCGTCATGGTGCCTTGCACGAGCTCCACTGGACCCATGGATGCTCACGTGAATGTTCCGTAGAGCATAATTGATCCACCACCAACTTGCCCCGTTCCACAGTACAGGTGTCAAGAAGCTGTTCCCCTGGAATACGACTTATTGGTACCCTCACATCGGCATGATGAAAAAGGTAACGTGATTCAGCAGAACATGCAAAGCTCTGCCACTGCGTCAACGTCCAGTGACGATGATCGGGTGCCCATTTCAGTCGTAGTTGCCGTTGTCGTGGCGTTAACATTGGCACATGCATTGGTTGTCGGCTGCGTAGGCTCATCGTTAGGAGTGTTCGGTACTCTGCCAGCATTAAAGTCTGATGTTAGTTCCGCCACAGTGGAGTTAAATTTCAGAAAAGATTTAAGCATACAAGAGTTCTCACATTATATGTCAAACTTCCCGGAACTAGATTTCGTTACTGTAGTTTAGTGAAAATCGCAAATCGTGCTGCAACGTCATAAAAAAAGTTGATTTATTCCCGTTACAGGAAATTGCTTCGTAAATGTATAATATTTTGGTTTTTATGTTACGAAAAATTGCTTTGAATGATTCTATCAAACTTTATAAATGTGCTAATTTAATTTTGATATCAGGAATTTAAATTAAGAGATATTAATACTCCGTCTTGCACTATCATATTTGAGCGTATTTTCGATATATTGGAATTATTTATTTTGGGAACTTGGAATGATAGAGACTTTTGTGGACTCTATAATTTCATTTACAAATATATCTCTTTAATACTAATTAATTTTAAGTAAGTTTTAATTGGTTTTAGTGGTTGTTAAATGTTTGATCCATTGTTTGATGTTCTGGTAGTTGAGCACATTGTTTGCATCGAAACTTTTCTGTATGGCTTATAGAATGCTACACTTCCAGCCCCTAGCAGAGTTGCTCGAAATAATTACAGCACGAATCTACGTGACTTTTTTTATATAATGTACGTTGGTAACGTTTGGATTTTAAACGTGTTTCTATAATAAATGTGAAGACAAATGTACTGTTTACTGCGCCATTGAAAGCTAACCTTGATCACAATTGAAAAATTAGAAATTGTAATTGGCGATCGAATCAACCTGCAATTCTGAAAGTTTAGTAAAATTATATCGAATTAAAGTATCTGTTAGCAGTGGCACCATAAAATTATTGAACACAAGGGATATATAGAGGGTGGGCATACCTCTTATGTAGGGTATCCTATCATATCTTAACCTTAACGTTACCGCTGGCAGTTGTAGATCAATAATCTTTGAAATTCGTCCCATGCTTATGAAACTGTTGTTTTCGGTTCTAGTGTAACGTGTTGAAAGTCTCTAGTGGTACGTCAGATGTGCTGGTGTTGTTGCAGGCCAGGTGGACCTGTGGACGCAGAAGGCGACAGGATGCGGCTGCCCATGGGACGAGACCCGACTGGAGTGTGCGTGTTGCGTACCTAGCGGGGGCTGTCACTGCGGCAAGAGTGCGCCCAACAGGTGTAGCCAGTGCGGACTCGAGCAGCACTGTGCAAACAGTGAGTACAGCCCCCGTAACACGCTCTCTCTACGAAACTACAAGGTTCAGACACAAGAGCACTGGATGCCACTGAAGACTGATTAAATTCTATTGAAGAACATGAGATCAAGGTTCTCGATATAGCAGTTCCTAATATTCTCAGTTGAAGTATTTTCTGTTTAGTTTACCAGATTAAAGTATGTGCGTTGCTTTCATTAGTGAGTTTTTGTTCTAAATCAGATCGATTAGATTTGGCGCATAATATATCGTTTTTCCACGTAGTCCTATCTGATATAAGGATAGTGTTACATCCGGGATTTTTCTTTTTATACGAAATAATCAGGTGACTCAACTAAAAGTGAAGTGAAAATTAATCTATCGATTTTTAGGGTCTATTTTGGTATCAAATGACGTATCTGAAGCGACATGTTGTTATTCCCAAAGAAGATATTGGATAGAACATAGAATAAAGAATGTTAACTATAGTCAACTTCCATGTGAATACTAAGATAACATAAATATTAATGAAGAAGTTCACATCACCAACACTCACTGTTTAATCTTCCAATGTTGCTTTTCTGTGATCGGTAGGAATATGTTTCACTGATGAGTACTATTTCCATAAGTGTCAAGTTATATATTTCATTAACACCGAAATAAGTACAGTAAGATTTTCCCCATTGCCGGATCCTTATATCGATGGTATGAGGGGGTATTTCTAAGTATCAGCACTTCGATCTGAGCTGGCAGAAGGTGTCCATCTCAGAACATAAAGTTTTCTATTCACATAGATTATTCGTTATAATTTGTGCCCCACATTTCTTTTCTAATCATTCCTCAGTCAGACAAAATGTATTGTAAGAATAAATCTTACCAGTATATAGAATAACGAAATCTATGTGCAGACAATCATAGATTGTGTAACAGAGATAAGAAATAAGAGTTTTTTTTACAAAAATTTAAATCTTTTTAGATAGATGTGTTACCAATCGATATGACCAGTAATTATTATTAAATCATATTCATAGATCTATTTTTTTCCATCTCGTTTTTTTCTCTTTTCTGAAATTTTCTCAAGTCTTTAATTTAAGGAACGTTTGTCTATTTTGATTTGTTTACTAAAATAACAATCTCAAAAGTTTTGTAATGTTTTTATCTCTGAGTTATTCAATTACCTGCTTCCCATAGTTTTTAAAGATTGCTTCATAAAATTATAACAACTCCAGGCCAGTGAGAATATCGAGTTCTACCTGGGCACTAATCTAACCTTTGGCACCTATAGTTTTATTCATGACATAATGAATCTTTGTGGTCGTGCAATAAAATCTGAAAAAGTAAACGATCGAAACGCTGGGAGAATAAAACAGTCAGTACCCTCCTACCATGTGAGTCCATCAATTTAAAGCGACATTTCTAATTCGTTCTCTGACAGTGAAATATGAAGTTGGAGAGCAATTACAAAACGTCGCATCAAATTTTCCCCCGGTGGGAGTCCCAAGAACTTTATATGCAGTTGACACACCGAACAATGCTTCATTTTTTCAAAAAGCAGGTTGTCTGTATTGTCATATTTAGCGGGTTGTATTCCTGCAGTGTGCAACGTGACGATCGACTCCCGGTACCTGAGCGCGCGGTCCAGCAAGGCGTTCGGGCAGATCAAGTCGCCGTCCATGGAGGGCCCCGGCTCCTGCTGGTACCTGCTGCAGCCAGACACGGGGCAGCGCGTAGAGATACAGGTCTACAGGCTGGTCAGCGTCGGCCGCTTCAACGGCACCAGGTCAGTCCGCCACTCAAACAGTGTCCTGGGCACAACTTCTGATAAATTCTCATCTCTCTGATGAAAGTTGAATCTAGAGCGAACGTTATTTTTTTTTTTTTTTTTTTTTTTTTTGTAACTGCTTTACGTCTCTTTTTAACATCGAGATCTTTAGAGACGGGAAAGGATGGGGGGGGGGCAAGGATGGGGGGGCAAGGATGGGGGGGGCAAGGATGGGGACAAGGAATGGGAAGGAATTCGGCCATGGCCTTTTTGAAGGAAGCATCCCGGCATTTGCCTGGAGTGATTTGGGGAAACCATGGAAAACCCAAATCTGGATGCCCGGACGGGGATTCGAACCACCGTCCTCCCGAATGCGAGGTGAGAACGCTAACCGTTACACCGCCCCGCTCGGTGCGAACGTTAAAAACACCTTATTTTAAGGTTTAGTGACTCTGAATTACAAAACGGAAATCACTCTCTTGTCTTTCCACCTAGAACCACTAACTTAAAATCTGAAATTGGGCGCTAATTCTTGTTGTGCCAGACAATATTACAATGTACCATTTGTAAAAATCATGGTTGTGACAATACTTTTTAAGGGGCAGGGAAGTAGAATTTTATATTTAGTTTTTTGTTCTTTTTTTTTTTTGTTCTGTTATCTAAAAATGTTTTTGACGAAAAACAAAACAAAACAAAAAATTTTCTTTTTTTGAAGATTATTTCCAAATTTGCAGTAGTATGTAGTTGCCTAAAGATTACAGGAAATCTATGGTGATCTTAGTGGAATAATTTTAACAAATTTAATTCTTCAGTAGACAATTTTTTAACTAAAATTCGTATATATCATTCAATAGAGAATTTTTTTAATCGGCTAGCATATATGCCATCAAAATTATTTTCCTGAAAATTTTCATTATTTTGTTTCCAATTTATGTATATATATATATATATTGTTTTTAATTTATACATATGATTGGTAAAGCATTTTCACAAAAATAATTATATATTCATTAGGATATATTGTACTCGATACTGATTTTAAAGTTTGTTATACAAATAAATCTTTTACCGATTTCAGTTTAATACGGAATATTACGGTGCAAGTGTAACTCGAACATTTTTTTTGTTATCGTGCAAACTACACAATTGAAGTTCGCAGCTAAAATCCTTATGGGATGAGGAAATTATAGGAGTTGCGTTTGTCATATGGGTTACGTGGTTCCGTGGTTCGGATTCCACTTTAAACTAGATCCAGCCACGACTGAGGCGGAATGGGCGCCAAATTGAAAATCTCTAACCAGGTCGCAGGTATACACGAATTTACTTTTCTGTGGAGGCTCCCCAATTTACTTCTAATGCTGAAATAAAGAGAACTCGATCAGTTCAGATGGAAACGTTTCTTACGTTTCCCGGTGCAAAACGAACGACAAGTTGTGTAGATAAATAATAAAAGTCAAAGCATACTGATACTATGAACAATTTGTTAATACATCCCTGACGCTGACACAGGACTTGCTGGTTTGAGTCCTGGTGGTAAAAGAAATGTTCATCATTAGGGCTTGGCCGGCAGGGTAGGGCTTATGGTGCTGCACAATTCCTTATCACCAGAATCCACTAACGTCCTGGGGGAGTCGCGATCCTCTTCGCAATGTGTATCAAATGAAGACATACGTCACTGTTGGAAGTTATCCTTCATTTTTCGAAATATGATACACTGTAACATTACAAAGCAACTTCTTCGTTTTGTTAAAAATATTATGCTTAGTAGTCAGATTCGTCTTGAAGCACGCACAAAAGACAGCCTGTAGGGAGTTTTAATGGTCGTTTGAAACACTCAACTGTATTCCTCTCTTGTTAATTTTTGTTAAGGTAAAGAATTCCTTTTAACTTTAATGGGCTCGTATATGACCCAATGAATTATAGCTTCTGTGCTACTCATACGCTAACAATAATGTACTTGCCTTCCACGCAGTAATTTAGGTGAGATTTATAGTTCCACACAGCAGTAATTTGACCATCCCCATTAAGCGTCAGATGATGCCGAACGCGCACTCTCGTTAGTGAAATATTCAAATTACTTCGCCATTTATCTTCGCTAGTAAGTTTTAGATTTCCGTTTTTATTACCTGTTCTGTTAACGGTAATGGTGTTTTGCAGGGCTAAAACGACTTTCAATTACTTCCCTACCGTCATTAAGGCAACTTGTTGCGCTAACTTAAAGGCAATTACTTTTAGCTATCTCAGTAACATTATCCATTAACCTTCTTCACTCCTTCCTGCAAGACATTAAGATGTACAAAGACTGAAAAGCCATTTTTCAAAAGGAAACATTTTATCTAACCATACATTGATAAATGTAAGAGTCTCTAAAATACGCGATAGGAATCTGTCAAATTTTAGTAATGAAAGAGTTGTGAGCCTATCTACTAACGACAAAATTCAAAGAAATTTTGTAATTATAGCATGGATTAAAAAGAAGTAGATTTATGTTGTTTCAAAGCAATAAACTATGAACTCAATGGTCTATGTGTAAAGAAGAAACTGTCGTATTTCTTAAAATTCTAACTATTTAGTCAAAAAGCTCGTGAACTTTTTTTTTTTTTTTTGCTTATGGCTTTATGCCTCGTGTACGTCTAGGTCATTACAGGTGGGGAAGGCCCGAGGCTCGGTGACAAAGAAAGGAAGGAAAGACCTACTGAAGGAAACATACCGGCATTCGCCTGAAGTGATTTGGGGAAACCATGAAAAACCCAAATCTGGATGCCTGGACGTGGATTCGAACCCGCCTGCTCCGGACTGGGGGTGATATGAGCCCAAGGAAGGAATTGGAATCTGGTCTTCTCCGTTACTATGTTATCTTCAGAATATTCACCTATAATGACTTTATAGAATTTCAGTCTGTATATTTATGTTATATCCTAAATTTATGAATTAAAAGGAATCAGTGCACTAACACTTGTAACAAACTGTTAACACTCAAATTAACCATCTACTTTTAACGTAACAAAAAAAATAGGAAGCACTAAAACTTGCTACAACAGCAATCCGAAAACGTAACTCTTAACAACAAAAGAAATATAAATGCCAACTGCAGATACTGGCAGAGTAATAAACGTGTTTAAATATTATGCTATTCAATACGTAGTGATAGTGGTATACTATTCATAAGAATTGTTTAACTTTATTATTCGATGACTAAGCACTAGAAGTAATTATTCTTTTTTAAATTACGATTGCCGCCTGTGGACGATGCAGATATGTGAATCCTAGCAAGGATCCTTCCATGAGCAACCTCACATTCCACGTTGCTACGGTGTATCTATGTGAAATCAGTGTAACATTCATCACCTGATCAGTTCGTTGGTTAATACGGTACTACTTAACGAGTTTGGGTTATTCAGTTGTTTTCCGTAGCATAAATGATGTCAACAATGAGTAATATATTAGACTTCTATTGAGAAAATACAGAGATATTCAACAATAAGGAGCAGATTTTGAATTCTTGTTTCTCAGAAGATAAAGAAAGAACAAATCGTGTTACACATCACTGGATTGAGGAAGAGTCAAAGTTTGTAAACTCCGCCTATTATTTCCAATCTTTGTCGCCAACGGCGCTGTTGTCCGTTTATTTCGAAATGGCTACGCCAAAGGAGAAGCCGTTTTGTGTGCTACAGAATGCAAAACTGAATTAATTGTTGATATGTAGTGTGAATTCTGTCGTATTGTGTCGTACGTACACAGATTTATGATTGGCATAAGATATTGGTAGAAGATGGGTGCATGTGCAAAGGGAAAAGCACTGGTTACATTCTAATGTCAAATGAAGTTGTTGAGCGTATTCGAAGCGCTTTTGCTTGGAACCCTCGGAAATGTATACAATAAAACCTTGACCCTTCCTCTATTCATTGATGTGTGACACGTGTTTGCATCTTTTATAGTTTCTGAGACTTAAAAATACGAAATATACTATTTATCTTTGAATAACTGTGTATAATATAAGAAGAACAGGGAACGTCAGCGTAGTTTAGTCAGCAGATGGGCGGATTGGATATAGTCACGACAAAACCAAAGAAGTTACTGTTGGAAACTGCTCACTCAACCAAC
The DNA here is from genome assembly GCA_031002005.1 of Vandiemenella viatica. Lineage (NCBI taxonomy): Eukaryota > Metazoa > Arthropoda > Insecta > Orthoptera > Morabidae > Vandiemenella > Vandiemenella viatica. The sequence goes on from JARYHS010009186.1 coordinate 162,206,331, forward strand.
TTCAAATTAGTGCTAATGAGGAAACTCATGGCAAGAGGCATACCATTGCACTTGGATATGCCACCCTAGTCTCCATTGGCAGGCCTATAAAGGAAATCGAGCTTAATCTACGCCAAACGCTCCGTCGTGAGACGGATAAAGGAGAATATTTTACCTACATATTTGCATCTCCATGAATCTTTCCTTTTCCGCACAGTCATTATACAGAAACAAATGTTTCGTTATCGCCTTTGAATTAACAAGCAACTAAATTTATTTCCATTCATGGTTCAAGATCAATTTTGCCTCGAACATGTTATGGCCAAGCCTTGTTCTGAGACTAGAATTATTGCCAAGTATGGGCCCGAGCCAGTAACCGTACTTTATACGGTCATCGGCGCCCTGTCGGACGGAGGGCGCGCGTGAAGCCATTTGAGGTTAAGCCGCGGCCGCGACGACCTCTTTTGGTAACGCTTGAGGCTCATTACCAAATGGAGTCATGCCAGAGGTGTGAGACGAGTATATAGACCGGCCAAAGCCGTCGGGGAGGAATCAGTTATTCAGTTAACCAGTTGGTCAGGCAGTGAGTTAGTTAGTCAGTCAGTGAGTTAGTTAGTCAGTCAGTGAGTTAGTTAATCAGTCAGTGAGTTGGTTAGTCAGTCAGTGAACGAGACGGGAGTCTTCTCGACCCGGCCCAGGAACTGGCCAGCCTCGACACCAAATGTAAACATACCATCCATTTCTAATGGGTCGTAATCTATGGTGAGGATCTGTCAAGTAAACTTTCTGTTTATGTACCATTTTCGCTCTATGTGAGTATCTGTAAATATACTGCCTTACGCTCAACTCTGTGTCATTACTAGTTCTAGCATAAGCTCCACAGTAGCGCTAAACCCTCTCTGTGTGCTACCTCTCTCAAATAACAATATTCAAGTAAGCCAGTCCGACCTATCTACTCACCATCCTATAACTGCTCGGGGATCTTGGCTCTATGGTAGCCTGCTAGCTTTTAGTCTCGGGACGTTACCTTTCGGAGATAGATCGCTATTGTTACCTTACTGCCAGCGGGGGATTCCTAAGGTAATCCCGTTGACCATAGTCTGTATAGGTGGCCCGAGGTCCTATGTTGGAAGAGGACCACAACAAGCAATATTTTTGATTTTAGGGTAGGATGAATCTAATTGTTTGAGTTGGTAGTAACTGAACCTGCTTTCGCTTTACTGTGCGGCAGTTGCGAGGGCGGCTTCCTGCAGCTGGTGGACGGGCCGAAGCCTGTGCCCAGGGCGTCCCACTCGCAGGTGTGCGGCACCAACGAGCGCTTCACTCCACCAGTGGTTCTCTTCGCTGACAAGGGACCCGCCTCGCTCATCTTCCAGTGAGTATCCTCGCCCCTGATGCCTCAAAACAGAATAAGTGAAATACCGTTTTACTGATATCACTGATGAAAAGCCACGCCTAGCTCAGGTGTGGCTACTAATCACAAAAATAATCATCATCAGCAGCTTCAAACCACTGCCAAGTTCAGCATGTAACGCTTCATATCCATTCGCCTTCTTTCTTCTTCTGCTGTCATAAAATTTCCTTCTCTTTCCTCGTCACCTTCCACCCGTCTTTCCTTCAGTCTAAAGTAGTATCGTATAGAGGACACATGGTTGGAATTACAATTCATGTGGCGTTTTTTTTCAGAATACATAATATTAGAGACGCTTTCAACTCATCACCCACTCGTGAGATAAATTGATGAAATTTACACTTTAAGCAAATATGAAATTTTAAACTGAAATACCAAAAAAAATTATTTTCTCCTATGTGAAAATTTATTAGTGGAAGTTAATTCTCTATGACGGCAGAGAAAAATGGACGGCGTAATGATCGGGACAAAATGTTAGCAACGCCGTCACACTAAGTCGGACACTGCTGGTTACTTCTCGCCTTACAAGTAGTTTGTATTTATTTCAGAGCAAAAACCAGCCAACATTACCTCATAATCCGTTGGGTGTTAAGCCACCGTTGTATTCTTTGCCTTCACCGATTCCTTAAAGGTTCGTCCAAAACCTTAGATCTTCTTAGAGAGACTGGTTGATATACTAAATGTCTTGCTGAACATCCCTAGATAACGTAAAGATCTGATTTTAACCGATTGTAGTAGGAAGGCAGTCGCTCACGGATGATACTGAAAAATGCTCCGAAGATATTACCTGTACTGCTTGCGAATTTATGTAATCAGTGCTTCGTTTAAACTACAACCATTATCTTTGTTCAAGTTAATTAAATTTAGTAATTCTCAGCTGTCCCTCTCACTTATAAGCACCAAAATAACTTTAATTAACTGCTGCGGTTTGAGCGAAGAATGCAATTGTTTACAGACAACGTCTTCAGAATGTTATGTAGTGTCACTGCTAACGAAGAGCGGATTGTACAGTTGAATACGAGATATTTAGCTTATTTTACATCCTTAAAATTTAGCTATTAAGTGAGAACATATGCACCTTATTTCTAAAAAATCCTTAAAAAAATATCCTGTTTTTGAAGTGTGGGGCCCGGACTAATAAACACACACACAGACAAAAAAAAAATGTTTGCTTTACAATTTTCATCAAAAAGACATCTAAGAAGCTTGTATAACAAAGTATACAGATAACTTTAGTTGTGTAGATTTGAATTGAATCTTGGCGTCTGAAAAATCTGAGATGCCTGTGACGCGCATTCACTCTGTAATCGGTAAGATAAATTTACAAACTATCGCGAGGAATTCCGTGGAAGCTTCTCTGGATTGCTGCGATGATTTTGTTGTTATTCTTTTTATCCTTAACACTAAATTATTTTAAAGTAAGTCAAATATGGGTATTTAATATGTAAGAAATATAATCGTTAAATTTTAGACCTATCTTCTTGCATTGCCTCTGATTTCAGAAACATTTAGTAATGGCTACGAAAGTGATTGTCATATTAAAAGTGAAAATCTGTTAATATTAAAAAAATAGAAAGAATTCAGGTAACACACGTTTAAAATAAAAATGGACGAAATTTCGGATTATTTATTTAATCTATCATGCAATTATCTACAAGTAGCGAGAATTTCCCACAATTTGTCCATATACTAATTTGTCAGAGACAAAAAATGTAATGTGAGTTATTTGTGTTGAAAAAAGTAAGTCTTTGAATTTAATTACCAAACTACAAATTTTCCGCCATTAAAAGAGTTCAAAGTATTATTTAATGTCCGTGACCAAAAAAAGTCAAAACACACTTCCGGACTAGAAGTAAGTTTCAAAACAAAATTTCTACAATATCTCATTACGTTAATAGGTGAAGGTACATTAATCCTTATCACATACTTCTAGGATTTTCAGGATGAAGTATAACAAACAGATTTTAGCAACATACTTATATCTGTGAATGGAGAAGTCAACATCTCTGCAAAGACAATGCAAACGCAACAGATTCCGCCACTACATTTCGAAAAGTTCCGATCTGTTTTAGACATCAATATCAACTGCCAAAATAGCACCAACAATTTCTAGAGGAGATGGTATTTCTGTATCATTAGCATAACTTAAGAAATATTAATGACAACTGTTATTATTTCCCGGCAGTATCGAATTGGGGTGCGTTGCAACCATGTCTGGAAAGTAACGGTGGAAGAGACAATATAGATTTCTCTCTTAATTAATGTATATCACTGTATCACAATATATGCAACAGCATAATCATTTTTTGTTTCACGTAGGTATGTAACTAAAGCGTTAATTATGTACTTTTCTTTCAGATTTGATATAAAAAAAATCTAACATAGGAAGTTATACTTATTTTTACCAAAAAAATTTAAATTATGCAACTACGTTATTAACCACTTACATTACTGCAAGTTTGTTACATTCACCAAATGTTTGAATTTATTGTTTTCACAATAAAGAATCAGTCAAACAGAAAACGTAAGAACTATTGAAAGTTATTATGCTTGCAAGAGCGGCGCCGCGCCTTGATGCCTTACAACCCTCTTCGTTCGTTTGTCGCTCTTGAAACCTCTTCCGGCCAATAGCGAGAGGGGCTCCGTTGCTCTCGACTCACAGAAGCCGTCCCCGGTTTAATATTAAGCCCGCAAACATCCGGCGCGCCCCTCCTTTGCAACTCTCCATACATAATTAGGACGGCACGCGCAACTGTAATAGAATTTGTAAGCACCGCGAAAGGAGGTCGAGCGGTAGGGATCGTTCCTCTCTGCCGACACGCCGAATGGCACACTTGCTTCCCCTCGAAGACGCCCCGGGGGACCGGCAGAATTTCCACCGCTGCTTAAAGCAAACATGCCAGGCACGTGCACCTTCGACAATAATCAACAGCCCGCGCTCCCCCCCTCTTTAACTACTCACCTCCCTTTATATCTTTTTTTTTTTTTTTAATCTCGGGAGAAGACCATTTAGGAGCGCCTCACGCCCTGGCCTTGGTCTCTCTTTGTCTCGCCTGCATTTGTAAACATTCTGAGCGTGCCGAACGCGGAGCTGGCATGTTTACTGCACAGTCTAGATTTCAATATCCTTCCAGTTTCTCTGTAATATTTTTCTCGGTTCCTTCGCCCACTCTCTCTGATGTCCCACCTTCATTAAGGTTTTCAGTTATTAATACTGCAGTAGGTTGTTACTCATAGTCTCTCCGATACAAGTCAAAGCCACAATTATTCGAAACACTTTTTTTCCGCTTCACATAACTGACGACGGGGTCATCAGTTTTTAATCTGTTATTTCCACCCATAATTACTTTAATATCGTTAATGATATTATTAACTTTAGAAATTGTCAAGCTCGAAATAACAGTTACAAAACAAGGATTTGAACTCCGTTTTACAACTCTGTAATAATTGATATTTTCAGAACTTTAATATCTTTGTCCACTGTAACTGAAACATTTTATTATCTGGTAAAAAAAAAACTAACATTTATACGTACGGTTACTACCTTAACCAACAAGTCATCACAGTTTATCTAAAAAAGTGATGAGAATATTCCGTTAGTTGATTCCTTTCAATAAGAAAATTTTACTTTCACATATTTTCTGATAATTTTGATTTGATTTAATTGCGGCACATGCTTCGGTTACAATATCTCTGTTTACTTATTTTCCCATTCTGTAATATTTTTTTCTAATCCCAGATTCTTTTGTGCAACATCACATGAATTTACTTTCGCGCTTTACAAAATTTAATCGTAAATTCATTCAGTGTTTCTAGTAAATTGTTCAGCATTTCCTTTGTTAATTTTTTCCAATCCTCGAATTCTTTATCCTTAAAAGAAAATTGTTCCAGTCTCTCCACCTGAAACCAATTGTCAGCTTGTAGTAATTTTTTTCCTTCCATGTAATACTGCACATTCTTCTACTAATATGCAACCAAGTCTGACGGCCTTTATATGCCTTTTTCGATCCTAGTACTCTTTTCATCCACCTCTGGCCTCCAAATTTCAAATTCAGGTTTTTATTATATTAGCAACCAATTGTGTTCTGCAATAACGTTCACGAACAAATTTAGATGCCCCTCTTTTCAACCCTAGAATTGTATTAGACACGCAAAACCATCATTACATCGGCATATGCCGTACAAACTAAAACATAAAAAAACTGAAACAATGACACCAATTTCATTTACATGATTTAACAGTTAGACTGGCGAAATTTGTTGGATATACTGGTATGTAGTATGGCGCTCAAGAATGCATTTTAACGAAACAAAATAGAAAAAATGGGATACGAAAATGGAGAAAACTATAAGAAGTATAGTGTCAAAATGAGATACAGAACGAGTAGGTATTGTTAATAGCACGAGTAAGTAAAAAGTGGAGAATTCTGTTCAAGAAGACAAAAATTACCTAAGTTGGCGCGTTTTAACAAGGTGGGGGTTTCTTAAAGAAAGGGGAATTTAAATTCCGACTGTTGATAATTGCAGCATGAATGATTATTTACGGAATTAAAGTTTAAAATGACATGATTGGTTCTTGTAAATCTCGGTTATAAATGCTGAATCCATCTTTAACCAAAAACCACTGATCAATGAAACCTTTACACTTCTTGTGCTAGCAGGATGACTTTGTGACTGATCTATCAGACAGTGACATTCCCCATAATGTTTGTGGGGCACATTGTTTAAATTTCATTACAGTGTTATGTCTGAAGTGTATTTTCCTTATAAAAGCAATTTGTTACCGGTTCGACAGCTTTGGAAAACTGTCACCAATTTCTGAGATAAGGAACAAATCATACGACATTCTTTTTTTTGTATTTAAAAAAATAACGTTAAGAACAGTAGATAAAAATATTATCATAGTTCCATTATAAAGACATATCCGGTTCACATATATTCTTGAAATATCTTCTCAAAGAAATTTAATTTATTAATTTTTATTCTAATTTTGTTGCTAGAACATCTGGACGCTTTTCAGCAGCACACCTGAGTAACTGAAACAGAAAAAGTGACGTAGGATGGTGCATTATCACATTCAAAATTTCAATATGGCTAGTTTAAAACTGGAGCAAATATTTGGGTTCTGTACATCTTCAGACAACAGGTTTTTATTTTTAGTGCACTATGGGTTGGAAACTTTTTGATACCACCGAAAAGCAGCTTTATTACATTGGCGAGATTTGTATTAACAGCGACGTTAACTGCAAATTTAAATAGATTATTTGCTACGTGTGTCAGCGTGATTTCGTGGTTCCAAAACGTTAATTACGGAGATGTTAAACTAGCTATCAGTAATTCATCTGACAAGCGCAAATGGCAGGATCAAACAAAAATGGAGGGGACAGTGAAACGCACACCACATCACAAACACTGAAATACAGCATCATATATACCGTCCGCAAGCAAAAACGATTGTTTGAGCTTTAGATGCACCTAGGGATTTACTAAACACGAAAACAAAGGTCGCTTTCGAATGAAAGGGAGAATGTGCTGTTAAAAGTTCACTTTATTTTAATAGTTGTGATTCGGTCAGCAGATTGTGAAATAGTCTTTGTGATCCTGATACAAATTGCTATTTTGTATACTGTACCTGCACTGTGAAACAGAGATCCAACTGCTAATGCTTCTGGAATACTCTATTCACTCAGAGCTTGGTTTTTGCGCTTGAAACTTTTTCCGCTCGATGCCCTTAGTTACCTCGCAATGTCCGATTCGGTTAGCATGTCATCTGTGGAAGCTTTAGAATATTTGTGGTTTCGATCACCCTGATGTTTGAAGTCTGTTTAGTTTATGAATTTATTACTTAGAAACGTGACTTACCACTTCTGAACAAAATTGTTTTACTAGACGGCTGTTCTGGCTTCAAATTTCCGGTTTGGCTATCGCACTATTTGGTCGCATTTGAACACGGTCCCACAAAATTCCAGGCCTAAATCTTGCAACTCACAAGACAAGCTCTGCTACACAGCAATAAAAATTTACGAGTTACTCTATCCATGAATACTTTATTTCCATAGCAGATGTTCTTGTGATCATAACAGTATTCAAGAATGCAGATGCTTGGTTGCATTAAAATCAAACGGAAGGGCAGTAGGTAGTTTAGGTGCATAATATTCTTTGTAAATTTGAAAATCTGAATCACGAAAAGCAGTAAAACTGACCATTTCACTGAGGATGAACTATACTTCGAGAGTCTGTATAGTACTTCTGTCTGAAAGCAGTTGTCTTTCTCCTGATACTTAACGATCTTGCATTTCACATTAAACCCCACTTCCAATTAATTCTGAGCACTATTACACTGAAAAACTTTACGAATATCTTACCAGACATTACAAAACTTTGTGAAATATGACTGGCGTGTTACACTGCGTCCTACGTACTCATACTAAAAGTCTAACTACTTTTTGTAGAGAAGTCGTTGCGTAAACTTTGTAAGTTTACCTGCTTAATCTTGCTGGTTTGAGCACTTTACAACAGCTCTTCTTGATGTATAATATGCCCGTCGTCAAGCAGAAATACTAACTATAGAAGTCGGAACATTATATTGTTTCACAGCTCGGAACAGAATAATATATCTATTACAAGAGGATCATCTAAGAACACTGGTAAGCAATTTTATTATTAAACAATTGGAATAGAATACGCTTCTTTACATTGCACTACAGAATAACAGACTTCTACGTTCCTTATTGTACCACCACATTCTCTCTGTAGCTTACATTCTCGCACAACCTCTCGCCATAATAACCATCTTCATGACCAAAGATATTCATTGTCTTAGACGGCCACTGTTCATAGATATTCCGGCACTAAAATATTCACGTATATTTTATTTTACACACAACGTTAACACATTTGTATCAACAAAGCAAGAATAATATTTAATTACTAGCCACAAAGCCCGTCAAAATTGACGGGTTTGGAGTATTCTGGCAATTAATTTCTTTTTAGTTGCTTACCTAAACAGAATTGTTTTAAAATAAAGCTCAATGTGCTGTAATTTCTCATCCCTTGTGATGTAGCAAAACGTTTCAGTTGTCAACTTGATGCAGGTCGCATTTCAGTCAAACCACAATCTTCGCTAATAATGCAATGAAGATCGATGTGTTAACGGATGACATAAATTACATAGCCTACAGTTGAAATAATGACCACAGTGAAAACGAAGGATACTAAATTAAATCATAACAACTTCATTATTCTGGCAAATCATTTCTTAGCAATCGCTTGAATAAACACAAAAATTGAAATGCAAATATCTTGGAATTACTTTTGATAACAAACTTAACTGGGCAGGACACATAGGACAGGTGGTAGGAAAAGGTTTCAGAGTTCTGCACTTGTTGGAGAGAGTTATGAGGGGATGTACGAGAGAAGTCAAGGAATTGGGTTACAAAACTTTGGTCAGACCATTGCTCGAATATGGTAGTGTAGTATGGGACCCTCATTTTACGTATCAAATACAGGAATTGGAGAGGGTGCAAAGAAGGGCTGCTAGATTTGTTTCTGGAAATTATCGCAGAATGCAATCAGTGACGGATATGATAAAGGAGCTGGAATGGGATTCATTGCAAGACAGGAGGAGGATGAGGAGGGTCATGGGAGTGTACAGGGCATATACTGGTGATGAGGCATGGAAAGATATTGCAGTAGGTATGAAAAGTAGTGCATGGAAGGGAAAAGATGACCATGACCACAAGCTGGCACTCGATTTCAGGCACAAGGGTGTAGGAAGATTCTCTTTTTTAGGTAAGGGTGTCAGGGATTGGAATGAGTTACCAAGAGAAACGATGAATAATTTACCGAAAACTTTGAAGGAATTTAAAGAAAAAATTTGTAGAGGGCAAATGTAGGTGGGTGCAGGATAGGGGGAAGATAGCTGTGTAGGGAAATTGCCACCGGAGCCTGTGCTCCATTGCAATTAAATTAAATTAAAAAAAAAATAAATCATAATAGAATTCCTATTGCCTTGCGCAATAACAAAATGTTTCTGTTGCTATCCTGGTCCAGGTTGCATTCCAATATAACAACAGGCAGTTTAATCATTACCGTGGTGCCACAATCTGATGATGCATTCTTGTAGAACTCGACGAAATAAATCGAAAATAAAGAATAAATTTTTTTGATATCTTTCTTGGTTTTCGAGATATAGCATGTTGAAAATCAATTATAACTGTGATCTTGGTGAAGTTTCCTCTGGTCCAGGACGTATTTCAACCTAACCACCAGGAAGAAAATAAAACACATATAGTGCATTTACACCGTGTAGATATAGCGGTTTTGGTAATTTTTTTTCTGGTCCAGGCCAGATTTCACCCAAACCACCTAAATTTTGAGATACAATATCTCGAGAACTAAGCGAGATATGGAAAGAAAATGTATTATTTGTTTTCGATTTGTCTCTTCGAGTTACATACGATATCATCATCAAATTTGGCAATGTCGAAATTTTTCTTCTGTTCCAGGCCGCATTTCAACCTAACCACGTCAATTTTGAGATACAATATCTCGAGAATTAAGTAAGATATCAAAACATTTTATTCTCTACTTTCAGTTTTTTTCGTCGAGTTACATAAGAATCCATCAACAAATTGCGGCTTCACGGTTATCGTAGAATCCCATAACCACGTACAGTACTACGCTAAAACATGGAGGAAATATTTCCTTCCTCCATGTGCTAAACATGCCGCCAGAGAAACAATACTTACTTTACACGCATATTAATACATATACTTATCACATTTCAATGGTCACATTGCATCGCGAAATAAACCAAATAAAAAATCTATAAGGGTTCTTCAATCTTAATTTTTAATATTCGTTATTCAGAATTATACTAACACATTTGAATAGCTGACACAGTTACATGCGGCTGAAATAAGGCATCAGTAAAACCAAAGTAAATTAAAAATAAATCTTAACAGCTTACGTCATTCCAACGTAATATTAGTTTAAATGGGTGGAAGGTGATATTTTCCACCGGCCGGAAACTGGTACTGCCCTGTTGAAATTTGTATCAATTGCTTCGTTATAATGACATCTTTTTCACAATTGCACCCTCCTTTTTTTCGAAACGTTGCTATGAATTAAATTAAAAATTCTGAAACGTAAGATGCTCCGCAACCGAAAAATGTTAGCAATACTTTCGTTAGAACGAAGTAATGAATTAAGTAACAGAAAAAAAATTACTAAAAAACCGAATGCCCTCTGCTGTAACTTCAAGTGCCAATTTTAATAACAATCTATCAAAACTGCCGCTAGCATTGCGAAAATTAACCTACATATATGTGATATCAACGAATACTTCTACATAAACTAATATTAAATAAATCTAAGCAACTAATAAGTATCTTCAGTCAGTTAATTTATTCGTGGATGCCTAGAAATGTTATTAAATAACGTGGATATTTCTCTGCAGTTGCTTAATTAATCAGAATTGTTACAAAATAAAGCTCATTGTAATTTATCGTTCATTGTGCTGTAGCAAAAAGCTTCAGTTGTCATCTTGGTCCAGGTTGTATTTCAGCTTAACCATAATATCCGCTAAAATTTCTGATAGAAAAGCAAAGCTTCAATCACACGCAATTTAATACATTCCATGCATCGCGATATAAACTTGATACCCAAATCTTCACAGGTTCTGACACATTTCTTTCTTAATAGCTACCTATGATGAAGATCGATATTTTAACGGCTAAGAAAGCTTACATCTGCTGAAATAAAGACTCCAGCAAGAACGAAGGATGTTATAACAACTTAAGCTATGCCATGTAATATTTCATTGTGGTTTAGGCCGTATATATCGCGAACAATTTGCAACTTCTTTCATTTGAACCATGTAATGTTTCAATAAAAAAAACCTGATAATTAATATGCCAATTTAAACACAAATAATTTCAGTAATAGGACACAGTTTATATTTTGAAAAAAACTAAATTATTCATGCCCTCTGCGTTAACGTCAAATGAAACTTGTAATTCTAATCCATGCTATAACTCTAACCAAACATTTAGCAGCACTGATGCTCGAAATACAAAGATTTTATCTTACAATATCTATGGACAAATAATTTAAGGAATACTTGAATATATCAAAAGAATATTACGTAAATATAAGCTTCTAATGATTGAAATATCGATTTTAATGCAATACATACCTTTTTTCAGTATTCTGTGAGTTAATTTATTCACTGTTGCTTGGAAATGATATTAAATAACGCGCACTCCCACAAATAATATCGTAAAGCGTGACGTCATAGCGCAACGTCATAGCTTGACGTCACCGCGTGACATGACGTAGGTGTGACACCGCTACATCTTGTCTATTATACTAATAGATAACAAACATATTCATGTGTAATCGTAAGTTTTCCCGGTGGATCTGTTGCTTGAAGATTTCCCGCTCGTGAAGCCGGGTCAATTTATCGCAGATGTATGAATTTTCGATGGCGTAACATGCCAGCATCTTCAGGTAGCGTCCAATGGTCGGCGTGAGGAGCGCAGTCCAGGACGCGACTGCTGGTCTTCTCCGGGGGCGTCGAATTCGTACATCTGTAATCAGTTGACCCGGCTGCACGCCCAAGAAATCTTCAAGAAACATATTCATCAAAAATTGTAAGGGAGCTTGTCACATTACAACTTCCGTAGTCCTTGAAAATGTTATTTTTGTTGTCCGACCCCGAGTCCTATGATGATAGCCGTAGAATGTTGGCTGAAATGTCAGGTTTCAAAAAAAATTGACGTGATTCCACGCGGACAAGCAAGACAACTCAAGTGTTGCTGCAACCCAGGGGCTTCGCGTCTCGTGCCTTAGCTGACGAAGAGTTTCCGTGTTTCAGGATATCTGAGCCGACGCTGCGGTCTCAGTTCCTGGCGTACTTCAGTTTCACCCCATCCAGCAGTGGGCAGGCTGCAGGCTTCCAGGCCAGGGGAGGGCGCAGAGTGGAACACACAGGTAAGCTTCTCACCACATTACCAACATGATATACTTGCCAGACACTGTGTCATCGATTTGTCTACTGCATATGCTCTTGGTAGACTACGCTGTTTCCTTCGATTAGAAGTAATCCCCGATGGACTGTAGGAGAGTGTCATAGATGTTGTCATTTGGGCTAGACTTTGGCTGCCAGTGTCGCTCAGTGTGCTGGGCGCCGGACACAGCATCACGAGTCAGGGCCGCCCTGACTGCGGGTTTTAGGCGGTTTTCCGCAGTCATGAAGGCGAATACCGGGACGGTTCCCAAGCTCCGCTTCATAAACTACACATTTTACAAACAAATATACACTTATTTACACATTTCGCAGACAGATGACAACAATTCACTTCCTCCAACAGTACGTAGTAAGACCTGGCAGTATGTATAAAATGCTTGGTTTCAACAAGGGAATGCGGACGTAAATCCAAAAATCCAAACTTGACCATATCAGTAACGAGTAAAACTCATCAAAAGCTGCCGACCTCGAATGTTAATAAAAGGTAGCGAAGTAGAAAATTTAAAAAAAAGTGTGCATAGACTTCTTACCATTAGCAAAGAATTTCTGAGACCTTCGTTGTAGGTCCAAACAGCAGGATAAGATTTTTAGAAGGATTCTAACATTCTTATCATTTTTCAAATGTCTGCCTAGATCTATCCCCGTTGTTTAGTTCATAAATAATTTTCTTATGTTTCGTTACGACTGTATTATTCATTTCTCCCTCAATAACTTTCCTATCATATCTGCTAAACTCTGCCCTTCGGCTACGACACTGTACATGAAACTATCAATGATGAACCTACTGTTCTTATAAAATTTTTATAAAATTTTATTTTAACGCCCAGCGACTCGACTCTTTCTAACAGTCTCTCCTTCCCGATTCGTTCTTTCCTGTGACACTAAAACGTGGTAATATGAAAAATTTTCATAGATTCCAATCATATTTATTGATTGAAAATAATGTAATGCACAAGATATTTTAGAATCAAAATCCACATTGTGCTTGAAATGTTATTTGACATTATATTCGTCTGTAACACTATCAAAGGAATATTTTAGTATCATTCATTAGTCTCGACCTTGCTGCGGGGCTAGCTGATTCTACCGCGAGTGACCTGAATATTTTTCTCTTCTCCGGCCTTGTGCAGCAGGATAAGTAATGTGGTGGTGTAAGATTTCTAACAATCAGATTAAGTAACAAGGTGCTGTTGTTAATTCTAAACCTCTCTTAGAAGAGTAAGGATTGAGGATATGACTCTTTTGATACTGAAACGCAAAACGTGACAACCCTCACGTTTAAAGGTAGCTGAGCGTAAAATATATTTTGCCATCTGCCCCAACGTTCCGCACCTAGCACCTAGCGATTACCAATTGCTTCTAAAATTAAAGGAACACTTATGTGGACAACGATTCAACACCGACGACGAAGTTAAAGAAGAATCTCTATCTCAGTAAGTTGGCGGCGTAATTTAATGATACTGTCATACCAAAGCTGGAGTAGTGTTTACGAAAATGCTTGGATGCAAATGGCGATTATCTTGAAAAATAGAACAATGTTAAGGCTTTCATGAGGTATTTAGTTTTGGGAATAAATGTATCTATTTGTTTTTAAGGAACTTCACCATCTGCCCTCGTTTCATAATCGTCTCTTATAATAACAAACAAAGTGAGGCGTAAATTCAGATGGTATATTATTATTATTACATCGTTTAGCCCACTAAGGAGCGCGTGGAACCATTAATTTGCATTGTCCTTCTTATTCCTCCTGCTGTTCTTCTTTTTTTTCCCCACGAAACCTCCTCATCCTTTCGCTGTGGGCTTGACGTCTCTCTTGTGTCCATGCATTTCTGAGTTTCATATTTTTTTATGTTGGGCTCTTAGGGGCAAATTTATGTGAGGTGATCAATTGTCTATATTTACTGCGAGTGGATGTCAGTGGGCCAAGGCTGGCTTCTGCGAGGTAGTTCTGGGTTTCTACAAACCAGTGTGCTTTGTTTTGTTGGGGACCGTTAATGATGAGGAAAATTTTCTTGGTAAGTCGTGAGCCACGACAAGGCTACCATATTTAACACCGAATTCAAAAATTCATTCAGGCGCGAAAACAATGAAAACATCCCCACTTTACCACATCGTGTGGAATTAGACATGGATCCGATAGAAATTGATAGCGTAGGTATTGTTAAGCAATTAAATCTCCTGAAGTGGGGTAAAGCGCCAGGTCCCGATGGTATACCGGTAAGAGTATTTTCTGAATACGCAAAGGAAATTGAACCATTTCTGTCAGATATATTCCGTAAATCTTTAGAAGAGAGAAAAGTACCTTCTAGCTGTTGACACGGTTAATTCATTGAAGTATCTGGGAGCGACAGTACAAAGCAACATGAAATGGGACATGCACATAACTTCCGTCTTAGGCAAGGCTAATTCTAAATTGCGATTCATAGGTCGTATTTTGAGGAATTGTAATGCTCATACAAAAGAGATAGCGTATAGAACACTAGTGCGTCCACATCTGGATTACTGTTGTGGAGTTTGAGATCCGTATCGCAAGGTTCTGATTGACTCAGTCAAGAGGGTGCAGAGGAGAGCCGCTCGATTCGTGACTGGTTGCTACGGCTCTTATGAAAGCGTCACAGAATTGATACATAGATTGGGCTGGGATAGTTTGGAAGATAGACGACGTAGCTTGCGTTCGAATTCATTGGAGAATATGCGAAAAAAATTAAATTTCGAGTGCAATGAAATACTTCTTCCACCAACCTATTTAGGTCGTAATGGTCGGAGGGATAAGATTAGAGAAATAAGATGCCGTTCGGATGCTTTTATGTATTCCTTCTTTCCACGCGCTATTCGGGATTGAAATGCGCGGGTTTAGGATTGGTGCTTAGCACCCTCTGCCACCCACAATGTTTGTGACTTGTAGAGTATGGATGTAGATGTAGATGTATATGTAGATCCATTCGTGATATATGTCCATAAAATTTCATGCGTCTTTTCCGTGCGAGCGAGGTGAATCTTTCGGTCAGTGAATAGAGTTCTTCTGAACTTTTGCGCATCCAGATGTCATCTCGGATTTTGCGGCCAAAAATTTTCTCAGTATCTGTCTTTCAATTTTTTCTCTTCCTTTGACATTTACTGTTAATGATGATGTATCCGTCGCATACAGTGCTCCTGGAAGAGCGACGGTGTGGTAGTGATGGAGTTTGGCTTTGGTTGAAAGTGATTTCTTATTGTAAGTATTCCAAGTAAGTGCATATGCTTTTTGCATAGTGAATGGTTTAGGAAATTCGACGTAATTGACGAGACTTCTTGGCGATAGCTCAGCGATCCATTAATGGTTTTTGAGTGCTAGTTTACTAGAGAGTGACTGGTGTTTGCAGAATGCGACTGGCTGTATCAAGACTTTGCTTGCCGAGGAGGCGGCTCGTGCGTGCTGGCGAGTCCTGGTTATCCTGGGCTGTACCCTCCCAACAGGCGCTGCAAGTATCTCATAACCACCAGCTCCCTGCACACCAAGGTCCACATCAACTTCACCACGCTGCTGCTGCCGCACAAGTGAGTACATACGCCTGTCGACCATATCTCTAACTATTACAATTATCCTTCCCAAAATGATATCACCGAATTGTGTTATTTGCAAAATAATATAGCGATATTACTGGTGGAATTAATCAATAGCAGCGCCAGATCATCTCCAAGAATTGCCGTCAGTTTTAAACACATAAATAAATGAACCTTGCGAAAATTTATAAAATGCCTGTATATCAAGTGTATAGTAAAACACTGATGCGTGCAAAAATTGGTTGGCGGTTTATAGTAGGTTGAAAGAAGAAGCGGCTCATTTCACGTATGTTATCCTGCATCCCTTTGACGTAAACAACTGAAGCTATTTCTTCCCGGAAGCTGAAGTGTCTCAGATCTCACGAAGCTGAACAAAACACGCACAGTATATCCATATCTCTGAGATATGTGGTGCTGTTATCTAGTGGCAGTGAAATCAATTGTTATCGACGCCAGCGAAGCCTAGCGGCTTGGATCTGAACTGTCTCATACGCGTGACCTTGATAGTTAATACTTTTTCTCCTTAAGAGTCCAATTCCAAAAGATTCCTTAGTTTAAATACGATGTTACCCAAGAAGAGACATCAAACTATATGATAATGCCTCATTTATCGATTTCGGTTATGCATAAACTAAGATAAATGGCTCGTGACCAGAAAAATCCATTTAGATTCTCTTTTTTAGGAAAGGGTGTCAGGGATTTGAATGTGTTACCAAGGCAAATAATGAATAACTCACCGAAAACATTGAAAGAATTTAAAGCTAAAATTTGTAGAGGGCAAAAGTAGGTGGGTGCAGGATAGGTGGAGGATGGGTGTGTAGGCATATTGCCACTGGAGCGTGTGCTCCATTGCAATTAAATTAAATTGAATACCTACCAAGAAAAACTGCCAGATACGATTTTAGTGACAACAATCATAGAACAGTATTATGTTTGGGAGAACAATGTATTATTCAGGGATATTAATCTAATTGTATGACAATAGCAGCTACCACTACCTCCGTGATTTCTGTTGTGGTACCTTAAAATCTGTTGTTTATTTTGAAACCAATATCTGCTTAATCACATATTAGACTTCGCGTGACGAACACGATGATTAATTAAACTGTATAACGCTTTATGATTGTGTCGATACAGTAATCTTCAGGGATATAAACAACAGAAAAAAAATCATAACCTGTGCATATGTAAGTTTGACATGACACTTAATATGGATGCCTGCAATAACGCGTACCCGTTTGTCTACTGAACAGCCACTGTGCTACGGACTACATCGCAGTGTACCAGGGTTCGACTCCTGCCAGTCCTCTGCTTACCACGCTGTGCTCCAATAGGAAGACTACTCTACACTACCCAGGACCAAACCTGCTGCTCGAGTTCAGGTCAGTACCGACAAAATCTGGAGCTCCCAGGCGAATAGTGTGTCGCATTCTTCTTCTTTCCGATTAGGCCTGCTAGGACCAAGAGCCAATTTCAATTCTTCACTTCTGTTGTTTTTTCTTCCTTCATCATTTCACTATGCTTCTTCCTTCTCCCCTCGGACCACTCCGGACCGGATTTCTTACCTCTTCTGCTTTGGACTCCTTCCATACTTAATATCTTTAATATCTTCTTTCTAAAAATCTCATTTTCCATGATTTCATACTTTCATATTTTATTTATTTCCAAATAATTCTTGACCTCTTGAATCCAGCTTGTTGTCGTTATTTCCTAAATAAGTCTATGAAAGTCTTTTTTGTTTACCTCTTCTATAGATATGTCCTAATAAGAGAAATCACCTTTTTGTTATTGATTCTGTTATATTTTCTATGCTCTCTTATATTTCCTTTTTACTTCTTAATTTCCATAGTTCTGTTTTCTCAGTTGGACCAAAGATTTTTCTTATGATTCTTCTTTCCAGTAATTTCAATTTGTCCAATCTGTAGTCCAATACTAGGCCTTGACTAGAGTAAAGACATTCTAGTTTCACGACTTAGTTGTAATTCATTATGTTAAGATTTTTAGATACGCATTTTTTTGTCGTATTATTGTTAAATATACCTGTCTTGTATTATTTGCTTTATAATAAATCAGAAAATTCACAATTTAGGAAATAATATCTGTATTTGTCAATTATTTATTTGACTTCGTCGATCAGAAGTCCTGAAGTAGAAGCGATTATTATTATGTATCTACCGCTTTGATTGGTAGCAAGCTAGAAGGAAGCTGAATACAGCTTCACGAGACAATGCTAAACTGTGATGTAATGGGAGACCAGCGACGATCTAGCCTACGAGAATCCGGCTTCACTCATAATTTATTTACATCATCCAGCAAATTACAGAGCGTACAGGTATCAATCACTACGGTCTGTTTATCCTTTTCCATTCTAACAGATTTGCAGTCTTCGTGATCGCCATGTTTACCAAATATAACTCTTCATCTATTCCTGGGTAAGGTACAGTTAGTTCCCTGGGAGGTATAGCTTTTAATCCAAATATTAAGAGAAGAATTTATTAATACTAAGAAATCATAGTGGAAAGAAATTTGTTAACAATATGACACGGAAAAAACCTGTTTTCAATTCTTTGGCTGTTCTAAAAGCGAAGAATTCAATGATATAGATTGTAATAGAATATAACACCAATTGAACTATATTACTAGCTTCCTAACATCTGCAAAAAAAGAATACGTCCCTCGCTAGTGATAACCAGTCATGATTTTAATTTCTTCGATAGTGATTTCTTAGATTAGGAACATTATTCTTCAAATTGGAAAGAAAATTTTCCCTTCTTCTTGCTACAATGTTTTAGAAATATCGCAACTCACTCTTTCGAGGGTAACTTTAAACACGGGAAGTGTGCTTAGTGGTAAGGTGTGAGAGACTTTCATAGACAAGCAAAATTTTTTCCCCACATGGAAGATCGTCAGCCGTTGGCATTTTACATAAAAGCGAGGGGTGTCTTGAACGCACTTTCCCTAAAGGATACGCCGTTCATGAGCATTCAGTCTTAATCATATTCCAATGCAACGAGCCAAGAGTAATGTGTTTAAAAGAGGATAGCCTGAAATCCTTCAGGATATTTTCGAGATTTTCAAAAGACGTTGTACGAAGGAGAGTGGCTGGAGATTAAGGTTGAAGTTTTCCAGGTGAGTAACAACATTCTTTCCACCAAATTTCCGATTATTTTAATAGATATCTCGAGTATATTACTGTATTCTATCTGTGGATATAAAAACAACAATTTTGAACATACGGTTAAATCGTGCTGACACAATTCTCAATTTTTCTCTCAGTTCTACAATACGTCTATAGTCATTTGTCGGAACGATCAATGTGAATGGAATATTCAAGCAACTCGTCTTATGCTGTTTCGTAGGCTCACTTAAAAACATAGAGATTAAAATAGTGATGCTACTTGTTATCTTGAAAGTCCTATATTTTACAAACACAGAAAAAAGTTTTGACTAACTGTTTTCAGTATCGAAATTCTTCAAGATAATTCTTAATCGAATTACCGCTTAAAGTATCGGAACCTGTTAGTTTAGGTGTAAAAGTAATTCTTTTTCCATAATTGAAAACTAGATGTTTGGCTGTACAATGTATATTACAAACGATGACATCAATGACCGATTTCCTTTTTCATCCTGTGTATTGTTATTATTTTTCAAATTTCCGAAAATTTCTCGCAAAAATCGTGAACATACTATTTATTTTGAACTCTTTGAAGTTTTTAATGCTGTCATGTAAACGACAAACGTTTGATACAACCTTCACAGAATCTGATTGTATCAATCACTTTATATGCTCTCTGTAGGAAAAACGAAATGGAGTTGTAATATTAATTCGATCATTTGCTGCCTCTGCGACGATTTTTGTGTGAAACATCTTGACCAAATAATAATTAACTATTTCGTAGAAATTCCACACGAAGGTTTGGAATCATCCGCTCCCCAACTACCCAGTTTAGTATTTGATGTCCTACCTGAAAGAAACTCACAAGTTTTTGATAACTTGCATCAAAATGAACATTAATTGGACGAAAATACTGCTGCTAATTAACGGAAATTTTTTA
>JARYHS010009186.1:162227350-162440985 GCA_031002005.1 Vandiemenella viatica
AGTTTTTTTTTATTCGTTATCAGATGAGGCAGCATATTTTCAAAATGCGACATGTACCATCAATATGTATGTTCAAGTGAAAACAGTGTTGCCATATGACAATTATGGCAATGAAATCAGCACCTATTATTTTTTCCCTCACGACTGAGAATGAAAATATTACATGACAGCGAGAATTCATATACAAATCCATGGAAATGGAGATGTTAAAATATTTTATGATCAAAATTTTTCAAACTCACTGTGGTGTCCCGTACTTTTATTTTCATAAAATAACTAATAGACACCTATACCGATGATCTTAAGTCCATGTAATTTTGCATTTGTTTCTTTTGTAAAATTGAGGAAAACTTTGATGATGACAAATATAGCTACTCATCTTCGCATTACAATATCATTATGATACGTTCAATTTAACAAAATTCTTGTAGTAGACTGTAACATTCGTGATATGCTTTCTACATCCATTTTGTATGTAACCGTCCAAAGCGCTATTTATAAAAAAAAAAATCGAAATGAATACGAGATTTGTAAGTAGTAAAGTAAGTACTTGAGATTATACTAGGTGATGCCAAATTTACAAAGGTTCTATTTATCGTACATTTCAACTTTATTGGTGCTGGACCTTCGGTATATCGTGATATTGAAGCCACAAAACTTTTTAGCACACTCGTATGAACAGAACAACTCTCGTAAACATTCATAGCCAGAACGGCACTCGAAACCATTAACCTTGATTTCAAAGACATCATTTTTAACCACTATGCTCCCAAACTGCCCAATAAAACAGAGTATTAGTAATTGAGTCCTTCTGCAAAATTTTTTGTAAAGTCTGCATTTCCACAAAACTCAAGAAATGTAGCATCGCGTACGAATTTTACATCCTGAGATGATATTCGACAACTTCTAACATAAAGCTTTAAACTCATCAGTTCTTATATTCTAACACTCCGAGTATAATTTATGTACCCCAGAGATACATAAGCTGGCAACGCCGCATCGCAACCTACATGTTTACTGAACCATATCACCTATTAGCTTTGATTTTCAATTTTCAACGTTTGAAGAGATATTTATGATTTATTAAAAACGAAAAGTGCTGAACTAAATTGCAAAACTCTTATGGAGGCAATTAATGTGGTTTATGCACTGATTAGCCAGAACATTATGACCAGTATTTCAGCCTCTGACAGGAATAACAGTGGCGACGCGTCTTGGCATGGAGCAATGAGACCTCGGTAGATCGCTGGAGGGAAATGGTACCACATTAGCACACACAAGTCACCTAATTCCCGTAAATTCCGGTGAGGGGGCGATGAGCTCTGACGCCACTTTCAATCACGTCCCAGATGTGTTCGATCAGGTTCAGATCTTGCGAGTTGGTGGGCCAGCACATCAATTGCAACTCGCCACTGTGTTGCACGAACCACTCCATCACACTCCTTTCCTTGTGGCATGGCGCATTGTCGTGTTGAAAAACAGAAGTTTCGAATAGAAGATTGGCAAAACGGTCGATAAGTATCTTAAATCAAGGACTGAAATTATCATATACATGCATCAACACCATGTATCATCCGCATTTGGTGAAGCAGATACAGTAGTATAGAAATTGGTTCTCTCAGCACTTCCTTTTTTCAGAAAATGGTGTGGTTAAACTTCCTGTCAGTTTGCAGATGTGTGCTTATGTTGTGTTATGTTCATTTTTAATCTAATGTTTTACTTTACAACTTTAAATGTTATTTCCTGTAATTCTTAATTAATATGGGAAATGATTAGTAAGTGTTATAATTAATATCCAAATCAGGGGTAGTGACACATTTCTTTATACATATTTGTAAAATTCTGACTCGCTACGATTTCCACAAGCCATCAAGGCAAAAATTACATCTTGGCAGCAGTAACTGCACACCTCATAAAACCATATCGTATGGAGTTAACTTTCAGAAAAGATTTAAGCATACAAGGGTTCTCACATTATACGTCAAACTTCCCGGAACTTGATTTCATTACTGTAGTTTAGCGAAAATCCCAAATCGTGCTGCAGCGTCATAAAAAAAAAGTTGATTTATTGCCGTTACAGGAAATTGCTTCGTAAATGTATAATATTTTGGTTTTTATGTTACGAAAAATTGCTTTGAATGATTCTATCAAACTTTATAAATGTGCTAATTTAATTTTGATTTCAGGAAATTAAATTAAGAGGGATTAATAATCCGTCTTGCACTAACTATCATATTTTCGATATATTGGAATTGTTTATTGTGGGAACTTGGAATGTTAGAGACTTTTGTGGACTCTATAATTTCATTTACAAATATATCTCTTTAATACTATTTAGTTTTAAGTAAGTTTTAATTGGTTTTAGTGGTTGTTGAATGTTTGATCCATTGTTTGATGTTCTGGTAGTTGAGCACATTGTTTGCATCGAAACTTTTCTGTATGGCTTATAGAATGTTACACTTCCAGCCCCTAGCAGAAATAATGATAGCATGAATCTACGTGATTTTTTTGCTATGTAATGCACCTTCTTAACATTCACATAAGAGTCTCTTGTTCAATTTAAACGTTTTTCTGTAATAAATGTGAAGACAAATGTACTGTTTACATCGCCATTGAAAGCTAACCTTGATCACAATTGAAAAAATTATAAATTGTAATTGGCGATCGAATTAACCTGCAATTCTGAAAGTTTAGTAAAATTATAACGGATTACAGTATCTGTTCGCAGTGGCACCATAAAATTATTGAACACAAGGGATATACACAGGGTGGGCATACCTCTTATGTAGGCGATCCTATCATATCTTAACCTTAACGTTACCGCTGGCAGTTGTAGATCAATAATCTTTGAATTTCCTCCCATGCTTATGAAACTGTTGATTTCTGTTGGAGTGTTACGCGATGAAAGTCTCTAGTGGTACGTGAGATGTGCTGGTGTTGTTGCAGGCCAGGTGGACCTGTGGACGCAGAAGGCGACAGGGTGCGGCTGCCCGTGGGACGAGACCCGGCTGGAGTGTGCGTGTTGCGTACCTAGCGGGGGCTGTCACTGCGGGAAGAGTGCGCCCAACAGGTGTAGCCAGTGCGGACTCGAGCAGCACTGTGCAAACAGTGAGTACAGCCCCCGTAACATGCTCTCTCTACGAAACTACAAGGTTCAGACACAAGAGCACTGGATGCCACTAAAGACTGATTAAATGCTATTGAAGAACATAAGATCAAGGTTCTCGATATAGCAGACTATTACTAATATACTGATTTGAAGTATTTTCTGTTTGGTTTACCAGATTAAAATATGTGCGTTGCTTTCATTACTGTGTTTTTGTTCTAAATCTGATCGGTTAGAGGTGGCGCATAATATTTATCGTTTTTGTCTGATATAAGGACAGTATTACATCCAGGATTTTTCTTTTATACGAAACTAGCCCGTACCCGCGACTTCGTACGCGTGGATTAAGATTTTTTTGCCAGAATTAAATATAGAAAGTTGTTAACGAAGGATTGGTCCCAAACATATCGAGTCAGGAATAATATGACAGGAAAGCTATCACTATATCATTGTACCGTCGAACCTGTCTCTTGAAGAGAATCAATTTCCAACATATTTCTGTCACCATTCGATAAGGTCTCAAAATTTCGTGACTACAACTGTTAATCATACTGGAAAAATATCCTGTGCCCTTCATACAGATTTCCTTATAAAATTCCATCACAACGATATAGCCATTTAGTCGTCAAAACGTAACAAAAAGACAGAGACTTACTTATTTATAATAATATTACTGTGGTTCACACTCACACACTGACTGCGAACAACACCTGAGGGATCATTATAACGTAAAAAAGTGTACACCTACAACATTGCAAGACTACCTACGATTTGCCTCGCATTGCACCCCTAACTTTCTAATATCTACAGTTTAACATTCAATCCGAATAACCTACGGCCCAGGCCTGACTCTTACGATGAAAAACAATTTTTAAAAATCTTAGCCTCCACGGAGATTTGAACCGGAGACCACGACGTTCGTAAGCAAGCGCTTTAACCACTTTTTTTTTTTTTTTTTTTGGGCCTCCTTCCTCCCCTTCAGCCCTGCCTTTCGCTCGCCAGTGGTTGGCTCTTTGCCTGGCTCTAAACCTTTTTATAATAAAATTTGGGTTTCAATGTTCTCTTTTCCTGATTTGTATTTATTAGTGGTATTTTCCATCAGTTGGATGTTTTGTTTTTTGAGGTTCTTTATGATTTGAATATTTGGTACAGTTAGGTTCCCCTCGTGCCTTTGATTCAAAAGTCTCTCTTTGGGTCTAGGCGGGGTTTATAAACAGTTTTATTTGGTTAAATTGTGATCATTGGAATGATTCTGTCATTATTATATCGAGCATCCGTGCGAAGTCTTTTTTTAATTTTGAGTTTGGATAATTTCGTAATATATAGTATTCATATATGCTATATATTCGTCGTAAGTACTCTTTTCCGTTTGTAGCATATAAGTTAGGGTATTGCCTAGTATCCATTGTACCGTGTTGTGTTTCGTTTCAGGATATCTCTTTTTCTCAGGTTTCAGTATTTCCTGGATGCTCACGGTTAAAGGTGATGTTCTGTCAAGGAAGGCTATTCTTCTTCTTGCCCAATTCCATATTTTCTGGTTTTGGTTACACGTTATTCTGTGTATCAGGGTGTCAGTATTTCCGCAATTTCTGCATCTGTCATTCGGGGATAGATGTATTTCGTAAAGTCTTCTGTTGGTTGAGATTTTTTCATTTACGACGTCATACCACAAGGATTGTGTTTTAGTGTTTAGAGTTTTATTCGTTATATTTTTCCAGATGTTGCTCCAGTTGTATTGTGGATTTTTAATTTCGATTTTATTTCTGTGGTTAGATGTGTTGATTATTTTGTAGATTTCTTTTGTTGTCTTGTTGTACAGGGTGCATCCTTTGGTTTTTGCATAAGTTGTTTCTAGGTGAAATTTTCTCATATGTGGTAAGTTGAACTTTATCGCGGCCATGTTGAAAGGTATTTCCTCAGTGACTGGTTTTGTTTCTTTAATCAAGTTATTTGTTGGGCCGTTTGGGTCATTTTCCGCTGTCGTTATGGTTCTTTTGAGGAATAATGCGCAGCATCTTTCGCGTACGCTTATCATTCCTATGCCTCCTTTTCCTAGGGGTAGAGTCATTGTTTTGAACGCTGTTTTGAAGATCTTACCCCTGCTTGCGAACCACCCGAGCAGATTCTGTATCCGATCTGCAATTGTGTCGGGTATCGGCAGTACTTGGGCGATGTAGACCATTTTACTCAATAAAGATACTTGTACGATTTTAGCCTTCTGTATTGCATCCAGATCTCTATCACAGTGCATGTTTATAACAGCCCTAATTTTTGGTAGTGTTATGAGCCAGTTTTTAGTTATTGTTTTCATAATGTTCTTTTGAAAAACAATGCCTAATGTCTTATGTTCTTCTACTTGCTCGTACCAGATGTCTGTTGGAGGTGGGATCTCTGCTCCACTTATTTGGAGCAGTGCAGTTTTCTTTGGGTTAAGTTTTGCGCCTGTTGCTTCCGTGAACGTTGTGATTATTTCCCACGTTTTTTGGATGTCCTCCGCTGAAGTTTCGGCTATACAAATGTCGTCTGCGTATCCTCTGCATGTAAATTTGTATCCGTTTAGATTAATGCCTGTTAAATTTTGGTGACATTTCTCAAGCAGGGGTTCCGTTGCCAGTGCGTACAGGATCATTGATAGCGGGCATCCTTGTCTTATCGATCTTTCTATCTTGACGGGCGCTGACAGGTGTCCGTTTATAAGAAGTTTTGAATGTGTGTTTGTAATTATTTTCTTTATTACTTCCACGAATGGGGAGCCAAATCCTTTATGTTCCATGATTTTTAAGAGGTAATTATGTTCAATTCGGTCAAAAGCTTTTTCAAAATCGAGGAATAGTAGAGCTGATGGCGTTTGTTTTTCTGCGTTTATGCTGATAATATCACGGTATTCGCACACAGTATTTAAGATGCTACGTCCGGGAATAGCACTGGTTTGATGAGGTCCTAAGATTTTCTCCATGAGGGGTTCCAGTCTAGTTTTGAGGATTCTCGTTAGTATTTTAAAGTCTGAATTTAACAAAGTTATTGGTCGTATTTCATTGATTTTTTTGATCTGGTTGCCTTTGGGTACTAGCACTATGATGCCCTCTGTGAAGGCGGTGGGAAGATTATCCTCTGTCCATAAGTCGTTTAGAATCTCTGTTAACTTATTTCTTAGCATGGGCCAGTAATGAATATAAAATTCTATGGGTAACCCATCCGGTCCTGGGGATTTCCCTCTTGCTGCTTTGTTTATCGATGTATGAATTTCATCCTGGTCAAAAATTCTTGTTAGAGTTGCTGATTCTTCCACACTTGCTGTGTTACTTGAGTTGGATATTAAATCGGAGATTGCCGCCGTACTAGTTGGAGTTGACTTAAAAATATTTTTATAATGCGTGGTAATTTCTTTAATTATATCTCTTCCGTCCTTGATGTTTTCACCATTTTCTTTAATTATATTGGTTATTAAAGTTTTTTTACTCCTTTTTGTGCTCCTTATAAGGTGGTACAAGGCTGCCGTTTCTTTGGTTGCGACGTCAGTCGGTTTTGAAGTTGTCAGAAGTTTGTTTGCTTGCATATTTTGTAATGATAGGATCTTGGCTTTGTATTTTTTTATTTTTATATTAGTATCGACAGTTATGGTGGGCTCTTGGTATAATTCCTTGATGCATCTGTAATAATACTCAATTGTGCCCTTCATCCAATAGTTCTTTTGTGTCCCCCAGGAGATTAAGGTTCGTTTTAGTTTCGGTTTCACATGTTCAACCCACCAAGATAGTGTGCTTTTATATTTTTTACAGTTTTTTAGACATTCGTCCCAGACACTTTTGATTTCTTCGTCTAGCGCCGGGTCTTCAAGCATAGAGATGTTACATTTCCAGAATCCTTTGCCTCTGCTAACTGGCTGCCTCTGCATGTTGACAGTACATTGCATACTGTTGTGATCTGAAAAGCTTAGAGGAAAAATGTTTGCACTGGTTGTTTTGGTTCGGAGAGTCTCCGTTACGTAGATCCTGTCGAGTCGGCTTGCCGAGTTGTTTGAGACATATGTGTAGGCTTTGGCATTTCCGTGAATGCATTCCCAAGCATCGTGAAAGTCCATCCCTCGAATGAGGTTAGTCAGCTCCCTGCACCCATTGAAATTTGGGGTTTGATCTTTTTGGCTTAGTACACAATTAAAGTCACCTCCCATTATTATTGCACCTGTGGTATTTCGCAGGAGATAGGGTAGCTCTGTTTTGTAGAAGTGTGCTCTTTGGGCTCGATTATTATTGCCAGAGGGGGCGTAAACATTAATTATTCGCGTGTTATTTATTGTAGTTGCAATGGCCCTGCCGTTTGTTAATGTTTCTGTACTAACCGTCTCAATTCCCTCTCTAATCACGAGGGCCGTTCCCGTGTTGGTTTCTTTGGAGTAGTTGATTATTCCATCGTATCCAGGGATGTTTAGTTCCGTAAAAGTCACTTCTTGTAACATTGCGATGTCAATACTGTTTTGTTTAATATAATCCGCTAGGCATTTTATTTTGAATGGCGTAATTACTCTGTTCATATTTATAGTTGCAAAGCTATAACTTTGATTGCTTGTCATCGGTTATTTTACGTCTCATCAGATCCCTCCATTACTTCCTCGTACCA
Source organism: Vandiemenella viatica (assembly GCA_031002005.1). Taxonomy (NCBI): domain Eukaryota; kingdom Metazoa; phylum Arthropoda; class Insecta; order Orthoptera; family Morabidae; genus Vandiemenella; species Vandiemenella viatica. Next base: position 162,235,074 of record JARYHS010009186.1, read on the forward strand.
GCTGTCTTTTACTGAGGTAGTTTTGGTTTATCTTCTTCTCTTATCTTCTGATCGTTTACGTATTTTGGTGTGTCTTGTCCAATTCTAACTTTGGTTGTTTCTTCTTCTTCTTCTTGTCTGATTTGGCGTTATTTGTTGTTCGTTCTACTTTCTCTGCTATTCTTTTTACTGGTTTGCCGTTGTTTTCGAGTCGTTCACTGAGAGCTCGGCGTTTTTTTTTACTATGTATTGACTTGCGGTATTGGCACAATCCTATTTGCACTTCTGCTAGATTGTCTTGTTATTCTCTTCTCGCTTATTTCTTTCTCGGCTTTGTTTGTGATCGTTGAGCGGTGCATTTCAATCCGTTGTTTTGTTTCGGAATCTTCTTCTGCCTGGTGAGTTGTTTTATTTGTAAATGTTTCTATGTGTATGACATGTTCTGGGATACTCTCTTCTTCTATTTCTTTTTCATGTAATTTCTGTTCCGGTTCTTGTTCTTCGTTTTCTTCTTCTTCTTGTCCAGATTTTTCGGCTTGTGTTTCCTGTTTACCGCCGAGCTGTTCCGAGTTGTCCTCTACATCGATCTCCATGATTTCCGTGTTTTCCAACGTTTCTGTGTGTGGCTCACATGCTGATGTTACAGTGTGGCCTATGTTTACACTGTTGACTTGTGCCGTGGCTTCTGCATAAGACGCTGTGTTGCTACTTTCCTTACTCGCTTCCGCGATTGTAGCATTTGCTGTTATAGTTTCTGATGTTGACAAATTTACTCTTGGAAGTTGTAATGGTCGGCGTTTTGTACACTCAGATCTTAGATGTCCAGGTTCATTGCAAACAGAGCATGTGCGCGGTTGTCCCTCATATATTATTAATGCTTTGAAACCCTGTATCATTATATAGGAAGGTATATGTTTTTTTAAATCAATTTTCACACACCGTATGCCGTTGTTTGCTTGGAATCTGAACTTAGGGCTCCATTTTTCGTCGGTCGCCGTTATTATTTCACCATAGTTTCGGATTGCTGCCGTTACACTAGCATTACTAATTTCAAATGGTAAATTAAAGACTCTTACTGATCGTAGCCCCAGCCCTGCGTGGCTTATATATACGGTACTTACGGTTCCATCTGGGTTCTGGTAGTCGGCTTTCCCTCCAGTTTTCTCTACGATAGTATTGCACAAGTTGTCATTTGTCATTTTAACGTATACTGCATAAGTCAAGAAGTCCATTTGGATTCCGTATACATCTGCGTCTGTCAAGTCGAATTTTTCATACAGCCATTCATGGAAGTCATATGCACGTGGTCTTGTCTCCTTCGCGTCGAACGCAAATTTCAGTGTACTCTTCCGTATCGTCGATTCCATTTTCACTATCGTAAACCACAAGCTAAGTTTTCACTGATACACTCACTGAACCTCGCTTGAGGAAAGTGTCGAGCAACCGCACGCGACGGCGGCTCGATGCGAACTGACCACTAAGCTTCCAGTCCACTATACGGAAACACGGAACGTAGACGACCATATCCAACGTGTCTGTCTATCGCCGTATTTCGAAGTTATGAGACAACATGTGTTATTTATACAGATAATTTTTCAACCAAATGTAGACAGTATTTTTCTCCTTGTTTCAAAGGATAAGTGTGCAAAGTTTCATCGAGATCGGATGAAAACTGTGGATTTGTATGAAGAACAAACAAACAAACCAACAAACATACATTTATCTTTTTATATAAAGAAGATAATCAGGTATAATTTAACTCAATTAAAAGTGAAGTGAAAATTAATCTACCGATTTGTAGGGTTTATTTTGGTATTAAATGACGTATCTGAAGCGGCATGCTGTTATTCCCAAAGAAGATATTGGATAGAACATAGAATAAAGAATGTTAACTATAGTCAACTTCCATGTGAATACTAAGATAACATAAATATTAATGAAGAAGTTAATAACACCAACACTCACTGTTTAATCTTCCAATGTTGCTTTTCTGTGATCGGTAGGGATATGTTTCACTGATGAGTACTATTTCCATAAGTGTCAAGTTATATATTTCCTTAACTGTACACCGAACTAAGTACAGTAAGATTTTTCCCATTGCCGGATCCCTATATCGATGGTATGAGGGGGTATTTCTAAGTATCAGCACTTCGATCTGAGCAGGCAGAAGGTGTCCATCTCAGAACATAAATTTTTCTATTCACACAGATTATTCGTTATAATTTGTGCCCACTTCCAACATTTCTTTTCTGATCATTCCTCAGTCAGACAAAATGTATTGTAAGAATAAATCTTACCAGTATATAGAATAACGAAATCTATGTGCAGGCAATCATAGATTGTGTATCAGAGATAAGAAATAAGAGATTTTTTTAAATTTCAATCTTTTTAGATAGATGTGTTACCAATCGACATGACCAGTAATTATTATTAAATCATATTCATAGATCTATTTTTTTCCTCTTTTTCTTTTTCTCGTTTCTGAAATTTTCTCAAGTCTTTAATTTAAGGAACGTTTGTCTATTTTGATTTGTTTACTAAAATAACAATCTCAAAAGTATTGTAATGTTTTTATCTCTGGGTTATTCAATTACCAGCTTCCCATTGTTTTTAAAGATAGCTCCAGGTCAGTGAGAATATCGAGTTCTACTTGGGCACTAATCTAACCATTGACACCTATAGTTTTACATGTTTTATTCATGACATAATGAATCTTTGTGGTGGTGCAATAAAATCTGAAAAAGTAAACAATAAAAACGCTGGGTGAATAAAACAGACAGTAGTCTCCTACCATGTGAGTCCATCAATTTAAAGCGACATTTCTAATTCGTTCTCTGACAGTGAAAGATGAAGTTGGAGAGCAATTACAAAACGTCGCATCAAATTTTCCCCCAGTGGGAGTCCCAAGAACTTGATATGCAGTTGACACCCCGAACAATGCTTGATTTTTTCAAAAAGCTGGTTGTCTGTATTATCATATTTAGCGCGTTGTATTCCTGCAGTGTGCAACGTGACGATCGACTCGCGGTACCTGAGCGCGCGGTCCAGCAAGGCGTTCGGGCAGATCAAGTCGCCGTCCATGGAGGGCCCCGGCTCCTGCTGGTACCTGCTGCAGCCAGACACGGGGCAGCGCGTAGAGATACAGGTCTACAGGCTGGTCAGCGTCGGCCGCTTCAACGGCACCAGGTCAGTCCGCCACTCAAACAGTGTCCTGTGGACAACTTCTGATACAAAGTTGAATCTAGAGAGAACGTTAAAAACACCTTATTTTAAGGTTTAGTGACTCTGAATTACAAAACGGAAGTCACTCTCTTGTCTTTCCACCTAGAACCATTAACTTAAAATCTGAAATTGTGCGCTAATTCTTGTTGTGCCAGACAGTATTACAATGTACCATTTGTAAAAATCATGGTTGTGACAATACTTTTTAGGGGGCAGGGAAGTAGAATTTTATATTTAGGTTTTTTTTTTTTTTGGTTTTTTGTTCTGTTATCTAAAAACGTCTTTGACGAAAAACAAAACAATTTTTTAAAAATTCCGTTTTTTGAAAATTATTTCCAAATTTGCAGTAGTATGTAGTTGCCTAAAGATTACAGGAAATCTATGGTGATCTTAGTGGAATAATTTTAACAAATTTAATTTTTCAGTAGACAATTTTTTAACTAAAATTCGTATATATCATTCAATAGAGAATTTTTTTAATCGGGTAGCATATATGCCATCAAATTATTTCACTGTGAAATTTCATTATTTTGTTTCCAATTTATATATATATATATATATTGTATTTGTTTTTAATTTATACATATGATTCGTAAAGCATTTTCATAAAAATAATTATACACTCATTAGGATATATTGTATTCGTTACTGATTTTAAAGTTTGTTATACAAAAAAATCTTTTACCGATTTCAGTTTAATACGAGTATAACTCGACCATTTTTTTGTGATCATACAAACTACTTGATTGATATAAACACAATTGAGGTTCGCAGCTAAAAATCCTTATGGGATGAGGAAATTATAGGAGTTGCGTTTGTCATATGGGTTACGCCAGAATGTTCCGTGGTTCGGATTCCACTTTAAACTAGGTTCAGCCACGACTGAGGCGGAATGAGCGCCAAATTGAAACTCTCTAACCAGGTCGCAGGTATACACGAATTTACTTTTCTGTGGAGGCTCCCCAATTTACTTCTAATGCTGAAATAAAGAGAACTCGATCAATTCAAATGGAAACGTTTCTTACGTTTCCCGGTGCAGAACGAAGGACAAGTTGTGTAGATAAATAATAAAAGACAAAGCATACTGATACTATGAACAATTTGTTAATACACCCCTACAAAATTGTTGAAAGGAGTGTTCTTAAGATCGCCCCATTGGCTCAATTGGCTGCGGCACATTGTTGGTGCCTGACTCTGACACAGGGCTTGCTGGTTCGAGGTCAGGCGGCAAAAGAAATGTTCATCATCAGGACATTGCCGGCAGGGTAGGACTGGTGGTGCTGTACAATTTCTTATCACCAGAATGTGCACTAAAGTCCTGGGAGAATCGCAATCCTCTTCACAATGCGTATCAAATGAAGACATACGTCACTGTTGGAAGTTATCCTTCATTTTTCGAAATATGATACACTGTAACATTACAAAGCAACTTCTTCGTTTTGTAAAAAATATTATGTTTAGTAGTCAGATTCGTCTTGAAGCACGCACAAAACACAGCCTGTAGGGAGTTTTAATGGTCGTTTGAAACACTCAACTGTATTCCTCTCTAGTTAATTTTTGTTAAGGTAAAGAATTCCTTTTAACTTTAATGGGCTCGTATATGACCCAATGAATTATAGCTTCTGTGTTACTCATACGCTAACAATAATGTACTTGCCTTCCACGCAGTAATTTAGGTGAGATTTATAGTTCCACACAGCAGTAATTTGACCATCCCCATTAAGCGTCAGATGATGCCGAACGCGCACTCTCGTTAGTGAAATATTCAAATTACTTCGCCATTTATCTTCGCTAGTAAGTTTTAGATTTCCGTTTTTATTACCTGTTCTGTTAACGGTAATGGTGTTTTGCAGGGCTAAAACGACTTTCAATTACTTCCCTACCGTCATTAGGCAACTTGTTGCGCTAACTTAAAGGCAATTACTTTTAGCTATCTCAGTAACATTATCCATTAACCTTCTTCACTCCTTCCTGCAAGACATTAAGATGTAGAAAAACTGAAAAGCCATTTTTCAAAAGGAAACATTTTATCTAACCATACATTGATAAACATAAGAGTCTCTAAAATACGCGATAGGAATCTGTCAAATTTTAGTAATGAAAGAGTTGTGAGCCTATCTACTAACGACAAAATTCAAAGAAATTTTGTAATTATAACATGGATTAAAAATAAAGTAGATTTATGTTGTTTTAAAGCAATAAACTATGAACTCAATGGTCTATGTGTAAAGAAGAAACTGTCGTATTTCTTAAAATTGTAACTATTTAGTCAAAAAGCTCGTGAACTTTTTTTTTTTTTTTTTTTTTTTTTTTGCTTATGGTATTATGCCTTGTGTACGTCTAGGTCATTACAGGTGGGGAAGGCCCGGTGACAAATAAAGGAAGGAAAGGCATACTGAAGGAAACATACCGGCATTCGCCTGAAGTGATTTGGGGAAACCATGAAAACCCCAAATCTGGATGCCTGGACGTGGATTCGAACCCGCCTGCTCCGGACTGGGGGTCATATGAGCCCAAGGAAGGAATGGGAATCTGGTCTTCTCTGTTACTATGTTATCTTCAGAATATTCACCTATAATGACTTTATAGAATTTCAGTCTGTATATTTATGTTATATCCTAAATTTATGAATTAAAAGGAATCAGTACACTAACACTTGTAACAAACTGTTAACACTCAAATTAACCATCTATTTTTTAACGTAACAAAAAAATAGGAAGTACTAAAACTTGCTACAACAGCAAAGCGAAAACGTAACTCTTAAGAACAAAGAAAATATAAATGCCAACTGCTGATAGTGGAAGAATAATAAACGTGTTTAAATATTATGCTATTCAATACGTAGTGATAGTGAGTATACTATTCATAAGAATTGTTTAACTTTATTATTCGATGACTAAGCACTAGAAGTAATTATTCTTTTTTAAATTACGATTGCTGCCTGTGGACGATGCAGATATGTGAATCCTAGGAAAGATCTTTCCATGAGCAACCTCACATTCCACGTTGCTACGGTGTATCTATGTGAAATCAGTGTAACATTCCTCACCTGATCAGTTCGTTGGTTAATACGGTACTACTTAACGAGTTTGGGTTATTTAGTTGTTTTCCGTAGCATAAATGATGTCAACAATGAGTAATAGATTAGACTTCTATTGAGAAAATACAGAGATATTCAAAAATAAAGAACAGATTTTGAATTCTTATATCTCGGAAGATAAAGAAAGAACAAATCGTGTTACACATCACTGGTTTGAGGAAGATTCAAAGTTTGTAAACTACGCCTATTATTTCCATTCTCTGTCGTCAACGGCACTGTTGTCCGTTTATTTCGAAATGGCTACGCCAAAGGAGAAGCCGTTTTGTGTGCTACAGAATGCAAAAACGGAATTCATTGTTGATATGTAATGTGAATTCTGTCGTATGTTCGTCGTACGTACACAGATTTATGATTGGCATAAGATATTGGTAGAAGAGAGGTGCATGTGCAAAGGGAAAAGCAGTGGTTACATTCTAATGTCAAATGAAGTTGTTGAGCGTATTCGAAGCGCTTTTGCTTAGAACCCTCGGAAATGTATACAATAAAACCTTGACCCTTCCTCTATTCATTGATGTGTGACACGTGTTTGTATCTTTTATAGTTTCTGAGACTTAAAACTAGGAAATCTACTACACTCCTGGAAATTGAAATAAGAACACATTGACGCCGGTGTGTAAGACCCACCATACTTGCTCCGGACACTACGAGAGGGCTGTACAAGCAATGATCAAACGCACGGCACAGCGGACACACCAGGAACAGCAGTGTTGGCCGTCGAAGGGCGCTAGCTGCACAGCGGTTGGGCACCGCCGCAGTCAGTGCCAGTCAGTTTGCCGTGGCATACGGAGCTCCATCTCAGTCTTTAACACTGGTAGCATGCCGCGACAGCGTGTACGTCAACCTTATGTGCAGTTGACGGACTTTGAGCGAGGGCGTATAGTGGGCATGCGGGAGGCCGGGTGGACGTACCGCCGAATTGCTCAACATGTGGGGCGCGAGGTCTCCACAGTACATCGATGTTGTCGCCAGTGGTCGGCGGAAGGTGCACGTGCCCGTCGACCTGGGTCCGGACAGCAGCGACGCACGGACGCACGCCAAGACCGTCGCATCCTACGCAGTGCCGTAGGGGACCGCACCGCCACTTCCCGGCAAATTAGGGACACTGTTGCTCCTGGGGTATCAGAGAGGACCATTCGCAACCGTCTCCATGAAGCTGGGCTACGGTCCCGCGCACCGTTAGGTCGTCTTCCGCTCACGCCCCAACATCGTGCAGCCCGCCTCCAGTGGTGTCGCGACAGGCGTGTATGGAGGGACGAATGGAGACGTGTCGTCTTCAGTGATGAGAGTCGCTTCTGCCTTGGTGCCAATGATGGGCGTATGAGTGTTTGGCGCCGTGCAGGTGAGCTCCACAATCAGGACTGCATACGACCGAGGCACACAGGGCCAACACCCGGCATCATGGTGTGGGGAGCGATCTCCTACACTGGCCGTACACCTCTGGTGATCGTCGAGGGGACACTGAACAGTACACGGTACATTCAAACCGTCATCGAACCCATCGTTCCACCATTCCTAGACCGGCAAGGGAACATGCTGTTCCAACAGGACAATGCACGTCCACATGTATCCCGTGCCACCCAACGTGCTCTAGAAGGTGTAAGTCAACTACCCTGGCCAGCGAGATCTCCGGATCTGTCCCCCATTGAGCATGTTTGGGACTGGATGAAACGTCGTCTCACGCGGTCTGCACGTCCAGCACGAACGCTGGTCCAGCTGAGGTGCCAGGTGGAAATGGCTTGGCATGCCTTTCCACAGGACTACATCCAGCACCTCTACGATCGTCTCCATGGGAGAATTGCAGCCTGCATTGCCGCGAAAGGAGGATATACACGGTACTAGTGCCGACATTGTGCATGCTCTGTTGCCTGTGTCTTTGTGCCTATGCTTCTGTCTGTGTGATCATGTGTTGTATCTGACCCCAGGAATGTGTATATAAAGTTTCCCATTCCTGGGACAATGAATTCACGGTGTTCTTATTTCAATTTCCAGGAGTGTATTTATCTTTGAATAACTGTGTATAATATAAGAAGAACAGGGAAAGTCAGCGTAGTTTAGTCAGCAGATGGGCGGCTTGGATATAGTCACGACAAAAACAAAGAAGTTACTGTTAGAAACTGCTCACTCATTCAACTTCAGATTAGTGCTAATGAGGAAATTCATGGCAAGAGGCATACCATTGCACTTGGATATGCCACCCTAGTCTCCATTGGCAGGCCTACAAAGGAAATCGAGCTTAATCTACGCCAAACTCTCCATCGTGAGACGGATAAAGGAGAATATGTTACCTACATATTTGCATCTCCATGAATCTTTCCTTTTCCGCACAGTCATTATACAGAAACAAATGTTTCGTTATCGCCTTTGAATTAACAAGCAACTAAATTTATTTCCATTCATGGTTCAAGATCAACTTTGCCTCGAACATGTTATGGCCAAGCCTTGTTCTGAGACTAGAATTATTACCAAGTATGGGCCCGAGCCAGTAACCGTACTTTATACGGTCATCGGCGCCCCGTCGGACACAGGGTGCGCGTGAAGCCATTTGAGGTTAAGCCGCGGCCGCGACGACCTCTCTTGGTAACGCTTGAAGCTCGTTACCAAATGGAGTCATGCCAGAGGTGCGAGACGAGTATATAGACCGGCCAAAGCCGTCGGGGAGGAATCAGTTATTCAGTTAAACAGTTGGTCAGTCAGTGAGTTAGTTAGTCAGTCAGTGAGTTAGTTAATCAGTCAGTGAGTTAGTCAGTCAGTGAACGAGTCGGGAGTCTTCTCGACCCGGCCCAGGGACTGGCCAGCCTCGCCACCGAATGTAAGCATACCATCCATTTCTAATGGGTCGTAATCTATGGTGAGGATCTGTCAAGTAAACTTTCTGTTTATATACCATTTTCGCTCTATGAGAGTATCTGTAAATATACTTCCTTACGCTCAAGCTCTGTGTCAATACTAGTTCTAGCATAAGCTCCACAGTAGCGCTAAACCCTCTCTGTGTGCTACCTCTCTCAAATAACAATATTCAAGTAAGCCAGTCTGACCTATCTACTCACCATCCTATAACTGCTCGGGGATCTTGGCTCTATGGTAGCCTGCTAGCTTTTAGTCTCGGGACGTTACCTCTTCGGAGAGAGATCGCTATTGTTACCTTACTGCAAGCGGGGGATTGCTAAGGTAATCCCGTTGGCCATAGTCTGTATAGGTGGCCCGAGGTCCTATGTTGGAAGAGGACCACAACAAGCAATATCTTTGATTTTAGGGTAGGATGAATCTAATTGTTTGAGTTGGTAATAACTGAATATACCATTAACCTACTTCCGCTTTACTATGCGGCAGTTGCGAGGGCGGCTTCCTGCAGCTGGTGGACGGGCCGAAGCCTGTGCCCAGGGCGTCCCACTCGCAAGTGTGCGGCACCAACGAGCGCTTCACTCCGCCAGTGGTGCTCTTCGCCGACAAGGGACCCGCCTCGCTCATCTTCCAGTGAGTATCCTCGCACCTACTGCCTCAAAACAGAATAAGTGAAATACCGTTTTACTGACATCACTGATGAAAAGCCACACCTAGCTCAGATGTGGCTACTAAGCACAAAAACAATCATCTTCGGCAGCTTCAAACTACTGCCCGGTTCTGCATGTAACGCTTCCTATCCATTCGCCTTCTTTCTTCTTCTGCTGTCATAAAATTTCCTTCTCTTTCCTCGTCACCTTCCACCCGTCTTTCCTCAGTCTAAAGTAGTATCGTATAGAGGACACATGGTTGGAATTACAATTCATGTGGCATTTTTTTTCAGAATACATAATATTAGAGACGCTTTCAACTCATCACCCACTCGTGAGATAAATTGATGAAATTTACACTTTAAGCAAATATGAAATTTTAAACTGAAATAAAAAATAAATAAAATATTTTCTCCTATGTGAAAATTTATTAGTGGAAGTTAATTCTCTGTGACGGCAGAGAAAAATGGCGGGAGTAATGATCGGGACAAAATGGTAGCAACGCCGTCACACTAAGTCGGACACTGCTGGTTACTTCTCGCCTTACAAGTAGTTTGTATTTATTTCAGAGCAAAAACCAGCCAACATTACCTCATAATCCGTTGGGTGTTAAGCCACCGTTGTATTCTTTGCCTTCACCGATTCCTTAAAGGTTCGTCCAAAACCTTAGATCTTCTTAGAGAGACTGGTTGATATACTAAATGTCTTGCTGAACATCCCTAGATAACGTAAAGATCTGATTTTAACCGATTGTAGTAGGAAGGCAGTCGCTCACGGATGATACTGAAAAATGCTCCGAAGATATTACCTGTACTGCTTGCGAATTTATGTAATCAGTGCTTCGTTTAAACTACAACCATTATCTTTGTTCAAGTTAATTACATTTTAATAATTCTCAGCTGTCCCTCTCACTTATAAGCACCAAAATAACTTTAATTAACTGCTGCGGTTTGAGCGAAGAATGCAATTGTTTACAGAAAACGTCTTCAGAATGTTATGTAGTGTCACTGCTAACGAAAAGCGGATTGTACGGTTGAATACGAGACATTTAGCTTATTTTCCATCATTTAAATTTAGCTATTAAGTGAGAACATATGCACCTTATTTCTGAAAAATCCTAAAAAAAAAATATCCTGTTTTTGAAGGGTGGTGCCCGGACTAATAAACACACAGACAAAAAAAAAAAATGTTTGCTTTACAATTTTCATCCAAAAGACATCTAAGAAGCTTGTATAACAAAGTATACAGATAACTTTAGTTGTGTAGATTTGAATTGAATCTTGGCGTCTGAAAAATCTGAGATGCCTGTGACGTGCATTCACTCTGTAATCGGTAAGATAAATTTACAAACTATCGCGAGGAATTCCGTGGAAGCTTCTCTGGATTGCTGCGATGATTTTGTTGTTATTCTTTTTATCCTTAACACTAAATTATTTTAAAGTAAGTCAAATATGGGTATTTAATATGTAAGAAATATAATCGTTAAATTTTAGACCTATCTTCTTGCATTGCCTCTGATTTCAAAAACATTTAGTAATGGCTACGAAAGTGATTGTCATATTAAAAGTGAAAATCTGTTAATATTAAAAAAATAGAAAGAATTCAGGTAACACACGTTTAAAAGAAAAATGGACGAAATTTCGGATTTTCTCTTTAATCTGTCATGCAATTATCTACAAGTAGCGAGAATTTCCCACAATTTGTCCATATACTAATTTGTCAGAGACAAAAAATGTAATGTGAGTTATTTGTGTTCAAAAAAGTAAGTCTTTGAATTTAATTACCAAACTACAAATTTTCCGCCATTAAAAGAGTTCAAAGTATTATTTAATGTCCGTGACCAAAAAAAGTCCAAAAACACTTCCGGAGTAGAAGTAAGTTTCAAAACAAAATATCTACAATCTCTCATTACGTTAGTGGCGAAAGTACTTAATCCTTATCACATACTTCTAGGATTTTCAGGATGAAGTATAACAAACAGATTTTAGCAACATACTTATATCTGTGAATGGAGAAGTCAACATCTCTGCAAAGACAATGCAAACGCAACAGATTCCGCCACTACATTTCGAAAAGTTCCGATCTGTTTTAGACATCAATATCAACTGCCAAAATAGCACCAACAATTTCTAGAGGAGATCGTATTTCTGTATCATTAGCATAACTTAAGAAATATTAATGACAACTGTTATTTTTTCCCGGCAGTATCGAATTGGGGTGCGTTGCAACCATGTCCGGAAAGTAACGGTGGAAGAGACAATATAGATTTCTCTCTTAATTAATGTATATGACGGTATCACAATATATGCAACAGCATAATCATTTTTTTTCACGTAGGTATGTAACTAAAGCGTTAATTATGTACTTTTCTTTCAGATTTTGTTCTGTGATATAAAAAAATCTAACATAGGAAGTTATACTTGTTTTTACCAAAAAAATTTTAATTATGCAACTACGTTATTAACCACTTACATTACTGCAAGTTTGTTACATTCACCAAATGTTTGTATTTATTGTTTTCACAATAAAGAATCAGTCAAACAGAAAACGTAAGAACTATTGAAAGTTATTATGCTTGCAAGAGTGGCGCCGCGTCTTTTTTTTTTTTTTTAAAATATTGTCTTCGGTCTTTGCGACCATTCAACCAGCTCCAATTTGTGTTTTTACCAATTGCTGTATTGTGCTTTAATTATGATATTATGGACACTACAGTGAGGACAGCACAAGACGAACACAACACTTAATTAAAACCACCCATGCCCGAGGCCGGACTCGAACCGGCGACCCTTGCAATGTGAAGCCAGCGTGCGCCGCGTCTTGATGCCTTACAACCCGCTTCGCTCCGTTTGTCGCTCTTGAAACCTCTTCCGGCCAATAGCGAGAGGGGCTCCGTTGCTCTCGACTCACAGAAGCCGTCCCCGGTTTAATATTAAGCCCGCAAACATCCGGCGCGCCCCTGCTTTGCGACTCTCCATACATAATTAGGACGGCACGCGCAACTGTAATAGAATTTGTAAGCACCGCGAAAGGAGGTCGAGCGGCAGGGATCGTTCCTCTTTGCCGACACGCCGAATGGCACACTTGCTTCCCCTGGAAGACGCCCTGGGGGACCGGCAGAATTTCCACCGCTGAGACTGTGCACAGCTTAAAGCAAACATGCCAGGCACGTGCACCTTCGACAATAATCAACAGCCCGCGCTCCCCCCCTCTTTAACTACTCACCTCCCTTTATATCTTTTTTTTTTAATCTCGGGAGAAGACCATTTAGGAGCGCCTCACGCCCTAGCCTTAGTCTCTCTTTGTCTCGCCTGCATTTGTAAACATTCTGAGCGTGCCGAACAGGGAGCTGGCATGTTTACTGCACAGTCTAGATTTCAATATCCTTCCAGTTTCTCTGTAATATTTTTCTCGGTTCCTTCGCCCACTCTCTCTGATGTCCCACCTTCATTTAGGTTTTCAGTTATTAATACTGCAGTAGGTTGTTACTCATAGTCTCTCCGATACAACTCAAAGCCAGAATTATTCGAAACATTTTTTTCTGCTTCACATAACTGATGACGGGGTCATCAGTTTTTAATCTGTTATTTCCACCCATAATTACTTTGATATCGTTAATGATATTATTAACTTTAGAAATTGTCAAGCTCGAAATAACAGTTAAAAACAAGGATTTGAACTCCGTTTTACAAGTCTGTAATAACTGATGTTTTCAGAACTTTAATATCTTTGTCCACTGTAACTGAAACATTTTATTATCTGGTAAAAAAAACTCTAACATTTATACCTACGGTTACTACCTTAACCAACAAGTCATCACAGTTTATCCAGAAAAGTGATGAGAATATACCTTTAGTTGATTCCTTTCAATAAGAAAAATGTTTACTTTCACATATTTTCTGATAAATTTTGATTTGATTTAATTGCGACACATGCTTCGTTACAATATCTCTGTTTACTTATTTTCCCATTCTGTAATATTTTTTTTAATCCCAGATTCTTATGTGCAACATCACATGAATTTACTTTCGCGCTTTACAAAATTTAATCGTAAATTCATTCAGTGTTTCTAGTAAATTGTTCATCATTTCCTTTGTTAATTTTTTCCAATCCTCGAATTCTTTATCCTTAAAAGAAAATTGTTCCAGTCTCTCCGCCTGAAAGCAATTGCCAGCTTGTAGTAATTTTTTTCCTTCGATGTAATACTGCACATTCTTCTACTAATATGCAACCAAGTCTGACGGCCTTTATATGCCTTTTCCGATCCTAGTACTCTTTTCATCCACCTCTGGCCTCCAGATTTCAAATTCAGCTTTTTATTATATTACCAACCAATTGTGTTCTGCAGTAACGTTCACGAACAAATTTAGATGCCCCTCTTTTCAACCCTAGAATTGTATTAGACACGCAAGACCATCATTACATCGGCATATGCCGTACAAACTAAAACATAAAAAACTTGAAACAATTACACCAATTCCATTTACATGATTTAACTGGAATTGACAGTTAGACTGGCGAAATTTGTTGGATATACTGCTATGTAGTATGACGCTCAAGAATGCATTTTAACGAAGCAAGATACTGAATAGAAAAAATGGGATACGAAAATGGAGAAAACTATAAGAAGTATAGTGTCAAATGAGATACAGAACGAGTAGGTATTGTTAATAGCACGAGTAAGTAAAAAGTGGAGAATTCTGTTCAAGAAGACAAAAATTACCTAAGTTGGCGCGTTTTAACAAGGTGGGGGTTTCTTAAAGAAAGGGGAATATAAATTCCGACAATTTGCAGCATGAGTGATTATTTACGGAATTAAAGTTTAAAATGACATGATTGGTTTTGTAAATCTCGGTTATAAATGCTGAATCTATCTTTAAGCAAGAAACCACTGATCAATGAAACCTTTACACTTCTTGTGCTAGCAGGATGACTTTGTGACTGATCTATCAATGACATTCCCCATAATGTTTGTGGGGCACATTGTTTAAATTTCATTACAGTGTTATGTCTGAAGTATATTTTCCTTATAAAAGCAATTTGTTTCCGGTTCGACAGCTTTAGGAAAACTGTCACCAATTTCTGAGATAAGGAACAAATCATACGACATTCTTTTTTTTGTATTTAAAAAAATAACGTTAAGAACAGTAGATAAAAATATTATCATAGTTCCATTATAAAGACATATCCGGTTCACATATATTCTTGAAATATCTTGTCAAAGAAATTTAATTTATTAATTTTTATTCTAATTTTGTTGCTAGAACATCTGGACGCTTTTCAGCAGCACACCTGAGTAATTGAAACAGAAAAAGTGATGTAGGATGGTGTATTATCACATTCAAAATTTTAATATGGCTAGTTTAAAACTGGAGCAAATATTTGGGTTCTGTACATCTTCAAACAACAGGTTTTTATTTTTAGTGCACTATGGGTTGGAAACTTTTTGATACCACCGAAAAGCAGCTTTATTACATTGGCGAGATTTGTATTAACAGCGACGTTAACTGCAAATTTAAATAGATTATTTGCCACGTGTGTGAGCGTGATTTCGTGGTTCCAAAAAGTTAATTACGGAGATGTTAAACTAGCTCTCAGTAATTCATCTGACAAGCGCAAATGGCAGGAACAAACAAAAATGGAGGGGACAGTGAAACGCACACCACATGACAAACACTGAAATACAGCATCATATATACCGTCCGCAAGCAAAAACGATTGTTTGAGCTTTAGATGCACCTAGGGATTTACTAAACACGAAAACAAAGGTCGCTTTCGAATGAAAGGGAGAATGTGCTGTTAAAAATTCACTTTATTTTAATAGTTGTGATTCGGTCAGCAGATTGTGAAATAGTCATTGTGCTCCTGATACAAATTGCTATTTTTTATACTGTACCTGCACTGTGAAACAGAGATCCAATTGCTAATGCTTCTGGAATACTCTATTCACTCAGAGCTTGGTTTTTGCGCTAGAAACTTTTTCCGCTCGATGCCCTTAGTTACCTCGCAATGTCCGATTCGGTTAGCATGTCATCTGTGGAAGCTTTATAATATTTGTGGTTTTGATCACCCTGATGTTTGAAGTCTGTTTAGTTTATGAATTTATTACTAAGAAACGTGACTTACCGCTTCTGAATGAAATTGTTTTACAAGACGGCTGTTCTGGCTTCAGATTTCCGGTTTGACTATCGCACTATTTTGTCGCATTTGAACACGGTCCCACAAAATTCCAGGCCTAAATCTTGCAAGTCACAAGACAAGCTCTGCTACACAGCAATTAAAATTTACGAGTTACTCTATCCATGAATACTTTATTTCCATAGTAGTTGTTCTTGTGATCATAACAGTATTCAAGAATGCAGACGCTTGGTTGCATTAAAATCAAACGGAAGGGCAGTAGCTAGTTTAGATGCATAATATTCTTTGTAAATTTGAAAATCTGAATCACGAAAAGCAGTAAAACTGACCATTTCACTGAGGATGAACTATACTTCGAGAGTCTGTTTAGTACTTCTGTCTGAAAGCAGTTGTCTTTCTCGTGATACTTAACGATCTTGCATTTCACATTAAACCCCACTTCCAATTAATTCTGAGCACTATTACACTGACAAACTTTACGAATATCTTACCTGACATTACAAAACTTTGTGAAATATGACTGGCGTGTTACACTGCGTCCTACGTACTTATACTAAAAGTCTAACTACTTTTTGTAGAGAAGTCGTTGCGTAAACTTTGTAAGTTTACCTGCTTAATCTTGCTGGTTTGAGCACTTTACAACAGCTCTTCTTGATGTATAATATGCCCGTCGTCAAGCAGAAATACTAACTATAGAAGTCGGCACATTATATTGTTTCACAGCTCGGAACAGAATAATATATCTATTACAAGAGGATCATCTAAGAACACTGGTAAGCAATTTTATTATTAAACACTTGGAATAGAATACGCTTCTTTACATTGCACTACAGAATAACAGACTTCTACGTTCCTTATTGTACCACCACATGCTCTCTGTAGCTTACATTCTCGCACAACCTCTCGCCATAATAACCATCTTCATGTCCAAAGATATTCATTGTCTTAGACGGCCACTGTTCACAGATATTCCGGCACTAAAATATTTACACACAACGTTAACACATTTGTATCAACAAAGCAAGAATAATATTTAATTATAACAAACATATTCATGTGTAATCGTAAGTTTTCCCGGCGGATCTGTTGCTTGAAGATTTCCCGTTCGTGAAGCCGGGTTAATTTATCGCAGATGTACGAATTTTCGATGGCGTAACATGCCAGCATCTTCAGGTAGCGTCCAGTGGTCGGCGTGAGGAGTGCAGTCCAGGACGCGACTGCTGGTCTTCTCCGAGGGCGTCGAAATTCGTACATCTGTAATCAGTTGACCCGTCTGCACGCCCGAGAAATCTTCAAGAAACATATTCATCAAAAATTGTAAGGGAGCTTGTCACATTACAACTTCCGTAGTGCTTGACAATGTTATTTTGGCTGTCCGACCCCGAGTCCTATGATGATAGCCGTAGAATGTTGGCTGAAATGTCAGGTTTCAAAAAAAAATTGAGGCGATTCCACCCGGACAAGCAAGTCATCATGATACTCGAGTGTTGCTCCAACACAGGGGCTTCGCGTCTCGTGCCTTTGCTGACGAAGTGTTTCCGTGTTTCAGGATATCTGAGCCGACGCTGCGGTCTCAGTTCCTGGCGTACTTCAGTTTCACCCCATCCAGCAGTGGTCAGGCTGCAGGCTTCCAGGCCAGGGGAGGGCGCAGAGTGGAACACACAGGTAAGCTTCTTACCACATCTCCATCATAATATACTTGCCAGACACTGTGACATCGTTTTGTCTACTGCATATGCTCCTGGTAGACTACGCTGTTTCCTTCGATTAGAAGTAATCCCCGATGGACTGTAGGAAAGTGTCATATAGTTATAGCTTACACATAGATGTTGTCATTTGGGCTGGACTTTAGCTGCCAGTGACTCACGAGTCAGGGCCGCCCTGACTGCGGTTTTTAGGTGGTTTTCCGCAGTCATGAAGGCGAATGCCGGGACGGTTCCAAAGCTCCGCTTCATAAAATACACATTTTACAAACAAATATACACTTAACACACTTATTAACACATTTCGCAGACAGATGACAACAATTCACTTCCTCCAACAGTACGTAGTAAGACCTGGCAGTATGTATAAAATACTTGGCATCAGCAAGGGAATGCGGACGTAAATCCAAAAATCCAAACTTGACCATATCATTAACGAGTAAAACTCATCAAAAGCTGCCGACCCCGAATGTTAATAACAGGTAGCGAAATAGAAGATTTACAATAGTGTGCATAGGCTGCTATCATTAGCAAAGAATTTCTGAGACCTTCGTTGTAGGTCCAAACAGCAGGATAAGATTTTTAGAAGGATTCTAACTTTCTTATCATTTTTCAAATGTCTGCATAGATCTATCCCCGTTGTTTAGTTCATAAATAATTATCTTATGTTTCGTTACGACTGTAATATTCATTTATCCGTCAGTAACTTTTCTATCATATCTGTTGAACTCTGTCCTTCGGCTACGACACTGTAAATGAAACTATCAATGATGAACCTACTGTTCTTATAAAATATTATTTTAAAGCCCAGCGACTCGACTCTTTCTGACAGTCTCTCCTTCCCGATTCGTTCTTTCCTGTGACACTAAAACGTGGTAATATGAATTTTTTTCATAGATTCCAATCATATTTATTGAATGAAAATAATGTAACGCTCAAGTTATTTTAGAATCAAAATCCACATTGTGCTTGAAAAGTTATTTGACATTATATTCGTCTGTAACACTATCAAAGGAATATTTTAGTATCATACATTCGATTCTCGACCTTGCCGCGGGGTTAGCTGATTCTACCGCCAGTGGCCTGAATATTTTTCTCTTCTCCGGCCTTGTGCAGCAGGATAAGTGATGTGGTGGTGTAAGATTTCTAACAATCAGATTAAGTAACAAGGTGCTGTTGTTAATTCTAAACCTCTCTTAGAAGAGTAAGGATTGAGGATATGACTCTTTTGATACTGAAACGCAAAACGTGACAACCCTCACGTTTAAAGGTAGCTGAGCGTAAAATATATTTTGACATCTGCCCCAACGTTCCGCACCTAGCACATAGCGATTACCAATTGCTTCTTAAATTAAAGGAACACTTAGGTGGACAACGATTCAACACCGACGACGAAGTTAAAGAAGAATCTCTATCTCAGCGGGCTGGCGGCAGAATTTAATGATACTGGCATACAAAAGCTGGAGTAGTGTTTACGAAAATGCTTGGATGTAAATGGCGATTATCTTGAAAAATAGATCAATGTTAAGGCTTTCATGAGGTATTTAGTTTTGGAAATAAATGTTTCTATTTATTTTTAAGAAACTTCACCATCTGCCCTCGTTTCATAATCGTCTGTTATAATAATAAACAAGGTGAGGCGTAAATTCAGATGGTATATTATTATTATTATTTTTATATCATTTAGCCCACTAAGGAGCGCGTGGAACCATTAATTTGCATTGTCCTTCTTATTCCTCTTGCTGTTCTTATTTTTTTTCCCCAAAACCTCCTCATCCTTTCGCTGTGGGCTTGACGTCTCTCTTGTGTCCATGCATTTCTGAGTTTCAGAATTTTTGATGTTGGGCTCTTAGGGGCAAATTTATGTGAGGTGATCAATTGTCTATATTTACTGCGAGTGGATGTCAGTGGGCCAAGGCTGGCTTCTGCGAGGTAGTTCTGGGTTTTTACAAACCAGCGTGCTTTGTTTTGTCGGGGAGCGTTGACGAAGTGGAAAATTTTCTTGGTAAGTCGTGAGCCGCGACAAGACAACCGTATTTAACACCAAATTCAAAAATTCATTCCCGCGCGATAACATGGAAAACATCCCCACTTTACCACATCCTGTGGAATTAGAGATGGATCTGATAGAAATTGATAGCGTAGGTATTGTAAAGCAATTAAAACTCCTGAAGTGGGGTAAAGCGCCGGGTCCCGATGGTATACCGGTAAGAGTATTTTCTGAAACGCGGAGGAAATTGAACCATTTCTGTCAGATATATTCCGTAAATCTATAGAAGAGGGAAAAGTACCTTCTAGCTGGAAAATAGCCCAGGTAATTCCCGTTTTCAAGACAGGAGATCGGAGTGATCCTAGGAATTATCGACCAATATCTCTAACATCTGTCTGCAGCAGAATTCTGGAGCATGTCATTTGCTCGAACATTATGCAGTTTCTAGATGACCACGAGTTACTTACACCGTGTCAACACGGATTTCGGAAGAAGAGATCGCGTGAAACACAATTAGCCCTATTTTCCCATGACGTAATGAGGGTTATCGATGCAGGTTCGTAAGTTAATGCAGTTTTCTTGGATTTTCAGAAACCTTTTGATTCTGTACCACAATACCGACTTTTAGCGAAGATTCGAGCGTACGGTATATCTGATCAGATTTGCGAATGGATACGCGATTTTCTAACTGGTCGGTCACAGTATTTCGTTGTTGACGGGGAAGCCTCTTCTAAGCTAGATGTTATTTCAAGCGTTCCTCAAGGAAGTGTAATAGGACCACTTCTTTTCTTAATATTTATAAACGATCTAGGTGACAACGTCAAATGATGGTTGCGATTGTTTGCCGACGATGCAGTTATCAATAGGGAAATAAGGTGCCCCGACGATTGCTTAGAAATTCAGCGTGATTTGGATGCTATTTTCGATTGGTGCTGAAAATGGCAGCTTACACTTAATCGCAAAAAGTGCAAGGCAATGCGGATAAGTAAAAAAAAGAATCAGTTTGTTCACGAGTACAAAATAAGTAATTCAGTTGTTGACACGGTTGATTCCCTTAAGTATCTGGGGGTTATAGTACAAGCAACATGAAATGGGACATGCACATAACTTCCGTCGTAGGCAAGACTAATTCTAAATTGAGATTCATAGGTCGTATTTTGGGGAATTGTAATGCTCATACAAAGGAGATAGCGTATAAAACACTAGTGCGTCCGCATCTGGATTACTGTTGTGGAGTTTGGGATCCGTATCGTAAGGTTCTGATTGACTCAGTGGAGAGGGTGCAGAGGAGAGCCGCTCGATTCGTGACTTGTTGCTACAGCCTTTATGAAAGCGTTACAGAATTGATACATAGATTGGGCTGAGATAGTTTGGAAGACAGACGACGTAGCTTGCATTCGAATTTATTGGAGAATATGCGAAAAAAAAATTAAATTTCGAGTGTAATGAAATACTTCTTCCACCAACCTATTTAGGTCGTAATGACCGGAGGGATAAGATTAGAGAAATAAGATGCCGTACGGATGCTTTTATGTATTTCTTCTTTCCTCGCGCTATTCGGGATTGAAATGCGCGGGTTTAGAATTTGTGCTTAGCACCCTCTGCCACCCACAATGTTTGTGACTTGCAGAGTATGGATGTAGATGTAGATGCATTCGTGCTATATGTCCATAAAATTTCTTGCGTCTTTTCCGTGCGAGTGAGGTGAATCTTACGGTCAGTGAATACAGTTCTTCTGAGCTTTTGCGCATCCAGATGTCATCTTGGATTTTGCGGCCAAAAATTTTCTCAGTATCTGTCTTTCAATTTTTTCTCTTCCTTTGACATTTACTGTTATGATGTATCGTCGCATACAGTGCTCCTGGAAGAGCGACGGTGTGGTAGTGATGGAGTTTGGCTTTGGTTGAAAGTGATTTCTTATTGTAAGTATTCCAAGTAAGTGCATATGCTTTTTGCATAGTGAATGGTTTAGGAAATTCGACGTAATTGACGAGACTTCTTGGCGATAGCTCAGCGATCCATTAATATTTTTGTAGTGCTAGTTTACTAGAGAGTGACTGGTGTTTGCAGAATGCGACTGGCTGTATCAAGACTTTGCTTGCCGAGGAGGCGGCTCGTGCGTGCTGGCGAGTCCTGGTTATCCTGGGCTGTACCCTCCCAACAGGCGCTGCAAGTATCTCATAACCACCAGCTCCCTGCACACCAAGGTCCACATCAACTTCACCACGCTGCTGCTGCCGCACAAGTGAGTACATACGCCTGTCGACCATATCTCTAACTATTACAATTATCCTTCCCAAAATGATATCACCGAATTGTGTTATTTGCAAAATAATATAGCGATATTACTGGTGGAATTAATCAATAGCAGCGCCAGATCATCTCCAAGAATTGCCGTCAGTTTTAAACACATAAATAAATGAACCTTGCGAAAATTTATAAAATGCCTGTATATCAACTGTATAGTAAAACACTGATGCGTGCAAAAATTGGTTGGCGGTTTATAGTAGGTTGAAAGAAGAAGCGGCTCATTTGACGTATGTTATCCTGCATCCCTTTGACGTAAACAACTGAAGCTATTTCTTCCCGGAAGCTGAAGTGTCTCAGATCTCACGAAGCTGAACAAAACACGCACAGTATATCCATATCTCTGAGATATGTGGTGCTGTTATCTAGTGGCAGTGAAATCAATTGTTATCGACGCCAGCGAAGCCTAGCGGCTTGGATCTGAACTGTCTCATACGCGTGACCTTGATAGTTAATACTTTTTCCCCTTAAGAGTCCAATTCCAAAAGATTCCTTAGTTTAAATACGATGTTACCGAAGAAGAGACATCAAACTATAAGATAATGCCTCATTTATCGATTTCGGTTATGCATAAACTAAGATAAATGGCTCGTGACCAGAAAAATCCATTTAGATTCTCTTTTTTAGGAAAGGGTGTCAGGGATTTGAATGTGTTACCAAGGCAAATAATGAATAACTCACCGAAAACATTGAAAGAATTTAAAGCTAAAATTTGTAGAGGGCAAAAGTAGGTGGGTGCAGGATAGGTGGAGGATGGGTGTGTAGGCATATTGCCACTGGAGCGTGTGCTCCATTGCAATTAAATTAAATTAAATACCTACCAAGAAAAACTGCCAGATACGATTTTTAGTGACAACAATCATAGAACAGTATTATGTTTGGGGGAACAATGTATTATTCAGGGATATTAATCTAATTGTATGACAATAGCAGCTACCACTACCTCCGTGATTTCTGTTGTGGTACCTTAAAATCTGTTGTTTATTTTGAAACCAATATCTGCGTAATCACAGATTAGACTTCGCGTGACGAACACGATGATTAATTAAACTGTATAACGCTTTATGAATGTGTCGATACAGTAATCAACAGGGATATAAACAACAGAAAAAAATCATAACCTGTGCATATTTAAGTTTGACATGACACTTAATATGGATGCCTGCAATAACGCATACCCGTTTGTCTACTGAACAGCCACTGTGCTACGGACTACATCGCAGTGTACCAGGGCTCGACTCCTGCCAGTCCTCTGCTTACCACGCTGTGCTCCAATAGGAAGACTACTCTCCACTACTCTGGACCAAATCTGCTGCTCGAGTTCAGGTCAGTACCGACAAAATCTGGAGCTCCCAGGCAAATAGTGTGTCGTATTCTTCTTCTTTCCGATTAGGCCTGCTAGGACCAAGAGCCAATTTCAGTTCTTCACTTCTGTTGTTTTTTCTTCCTTCATCATTTCACTATGCTTCTTCCTTCTCCCCTCGGACCACTCCGGACCGGATTTCTTTCCTCTTCTGCTTTGGACTCCTTCCATACTTAATATCTTTAATATCTTCTTTCTAAAAATCTCATTTTCCATGATTTCATACTTTCATATTTTATTTATTTCCAAATAATTCTTGACCTCTTGAATCCAGCTGGTTGTCGTTATTTCCTAAATTTAATAGCTTTTTTGTATACCTCTTCCATAGATATGTCCTAATAACAGAAATCACCTTTTTGTTATTGATTCTGTTATATTTTCTATGCTCTCTTATATTTCCTTTTTACTTCTTAATTTCCATAGTTCTGTTTTCTCAGTTGGACCAAAGATTTTTCTTATGATTCTTCTTTCCAGTAATTTCAATTTATCCAATCTGTAGTCAAATACTAGGCCTTGACTAGAGTAAAGACATTAGTTGTAATCCATTATGTTAAGATTTTTAGATATTAATTTTTTTTGTCGTATATTTGTTAAATATGCCTGTCTTGTATTATTTGCTTTATAATAAATCAGAAAATTCGCAATCGAGGAAATAATATCTGTATTTGTCAATTATTTATTTGACTTCGTCAATCAGAAGTCCTGAAGTAGAAGCGATTATTATTATGTATCTACCGCTTTGATTGGTAGCAAGCTAGAAGAAAGCTGAATACAGTTTCACGAGACAATGCTTAACTGTGATGTAATGGGAGACCACCGACGATCTAGCCTACGAGAATCCGGCTTCACTCATAATTTATTTACATCATCCAGCAAATTACAGAGCGTACAGGTATCAATGACTACGGTCTGTTTATTCTTTTCCATTCTAACAGATTTGCAGTCTTCGTGATCGCCATGTTTACCAAATATAACTCTTCATCTATTCCTGGGTAAGGTACAGTTAGTTCCCCGTGAGGTATAGCTTTTAATCGAAATATTAAGAGAAGAATTTATTAAAACTAAGAAATCATAGTGGAAAGAAATTTGTTAACAATATGACACGGAAAAAAACCTGTTTTCAATTCTTTCGCTGTTCTAAAAGCGAAGAATGCAATGGAATAGATTGTAATAGAATATAACACCAATTGAACTATATTACTAGCTTCCTATCATCTACAAGAAAGAATGCGTCCCTCGCTAGTGATAACCAGTCATTATTTTAATTTCTTAGATTAGGAGCATTATTCTTCAAATTGGAAAGAAAATTTTCCCTTCTTCTTGCTACAATGTTTGAGAAATATCGCAACTCACTCTTTCGAGGGTAACTTTAAACACGGGAAGTGTGCTTAGTGGTAAGGTGTGAGAGACTTTCATAGACAAGCAAAATTTTTTCCCCACATGGAAGATCGTCAGCCTTTGGCATTTTGCATAAAAGCGAGGAGTGTCTTGAACCCACTTTCCCTAAAGGATACGGCGTTCATGACCATTCAGTCTTAATCATATTCCAATGCAACGAGCCAAGAGTAATGTGTTTAAAAGAGGATAGCCTGAAATCCTTCAGGATATTTTCGAGATTTTCAAAAGACGTTGTACGAAGGAGAGTGGCTGGAGATAAGGGTTGAAGTTTTCCAGGTGAGTAACAACATTTTTTCCACCAAAATTTCCGATTATTTTTAATAGATATCTCGAGTATATTACTGTATTTCTATCTGTGGATATAAAAACAACTATTTTGAACATACGGTTAAATCGTGCTGACACAATTCTCAATTTGCTCTCAGTTCTACAATACGCCTTTAGTCATTTGTCGGAATGGAATATTCAAGCATCTCGTCTTATGCTGTTTCGTAGGCTCACTTAAAAACATAGAGATTAAAATAGTGATGCTACTTGTTATCTTGAAAGTCCTATATTTTACAAACACAGAAACAAGTTTTGACTAACTGTTTTCAGTATCGAAATTCTTCAAGATAATTCTTAATCGAACTACCGATTAAAGTATCGGAGCCTGTTAGTTTAAGTGTAAAAGTAATTCTTTTTTCATAATTGAAAACTAGATGTTTGGCTGCATAATGTATATTACAAACGATGACATCAATGAGCGATTTCTTTTTCATCCTGTGTATTGTTATTATTTTTCAAATTTCCGAAAATTTCTCGCAAAAATGGTGAACATACTATTTATTTTGAACTATTTGAAGTTTTGAAAGCTGTCATGTAAACCACAAACGTTTGATACAACCTTCACAGAAATCTGATTGTATCAATCACTTTATATGCTCTCTGTAGGAAAAACTAAATGGAGTTGTAATATTAATTCGATCATTTGCTGCCTCTACGACGATGTATATTTTTGTGTTGAAACATCTTGACCCAAATAATAATTAACTATTTCGTATGAAATTCCACACGAAGGTTTGGAATAATCCGCTCCCCATCTACCCAGTTTAGTATTTGATGTCCTACCTGAAAGAAATCTCACAATTTTTTGATAACTTGTATCTAATGAACATTAATTGGACGAAAATACTGCTGCTAATTAACGGAAATTTTTTAATACAAAAACATTAATAGTAGTGCTATAAAGTTTCATGTTCATTAGTTTGTTTTCAAAACAAAAAAAACGTACACGTAAGATATTCACAAAAAAATGGCTTTCTGTGGCCGAAACCCTATTAGAGAAAAAATCTTATATCTTTAAACGATAAATTCTTATATTTTTAGTTTATTTAAATAGTTGTCTACCCTGCAAAAACGCGATTTTTTTTTTTTTTTTTAAATAAGCAATTCTTGTTCTCGGTATCTCGGAAACGACTCTAATGCCATCTCGTAGATGTTTTATGTATCAGTAAGCCGACTGATGACAGTTAAGTTCTCCTTGGTTTCTGCAATGAACTCTTAAATATCCATACGAATAATTTTTGTACACTAGCTTACCCGCGCGAATAGTATCATGGTCAGTCACCGAATGGAAATATAATATTGTGGAAATAAGTAAATGCAACTATTTATTAGTAAAAGGTATTTTATTTTGAAGAGTAGTATTAAATATCACTTTTACTGTAAAAAGTCGTTATCATTAAATACTACATGTTTAATTGTAAAACATTTTAAAAAACATTGGTTTTGTCAGAAGTCATTTTTTCAGTCATCTTCACTTAACAAAAATTGTTTGAAAACAATATTAGCAGTTATCATCAATGACTTTTTGACCGTAATGAATCTACAAACACGTGAAAAAGCCACGTACGTGTATCCATGCGAAGAAACAGGTTCTGATAAATACAATCCTGCCTTTTGAAGCGCCTGACCTTGTGCTTTATTAATGTTCATAGCGAATGTTACTTCTGTTGGGAATTGTTTTCTTATCATTTGGAAAGACACGGATGGTGGTTTGAGGTTAATGCGAGGTAAGAGAATAGTTTTGTCAGAGTAATTTAAGTTAGCACTGATGATTTACTCGTTTAAGAGAACTACCACTAATCGTCCACCATTAATTAATACTGATTAGCATTAATATTTCTATTTAACATAATAATAGCATTTTTCTTTAAAAGCAATTTATGATATAAACCAGAGGATCTCGGAAGCGGCTCTAGCGATTTAGATAAAATTTCATATATAGATAACATTTTGCTTTTCAGGTTTGTAACACGATTTTACAAAAAGATGAGAGCAATTCTTAGATTTGGTATATCGGAAAGGCTCTAACCTCATCTCGTAGGACTCGGGTACCAGTAAGCCAACTGGTGTTAGTTAAGCTTCTCGTTGCAAGGAACTGTGCACTTAAAAATGCCTAGGAAGCCTTCAAGAAAAACATTTAGCTTTAATCAAACTTTTCTCAAAATCTTTCATATTGAACAGAAATCGAAAAATGCTGAACAAAGATAGGTCACTCAGGTACTAATTACAAGTGGCTCTCTGGTTAAACAAGTTTCGCACTATAACTACCTTGGTTGTGATGTTACATATAGTGTAAGCAAAGATATTGATTATAAAGTGAACAAGTATCAAATGATATTTGGAACGGTAGCTAAGATCTTAGGAAATAGGACGCGCAGAGACACAAAGATGAAACTCTATAAAGTGATGGCAGTTCCTATGTTTCTCTATGGAAGTGTGTCTTGGGAAATGAAGAGAAGAGACAAAAGCGGCTAAAAGCAAAGGATGCACAAGGCTAGATATAATGAGAAATGAGACAATAAGAGAGGTGTACAAAATGAATGACAAGATAGCGGAACATAGGAATAACTGAAGTGACCATCTGTATATAATAGATTATGCCTGATTACCGACAATAGAAAATCAATACAGACCTACAGGTAGATCAAAGAAGAGATGGGAATAGTCCCTACAACCGTAACAGGTCAGCAGTCCTAATATAATCCGTGAATGGGAAGAATACGGTGCCCTTCGGAATAGTAGACCTGAACGAGCCGACACAGGGTTTTACCCTCTTTCGCTGATCACTGCTCCAACATAAATCTAACGTGAGTCTGATCATCCTCCATTAAGCTGGACGGCCACCAGAATATGGCTCAATCCCTCACCATTGTCATTTAATTGACACTGGAGTTAAAGTTCAGTAACTTCAGTGATTTAGATTACGATAGTAACTTCGGGCATACATTATAAGGAATATAAACAACTACCGTGCATTTGTGTGTCCTCTGTAGATTAATGAGAAATTTCTGCAATAATTAACATTTCCTTAAGGGATGTAGCAAAAAAGTAGTAACTTGCTGGGGTCTCTCCAGTGTCGTACGCACTCCGCTCTAATCACGATTTACACACAGCTCTGTATGTAATTGCCTGGAGAAGTTTTACTGGAGTACTTCTGTATTCGGCGCGAAGCCATAAATTACTCGACCGATATCAGATAGCACATCCACTATTACAGTCGGGGAAACTCCACCTGCAGGGTCAAACACGCAATCCGCTGCCCTCTGCTTCCTCAGAAGCGAGATTCACCTGACATCCCACAATAACCGCCAAAACTAGGTAATAACTGTAGGGTTAAAGCAAAATTATATACGCCAACCTGCGAAAGCAATCACGTAATTTTAAGTAAGTTTATCGTAATTTTCCTACAAATATAGTGCTTTCATCCATTTAGAAATTTCTCACGCAATATTAGTAAGGAGGCAGCGGCGTAGCTCAGGCGGTAGAGCGTCAGACTACGGCCCGAACTAAGTCGAGGATTTTCCCTCGAAGATGAACGTCCGGAACGAAACCCAAGGCCAACTCAGCCTGTCATCAAATCAGTACCGTGGAGGAAACTATGCGGGAAGGTAAAGAAAAAGGGACGACCGTGTCGCCGACCACGGCACGTCCACTCTAGTGCCTACGGTCACGAAATAGGAATACGAAGCTCTACCTCCGCTAATCCTACGGGAATACGGCTTGAAAGCTGTGAAAACCCACTGCCTTTATCTTTTACCAATTTAATAAGGTGCTTAAATTTTTTATGTCCTTAAGTATACTGATAATTTACACATTTGAATTCCAAAAAATAATTCGAGTGAACAATCCAAAGATATTTCTTCTGTGGGTGGTGACTTTATTAAAATCTCTACTCAGTTTACCGATTTTGTTTCATTAAAACGATGCTCAATCTGAAAGAACCAATTCTTTAGCATTATAATTATTTCTTGTACAGAATTAACCGTACAGAGAGAGATATTTTTTTGATGTAGAGGAAGCGTTTCACGGCTTGAGTAAATGGTTTCTGTGTCGTCCCGTGTGACTACGCGAATTTTTATAAAACACTTTTCGGCCGTCTTGCTTCGGCCTTCTTCTAGTACAGAGTTGCATTGCGATATGTTTTACAAATTCAAATAAACAAAATCACGTGTGGAAGGTTAAGAGTTCTGAAAGGTTCGACCGCTCTGGCCAATTAGGAGAGCGCAGCTGACACTTGACTCGTGCTTCGGTGTCTTGGTGGGGGTACCGTTGTGAGATGTTCTCTTCGTGCCAAGGAATACCAGGCGCCATTAAGGTTCGGAATGCGGTTCTCTTTGACGTTACTAGGACTTATATCAATCTCTGTCTCCTCTTTTATCCGCAACGTCCACTATCCATATTCTTTCAAAATTGTTTTCGTAATCGGTGACATGGGCGATCCTAGATAAATCTCGCCCAGTGGTCGGCCCTCTTATCCGCATGGTTACCGCCCTGTGACCAACTTTTCCGTACTGTTTTATTGTACCGGTGGACATATTCTCATAAACTCCGTGTCTCTGCAAAATAAACCCACAGCTGTGAGGAATTTCACGATCACCGCGGTGTGTAACATTAAAAGTCAAGGACACACAACCCCCAATAAACCAGTGGAAAGCGGCTGGACTACATTACGATGTCGCAGAGATATGAACCAACGGAGCAAGCTGTGTAGTGCATATTCCCATAAAACTAATTGTTACTTTATTTATCCAATTCCCAAACTCATCTTTTTTAGTTCAACTTTTTCTAAACACAACTTCATGTACTGCTTCGTAAAATTAAATTCCTCGAAAAAATCAGATAGCTGCTTATTCGGGGATTACACTGCGTGTGTTATTTGAAACACATGTTCGTTTAGAACTGTTGATGCAGACAACAGAGCATTAAATTGCCTGTGTAGGAGGGAGAGGGGTGTAGTCAGATCTGCGTTTTACTTTTTCCTCAGTGACTTGGAAATGTTCCTCATGCATAACGAATAAAGCAGTGGTCCATTGCCCGCAACAAGCGGTACTGTGTTTCTGCATAGGCGCGCCGTTACGCGAATCCCACGAGGGTCATAGATGCGCTTCACGTTCGTCCCTGACCATTATCTGCAGAAATACAATCGCTACCAAGAAATTGAACTGCTCGCTTGGCATATAGATAATAACGATTATCGAGTTACGATACCGCTGCTTCCACTTCAGAATACGAAATCTCCCCTCATACCTTACGCTTCTAAACTCTCTGGGGTGCCGTTATTTAACACCGATTGATCCAAAGATAAAATAAACTACAGCTAGCCAATTCCCCCCCCTCTCCCTCCCTCTCTCTCTCTCTCTACAATTCTAAGGAACAGGTGCAAAAAAAGGAACCTTGGTGGTAACAGATGTTATATAATCTGATTACTTCAAAAATTATGTTCATATAATTCAAATTAATAAATGAAATTGATCTATTATTTAAGTTGTGCTGAAATAGAAAAAATCATTGACAGCTTTACTAAGGAAGCATAATGAAATGAATACTCAACCATTAATTTAAAATTTCTTAAAATATGACATATTTTTCGTTGAATTCTTTATGTCTTCAAGCGAATTCAGAACTCTATAACTCTGTGGTAATATGGAGAAATTAAATAATTATTGCATCCAATGATCGTGTTATCTGATGCTAAAATACTGAAATTTTTCTGATTATTATTTATTAACATTTGTAAAAAAATAATAACATCAACAGAAAATGTGAAAAATAACAGGATTAACTTATAATAAATAATTTCATCGCTTTGAATATTCTAGTATTTCCTGCAATTGCCTCTGAGTACCGTAATACGTGGAGGGACAATGGAATCATTATTTTCATATTTCCGAGCTACAAGAGTTATATTTCATGAATAAAAATGTATATAAGAAAAATAAATTTGGACCATTACTTCCTTGATTTATTAGATGGGTAATTAAAGTTTTTTTTTTTTTACTCGGACTTCTAAATCGAATGATTAACCATGATAAAAATGTAAAACCAAATCTTTACGTCAATTTACTAACTATAGTGATAAAAATCTCTTCCACAATTATTTAAATCAAAGCTTAATAATCTCAGGAATTGATGGTTTACACAAACATAAATGTCTTTTATCAATCCTCTAGGCTTCGACCGTCCAAATTATAGATATAATATTTTGTTAGTTCTTCCTTAATTTTTCCCACTAACGTGATGAAACATTTCTATTGTGAAGACTCCCACCGAACTTTGATAGTATAGTTTCACTTACATGAACTCTTTTCGTGTACCTATAGCACCCAGTTCCATGAAAATATTGTGGATTGAGTCCCAACAGACAAAAAATCGTTGCATTGTGACTGCACGAGTATATTTAAATACCGGTTGACAGGTCCAAACATTTCGTTTAGTAAGATAATCATGTAACTGGTTCTATCTATCACGTCACAAATTGTTCAAGTTCAAAATTGTTTATTTGATAAGGGAAAGAAATCCATCCCAACTCATCTCCCCGAAACGTATTGCGTATTGCATATAAGGAATAAACAAAGTGTAGAGTGAAGTCTGACGTCGGTAGATTTAATCTTGCGAAAGACACAAAGGATGTATCCAGGATTAATGTCCATACCGATGAACGAATGAGGCTAACAAACAGTTTGCCCAGTTCACAAGACAGAAAGATTTTACATTTTTTTTCTCAATCCTTTTATAGGCCAGTCGATTATAACGAACTGTACACCTCTACCATTCCTACAAAATTCGTCAAGTAACGGATAAAAGTTTTGGTAGCACAATTACTCGAATCAGGAAACTTCGCACTGCTGTTTAGCGACCTCCACAACGAGGCGAAAAATGTGAGTGGTAAACAAGTTCAACTTGTTACGTTTCCGCGTCACCTCAAGTGTTCCCCTTAAATTCCATTCCTCCCAGCACCTGTCCCTCTAAATGTAACTTCTATTTTAGCTCGGGACCAGTGGTCCCACCGTACGACTACAACGGTTTCCTGGCAACGCTGGAGTTCACGGAGGAGACCGCCACGACGGAGGCGCCGCCCGCGGAGCAACACAGAACTACCGACTCCGGCGTCATGAGTGAGTACCGTATCACCTGAACAAGCAATGTTAATGTAGGGGTCAATAGTTCATTTTCAATTATTTGATTGCTTTCACATCTCTCCATATTCCATAGTATAAGAAAAATATAAAATTTCAATGAAGTGTTACTTTTATTTAGGTTGCCAGATGCCCACTTTGGCAACTTTCTGTTTTTATTAAGTTAGTAACAGCAGCAACTGTAGAAACAATAATGTTATTTTAAAAATATTTCGAATTTTACAAGGCTAGTAACATTTTTTCCTATTTACTTGAAATTTTTTTAACAGGATTTAGTCTATCCTACATCCAACCGTGTTTCACTGAAAGTGCCAATGTTCCTACATAACTGATATGAAGAGAGACACCCGGTGTGAGTGTAAACCCACCTCATGAGTATATTACTATTTTTAGATGATGACTTTTTGTAATCTTATATATGAAACCTTGGGAGTCGAAATTTTAGCTAAAGAAATGTACGGTTAATACACAGAACGCGACACCTCCCCATTCTTAGTATCTTTAGTATAGAGATCAACAATTAACCCCATTTACAGTCGGCGATAGACAATTATAGACAGAAGAAGTTTTTCCAGCAAACCAAGGGTGGTGGGTTAGTGCTTAAGGCTCTGGTCTTGCATTCGGGAGAATGCTGGTTCGAATCTGCGTGCGGGCATCCAGATTTGGGTTTCCATGGTTTCCCCAAATCACTCCAAGTGAATGCCGGGATACTTTCTTCAAAAGGCCATGGCCGAACTCCTCCCCGTTCCTTCTCCCCCATCCCATTACGCCTCTAATGACCTCGGCGTCGACAAGGCGTAAATCCATAAGTAAAAATAAAAAAAAATCCAGTAATATATTTTCTTGATTAACCAAAGTATACATATTAGTAAAGTTTCGTCGCGGTAAAACAAATTTAAGTTACATTTTAGTTTACTTACAGTAGTTTAATTTTAGTGGAAGAAAATGTTAAATTTTTGTCAGGTGATAAAATAGTAACATTGTTATTTAGTATTTTCGTTTTTTTTTTTTTTTTTTTTTTGCTAATTATGTTTTGTTCACTGTTGTATATCATAACATTGTCTAACAATTTAAGTGGCAACTAATCTCGCTATATCCTCTTAGTGATTCCTTTGCAATTGTTTGTTTTTTTTAAATTAACTATACCTCTCTTGAATATTTACTTACCATTGTGGTTGAGGGTACTAAAGAATTTGACTGTTCATTTTTCAGTAAGTGTATTGTGAATAAATTTATAAGTTCTTTGCAAATACAAAATTAAAAACGATCAAAGAAACCATTTCTAATGATTTGGTAAATTTTATAATGCATTTGAACAACCACTTCTTTAGTAGGCTCATTTTAACGTTATAATGTGATCGTCGTCAATTTTATGGGATGAGATATGAAACATGATTAGGACAATGGAAAATTACATGAATAACTATCAAAAAATCATGTCGTGATATGATTACAAGATTTTTAATCAAATGAAAGTTACTTAACTAATTAAAAGTAAACATTCACGTCTTTCAAGCATTGAAAATCATTATTGTGCTGAAGAGTAAAATGCTACTTTCAGGTCCATGATTATATTGTTTGATTCACATGAAACCGCGGATAGTAAGTAGTTTTGCTGATCTAATCTAAGATAAAACAGAGTCTAAAACAGTCGCCTCAGACTGCACTGTGCAAACAATGCCTAAAACGGATAAAAGTAAAGGACTGAAAAAAAATATTCAACAGAGTTTGATGAAAACTATTAGTAAACTTTGGTACATCAGAGAGTATATGAGAAGGAAGGAGAAGAAGGAACGGTTACAAGTAAGAAGAAATTCATATACGGCTGTTTGGCGTGTAAAATACCCACCAATTATTTTAATAAAAATCTAATTGTTATCGTATCCTGCAAAATGTTCTCTTTGCAGCTAACCAACGTTCTAGGATGCGCTCAATTGTGGATTTTATCTCCCGCACTCCGCGGATGACGCCTTCCGCAAACTATTGTGAAGACCCTGCCATCAGTTTCATATCCATCAGTGACAGAGTCAAGGTCTCACGTCTCGCAGAAGTTTCTCTTTGCTTACATGAATCGTAGTTGTCTCACAGGAAACAGTGTTTTTAATTAGTATGTTACGATTCTTAGGTCAATAAAGCCAGAAGAGAATGGTTGAGTATGGAGGAGAAGAGGGAAGGGTGACATGGAAGAAGAAACTCAGCTATAGCTGCTTGAAGAAACTGTTCCAGAGTTTGCCCGAAAAGCTTTCGCGAAACCGTGAAAAACAAAAGTCTGGCTGACCAGCCCGTGGATTGAACTCACGTACTCCAGAATTCCAAGCTCGTTAGTCACTTACACACTAGACTCAGTTAAAGGGAACAAAACCGTCTCTCCATATGGATAGTATAACCATCTACTTCCCACTCCAATACTTCTTGCTAATTTCTACCTACTGGATTGACTGCATTCACTTATTAATCGTAAGGTAAAAGGTAGGACCAATTTAGATCGATGAACGACAAAAAATTCAAATCAAATTCTGTTCTATTTTATCAAATTTGATACAATGTTCGGTAATATAACCTTGAACACATATGCAATAAAACAAATTCTTAGAAATCTTGCACCAACAGTTCTACCCTTAAGTAATTTACCATGGTGCAATTACTTTCAATCACATATGTAATTAGACAAGTTCATAGAAATCTTCCACCAACAGTTATACTATTAAACAGCTTATCTTGGTTCAATTACCTTCATTCACCTAATGGTACATAGTGAGATTGAGCATTTGTAGAGAGGTATAGTGAGAGACAATTGACTTACACCTTTTACAGGCTTTCGATGCAAGAAGTAACCGCTATGGATCAAAATAGAGCAAAAAATGCTGTTGTATCTCGAGGAGCTTGAATTTCCTTTGGATAACAGTAACTTTGATCATCTTGTGTCATTCCAAGAGGGGCACTGCCAACATTGACTTTGTGAATCCCTACTGCTGTTTACAACCCTACGGAAAAATAAACAAACTTCCACATATAACACCCCTCCCAGGAGAGGTTGGTGACGGGAATCACCTATTTGCACCAGGAAGACCGTGGGAAGGGGCGAAGGGGGGAGGGGTTAACGACTCCGAAGCGTCTCTCCCTGCCTCTTCCCCCCCCCCCCCCCCACGCAATGGCTGACCAGCAGCACGCTTAAGTCAATAATAAACTGTTACAAATGCTCACTCCCGCTACAACAAACTTAAGATTATTAATTAATTTCTTAATGCCTATTTAATTTTGTACCTTAACGTTCCTAATCAGAATTATTTGCAATTTTATTGCGTCTATTTGTCTCGTTGGAGAACAAGAAGATTTAAAACTATTGCCCAGATAAAAAATTGTTGTAACGAGGTTTTAAACCGCTTTATAATGGATGCAAGGTAAACTGCGAAAGCTGTGTATCTTATCAACTAATTCGAATACGTCGTCCGAATGTGGCGAACACAACCACAAAGCCAATTTCAGTTTAAACCACGATTATAGCCTAATATCACACTTCCAATTCTTTGCGGTTTCTTTAACAGAACAGTTATCACAACACCTTCTGTAAAATGTAATGAATCATTAATAAGTTTTTTTTTAACTGCTTACCGTCTCTTAACAGCGAGGTCTTTAGAGACGGCAAAAGGATTGGGGTGGGGGGGACAAGGAATGGGAAGGAATTCGGCCATGGCCTTTTGAAGGAAGCAACCCGGCATTTGCCTGGAGTGATTTGGGAAACCATGGAAAACCCAAATCTGGATGCCCAGACGGGGATTCGAACCGCCGTCCTCCCGAATGAGAGGCCAGAACGCTAACCGTTACACCACCATACTCGGTATAATAAGTTTTAATTAGTCACTGATCGTATACATCTATTTCGTCTTGAAGACACAAAAACGAACTGCTTTATTCCGTCAGTAAATTAAACACAATAGCAACCATTAATTTTATTTTATTAAAACTGTACTTGTTCGCCACGCATGATACATATCACAGTAAAGCGAGAACACTGTGCAAATGTTAACCCACTGGATTTTATTGGTCATACCGTCTTCATGTGATGCGTTAAAGGAAGTTCTCTGGAGTTTTGACTAAGTTGCAACTCAATCAATGCTGTCTTGGACTGCTGATCTGAAGGAATTTCAGAATTCTACTCTGATCAATGTATTGGTCTCGTTGTTGCTGTGACAAACCTGAATTTGCTGCCTTCCCCTCATTGACAGCAGAGAAGAAAATAATTTGGTATTGCAACACTGTACCACAGGAAATGCGGCCATGGAGTGACATACACCCACGTATCGGAATCACCTGTTCCACTGTGCTGTTCGCTTGTCACGCCCGTCCTACACTGCGACAGACTCCGTTAATTATTGGCGGTCGTGGACTGATGCACTACGCTGGAAGCTGCTCGGCGCAGTTCTGTGTCCGCTGATCATATGGCTGGCCAGCTTACCCCTCCACTACACGCAAATTCAGTATTACACTAGGAAGCATTGCAGGTGATCTCATTCAGTGATTAAACATGCATTGTACGCTGTCCAACATACGCTCTAATGGAATTCAATTATCCGTACGCTGCTGCAGTGATTATTGCAGCATTATGCAGAAAACTTCCATTTCTGACCTATTATTATTACCTATTTATATCTTCTCATGTAAAGTAGAAATTGCAGTTTGAACTTCTCTACCTTTCACGAGAAATTCTTTCATTAGTATCACTCAACTCGCTTGACCCTGATCTTAGTTCCTGTGTAATCTACAAAACATTTGACACACTAACGGGTAAAAAATAGTAACAGGCTAACTTTCTGATCATCTGTAGTTCATACATATAGAAGGGCTTATTTAATTATTTATTTACTTTACTCGCATGATAAAATCCACACAGATCAATACAGACAAACATAATTCGATTTTGTATAAAACTAACGACAATTATTCAACTTATTGTGATCACAGAAATATGTGTGAGATAGATGTCAAGCTAATTAACAGAATATTGGATAAACATATAACTGCACATCGATACCACTAGCGAGATCTGCCGATATCGATATTAATTCAGCTTCCACTCTGAATGCCGATTTATTTCCGCTTTACAAAGTGCGCCGGTAATTGAAGTGGGGAAAAAAAATAAAGGATTGCTCAATACTTCCCACTACAACCCCCGGTTATCTTCAGCCATTATATACGATTTTCGAGATAAACTTTTTCTATTTTTATGGTATTCCCTAGTTTAATTAGGATTCTATCTGTTCACTTTTTGGTTAATTGGATGGCAGGTTATGAATATGGTTTTTCTTGATTTTTCTAAAACAAAAAATTTAAAGTAACCGTCGAGACCGACAAATTTTTCAAAACTTTCACATACACAATTTCTGCCTAAGTAAAACATCTTTTCCGTATTTAACTGAAAATTTAGGTACTAAGGAACACTGTTAAAGTACAATAGAATATTAGAAAGCAAGAGCTAGCGAGAAGCCTGAGTAAGGAATACCCCAAAATCCAAAATAAAATTATTGGAATTTTCAAAGTAGTATGAGAACGCTGATGGTACAGTACATGTGGGTATTGATCCATCGTATTCAGTTTTACATTTTTGAAGTCAGTCCTCGAGCCACCATGTGAACAAAAGATTGAAATCCTTCAGTAACTGTAATAATAGAAAACAGTAACCTCTGCCGGAATGGACCACAAGATTTTTAATTCAAGAAAGCTGAGCTGCACCAAATAAAATGCAAATTGCTATACCTAATTATAGAAAAGGATTTCAGAGTTAAATGACTTGAAATTATTATTAATCTAATTGAAACAATCTTCATATTCTAATATGTGACAAAAATATGAATACTTCTTTACTTCACGAAATATTAGGTTAGGCTATAGGATAGGCATATTAATTTATTAATAATTACCATCGCAACGTTAAGTTTTAGAAAGAACATTCTCTTGAAGTAGAAGTTTCTGTCGTATTTTATTGATAGCAACTAATCTGTAAGTATATGTCAGCTAAAAGATCCTTTTTCAGCAAAATTTAATCTTATTATCAGCGTTTACAGGTTTTTTGCATTAGCATTGGTATATCATATTTTTCTTCTGACTCGATAAGTAGATAGATGTAACAGACACGTCTGATGTGGAAGTATTATTATTATCTTTTCCCTCGTGGATCGAGAATGAAATGGTGCGAACGCCCTCTCCGCCGAACGTGGTTTGTGGCTTAGACGTGCGTTCCAAATGGAGACCTCGCCGCAGCTAGCGTGCTATCGATCCCGGCATCCATAATTCCCACTGTTTCCGCCGGCAAAGCGCCGGATCAGATGCTAATTCGGGAGTACCCTGAATGATGGATTTCGAGAGCGGGATCTCCACCTCCTATGCCGTTTTTCCATTAGGATCGCGCAGGCTGTTTGTTGATTCATCCAACCACTTGGCGCTGAAAGGTCGACAACGATAAGGCAGCTTTATTCAGATCACTCCACCCTTGGACGAAAGATGACGGACTCTTTACTCGCGTTGCCAAATAGAGAGACGGAAACATCAATACCACTAGTTATTTATCTAAAATTTACTTAATAGTAAATTCTTAAAATTATTGAATAATCAATCATTTTTATAAAAGATATTGTCAGGTCATTTTTTTGTAGGACGTCTCAAACAGTCCTTAGATGAAAACCACAACAATAAGCTACACAAAGTGTTTACGGTTGTTAATTTTCCGACAAATCGCGGAAAAGTGTTTTTTCATTCATCTTAAAAACTTGTATTATTGTCTCATGCTCTAAGATCAAGGCTTCTAATTTCTGATATTTAGCACCATCATCAACTATAATGAAGTATACATGTTAATAATTTATTTTAATTCTTTCTTTCTGTTATCAGTCTCTCGGCTGGTTTGATGCAATCCTCCATCTCACACTATCTCGAATACACTTGTTTTTCTCAAAATACTCCATACAACGTACATCATCAATTATCTCCTACACATATTCTAACTGCAGAGTTTTTGCTTCAGCTGTTCCTTCCTTTAACAAAATACTCAATCTCACATATCTTGCGACCTACCACTGAATCACTTTTATCTGTAAATCTCTTCTACAAACATCTTTACTAACTCCTCATTTCCTAATCATATTCATTTTGTACTTTCTCTGTCCTCTTTTTTTATGGGAATCTTTATAAAGCACCACATTTCAAAAGTACCAGTTTCCTTTCTTTATAGCAAATCTACATCCCCTACTTCACTCTCATAAACTGCTGTGAGCCATACATAAAATATCTAAAATTTCTTTCTTAAACTAAAAGACTTATATTTCTCAAGAAAGCTCTTTTAAGTAAAGCTATTCTGCTTTTAACATCACTCCTGCTTCTGCCATGAGTTGTAATTTT
Source organism: Vandiemenella viatica (assembly GCA_031002005.1). Lineage (NCBI taxonomy): Eukaryota > Metazoa > Arthropoda > Insecta > Orthoptera > Morabidae > Vandiemenella > Vandiemenella viatica. The sequence continues at coordinate 162,274,617 of JARYHS010009186.1, forward strand.
ACCAAGTACTTCCAAACCATTGAATCCTTTGTGACTGAATAGAATAATTTTTACTAATTACGAAATGAAACATCTACATATTTATTAGTTATTTGAAATTATGTGCAAGCCTTTTAAATTGGTTAGCCATTCCATTACTTCCAACGAATGGATTTAACGATAAACTACTGAGGTTTTTTGCCAACTACAGCCGCGATCCACTGACTATCACTCGTGAACTGGATTTCAAAGTCATAAATTTGCTGGACGCTATTGTCACTGTCTCATCAATCAATTAATCAATAATTCCTGTAGTAATTACCCTGCTTTTTAAACCTGCGTGACAGCGAGGTAATTAATAGTTCCCGGATGAAAAACAAAAGTAAAACGTCACCACAATGAGTAATCTAAAGCAATATTTAAATAGGAAAATACATTATGCAATAGGGATACCCTCTGAAGAATTCAACAGCATTTCTGCAGCTCTGTCATAACCGTCGATCCGCAGTTTGTTGATGGATTCTTACTCGACGAGACAAATCGAAATTGAAGAATAATGTTTCTTGATATCGCTGTTAGTTCTCAAGATATCGACTGTCAAAAATTAGTTGGCAACGTTTTCCTTGTGGTTCAGACCGCATTTCAACCTAGTCACTACTGCTGGGAAGAAAAAAAATGCTCATTGTACAAGTCTAGCGTGTAGTTCCTTGTAGGTTTGGCAAAAAAAAAAAAAATCTCGTCCAAGCTGCATTTCAAAGAAGGTATCTCGAGAACGAAGCAAAATATGCAGGGTGACAAAAAAAAAAAGTGTAAAATATTTTGGGAGGTGATAGTATGCATCAAAATAAGATAAAATGTGGAATAAAGACTGGGTCGCAAACGCATAGTTTTAGAGTTAATAACAGGTCCGCAATGTAACACCCACCCATGGCATTGCATGCCTCAGCCCTTCGACTTTGAAATTGTCTTCGTTGGTCATGTACATCTTCAATGCATGTCATCACGTATTGGACCAACTAAGGCAGTTCGCGACAATACAAGTGCATGATTCTTTTGCAGAAGAGCTGAGGCATGCAATGCAATGGGAGAGCGTTACATTGCGTTCTGTTATTAACTCCGAAACTATGCGTTAGCGACCCAATGTTTATTAGAGACTTTTGTCTTATTTTGATGCATAATGTCACCTAATAAAATATTTTACACTTTTTTAACACCCTATATATATTCACTTTCAATTTGTCTCGTCCAGTTAAATAAGAATCCATCATCAAATTTGTCTTTTGCGAACTTTTTCTTCCCATCAAAGCCGCATTTCAACCTTTCCACTTCACTTTTGAGACACAATTATCTCTAGAACTAATAGAGATATACAGGGTGTACAGGAATGGAAGGACAATCCTGCAACCGCAGATAAGTCACATCATGTCCTACTATATGACAAAATTTTGTTTTAGTAGAAGTCTCACTATTTTCGACATGTTGTTATTTTTTAAATTTTTTACGAAACACGTGACTTCAGTTTATACTTTGCCATTTATACAAAATAGGACTTTTTGAACCCCACTTTTTTAAATTTACTCAAGGATGTTTGAGTCATCTAAAACAGTGTTCTTTTTTCTTAAAACGTTTAAAAACACCTTTAAAAATTTTACGTAAAAACTGTATACAAATTTATTCAAATGGCTGACTTTGACAGCCTGTGGTGTAAAAAAAATGTACTTAGCCGATCATGCCAATTACATTAAAATGGAATAATTGTTTAACATTCCTCTTAAAATTATGTGGATCTGACGCCTCGGGCCTATCTTACGGCCGCCAAGATCACCGGACCCAAATCCCTTGGAATTTTTTTTTAAATTGGGGCTGCCTAAAAGATTTAGTTTTCGCGACGGAGATACCTTCGATTACACAGATGCGTGGGAAAATAAAAACAGCTGCGGAACACATTAACCGAAAAGGTTATGCTAGGAAAATAAAAATATCACGTATCAAAAGAATAAGGGCGTGAATAAAAGCAAATTGTGGCAATTTTGAACAATTTTTATGATTAATGAAATAAAAAGTATTACTTGCATTTATTCTGTCTATTATTTGTATGCACACGACAGCAAGAAACTTTTTAAAATCATTAACATCATTTTTTTTACTTCATGTTTAAAATGCACAATGGTCTCTTTAGCAGATTGAACTACAATAAAACAATCATTTTTAAGGACGTATAAAATAATTATACCATTTCAGTTTTTTATAGCTTTTTAACGGTTTAAAAAAAAAAAAAAAGTTGTTTTAGATTACTCAAATATCTTTGAGTAAATATATTTTTAAAAAAACTTGATTCAAAAGGTCTTAATTTGTAGAAATAGTATGGAATAAACTGAAAAAGTCACATGTTTCGAAAAAATATTTTAAAAAATCAATATCTCTAAAATGGCGAGACTTTACTAAAATTTTGTGATACAATAGGAAATGATGTGACCTATCTGAGGTTGCAGCAAGTTAGGTGACAAGGTCCCTCACAGTTTTTGTGAATAATTTTTGTTATAAAATTGATTAGATATTAGTCTTGCTTGTGTTGTGTATACAAATGTGTTAAATTTGTATGAAAGTAAGTAAAAGATAAGCATATAGTAAAGTGCCAGAATATCTATGGACAGTGGTCATCTACGATATTTCTTTGGACAGTGGAGAAAAAAAAAAATGGTGAGTGTTTGCACGAGAATATAAGATATAGCTGGTACGTGGTTGAATAAAACGGAATGTAAAGAAGTGTATTTTGTACCAAGTGATTATAAATAAAAAGTGCTTTCGAGTGTTTTTCAAAGAATCCATGTGGCGAATATATATTTGTTTCTGAACTGTGAACGAAAATAGTCTGCCGACTTCTGCAGCTAATATTACGGCTTGAAGACGGGCATATTATACATATCAAGAAGAGCTATGGTAAATTACCTAAATCCATGAAGGGGAACTTACAAGCATTATCCTTTCATTTCTGGACACGCTGTATATAAAAAATATTCTTCACTTAAGATTTGTTTCGTAGAGCTGGATAGATTCCATCATCAGATGGCGGCGCCACGATTATCGGAGGATCCCCAGAATATGTTGGTGTGTGGTGTGGTCTTCCCACGAGTTGCTTTCTGCTTGGCACAGTGGACGGTACGAGCGCCCCTCGATCGCCTCCGGCCCAGCAGCCCTCGCGCTCCAACTGCGACGCCGTCTTCTCGGGCAACGAGACGCGCTCAGGGTACTTCGACACGAGGCAGCTGCCCTGGGGAGCCGTCTGCAGGGTCGTCTTCGTCGGCAAGCCCTCCGACATCGTGCACGTCTCACTCTTCAACTTCCTGCTCAGGTACGACTGCAACTACTAGCTCTCTAGTACTAGCAACAAAGTCTCGTCGATCCAGTAATGTAATGTAATTCCTTGCGGTCTTCCCGTCATGGTGGCAGAGTTCCATTCACACTGCGCAATCCACAGCTATCGTAGCTACAAACCTTAACTCAGCAACTCTCTATATTATAATAAAGGACATGTTAAGGCGGGTGGACACTCAACAAATTTTTATTGGTGATCTTTACAGTCAATCAAGTTATCTTTTCTACAGCTGAAAATAAATATAAGGTGAAAAATTATCACATATCTTAGTATATATGAGATATAAGGTCGAAGAATGAATAATGTAGGTCTGGAATTTTTTTCCACCACCTTTCATGGTAAGCATAATGATATCCTTCTTCAAATGTGCAGGGTTCTTTTTTGAACAGGAATCACATGTTGTGTCAGTGTGTAAAGATATTTGAACAGATAATCAGAGAAAGATACAAACAAATGGTGCAAAGTTATATGAAAGAGGAGCGATATGGTTGCAGAACATGAAATTCTGTAGTGGATTTAATTTTATGTTCATGGGTAAATATTTTAACACTGAAAAAGAATGTGACAACAGTTGCTGGTAGAGATTTCGGAAAGCATTTATAGTGAAAAGAGAAGGTAAAAGAATAATCAAGAAGATTGAGAGGGAAGTGTTAAAGCAGATTTGGAACGAACATCTCAGAAAATATTTTAACCACGGAAACGCATCTCTCCATTGCTGTTCGTTACAAATATGGATGAGATGATACAGGGAGTGGAAAGTAATATGGGAGATCTAAGAATGAAGACTGTGTTGTTTGATGATGACATGCCCGTGTAGGTAAATTAGCATCCACAAAAGCAAAATATTTTCTAAAATATTCTAAAAATGAAACCGCTCTCGGTTCTAACAATTAACTTCTTGCTGGGAGAATTGCTTCCTTGTTTTTAGGTACCTCTATAGATATACATCAGTCTTTGTTTGCGTGATATATCCTTTATTTAAGACATGTGTTTCTAGCATAGAAGTGCGTAGAATTTTGTGATGTTTAATAAATTATTTATATGGCAAGGAAAGATAAAATATACCCACCACTTACCAAAGTTGAAGCAGCAACAAAAAAACACTCCACAAACACAAAAACCCAATATTTCTGGCCATGCGCTTACGCAAGAAAATAGGAACTTATACCGGTAGGAGTATTTTCTGAATACGCGGAGGATATTGAACCATTTCTGTCAGATATATTCCGTAAATCACTAGAAGAGAGAAAAGTACCTTCTAGCTGGAAAATAGCCCAGGTAATTCCCGTTTTTAAGAAAGGAGATCGGAGTGATCCTAGGAATTATCGACCCATATCTCTAACATCGGTCTGCAGCAGAATTCTGGAACATGTCATATGCTCGAACATAATGAAGTTTCTAGATGATAACGAGTTACTTACACCGTGTCAACACGGATTTCGGAAGAAGAGATCGTGTGAAACACAATTGGCCCTATTTTCCCACGACATAACGAAAGTTATCGATTCAGGTTCGCAAGTTGATGCAGTTTTTTTGGATTTTCAGAAGGCTTTTGATTCTGTGCCACACAACCGACTCTTATCGAAGATTCGAGCTTACGGTATTTCGGCTCAGATTTGCGAGTGGATACGGGATTTTCTAACTGGTCGTTCACAGTATGTCGTTGTTGACGGGGAAGCCTCTTCTAAGATAAATGTTACTTCGGGCGTTCCTCAAGGAAGTGTAATAGGTCCACTTCTTTTCTTAATATTTATAAACGATCTACGTGACAACGTCAAATGCTGGTTGCGATTGTTTGCCGACGATGCGGTTATCTATAGGGAAATAAGGTGCTCCGACGATTGCTTAGAAATTCAGCGTGATTTGGATGCTATTTTCGATTGGTGCCGTAAATGGCAGCTTACACTTAATTGCAAAAAGTGCAAGGCAATGCGGATAAGTAACAAGAAGAATCAGTTTGTTCACGAGTACAAAATAAACAATTCACCTGTTGACATGGTTGATTCCGTGAAGTATCTGGGGATGATAGTACAAAGCAACATGAAATGGGACATGCACATAACTTCCGTCGTAGGCAAGGCAAATTCTAAATTACGATTCATAGATCGTATTTTGAGGAATTGTAATGCTCAAACAAAGGAGATAGCGTATAAAACACTAGTGCGTCCGCATCTGGATTACTGTTGTGGGGTTTGGGATTCGTATCGCAAGGTTCTGATTGACTCAGTTGAGAGGGAGCCGCTAGATTCGTGACTTGTTGTTACAGCCCTTATGAAAGCGTCACAGAATTGATATATAGATTGGGCTGGGTTAGTTTGGAAGACAGACGACGTAGCTTGCGTTCGAATTTATTGGAGAATATGCGAAAAAATTTAAATTTCGAGTGCAATGGAATACTTCTTCCGCCAACCTATTTAGGTCGCAAGGACCGGAGGGATAAGATTAGAGAAATAAGATGCCGTACTGATACTTTTATGTATTCCTTCTTTCCTCGCACTATTCGGGATTGGAATGGGCGGGTTTAGGATTGGTGCTTAGCACCCTCTGCCACCCACAATGTTTGTGATTTGCAGAGTATGAATGTAGATGTAGATGACTGAGCTCGCACAAACACCCGTGACCAACAACCCACATGGATGGTAGTTGTCTGTTACGACCCCAGTGGAGGTTATGATGAAGCAAAAATAATGACAGTTGACGGAAAAGAAATTAATCAAAATAAAAACGAGACACATACATTATTAATATTGTAAAAGATAAAAAAAACTGAAAAAATTGAAAAAATTAAATTTAAGGAAAAATTAATGACTAGAAAAGTAAGTATGCGTATACTGGAGAAATAAATAATTTCTATTATTTAGTCAAGTTAGCGTTTACTATAGTTTAAAATCAGTAAGAAGTAAGAAATAACTACTTATCTGAGTCATATGGAGGTTGAAGAAGATTTTAGTTCATATTATGATCGATCTTTTTAAAGAATCAATCCCTGTTCTCTTCGGAGTTGGTGTGGTGAGTTTAGCTCCTGCAGTTGAGATGTGAATTGGGGATGCTAAATTTTAATCTGCGGCGCGCTTTGTTAATTGGCAGAACAATAGAAGCAGTGTTAAAGTGAAACTTAAACTTGTGGTGTTACAAACTGCACACGGAAAGGAACTTATTAAAAATATAAAAAAGGTGTACTGGTCCCTCTATAAGTCTCTGAAACACTATTGGAGGGATTGACGCAAGTAGAACTCTGTGTTCGGTTTCTTCATCTCTGCGTTAAGCGGCTTCACTCCGGCACATTTTTACACCCGAGGAATTTCTGATACTACAGGAGGCTGAGAACACTTGTGACATAGAATTCCCAGTCGGCAACAATTTTCTTTGCTGACAGAACTATGTGATTTCCAATAACAAAAGATGTGTTCTGTTTAGAGTCTCGCGCAGCCACCCAGGGGAGTAAAATTACTGAATTATTAGAGTATAATTGTCTAGCTCTCGTTTCCTTGTATGTGTATTGAGGCTGTAAATGAAGTATGCAGCATCTTTCAACTATTTCACTTATTGTAATGTTTATGACTGTCTGTCACAGCCACTAGTGAATGGGTTGTGCTGTCTTGTCTACCAGGTCCCCGTCCTGCCAGTCGGTGGTGGAGATCCACGACGGCTCAGGTGTGGCGGGCTCTAAGGCCATCAGCAAAGTATGCAGTCCCAACACCAGGCACGCCAGGGACCCCAGTGGCAGGTGAGTCTGTCACAGGCGGCACAGCCCCTCTTCTTTTTCTTCCAACTTACAGTTTGCAGGGTGTGGGTTTACTGAAGAACTCACTGTAACGACAGATCGGGGTGTGCTGGGTATGTGTCACCCCGCTGTAGACATGCAGTGGCGCATGCGCATCGAACTCTAACGCCCTTTTTTTGTCTCATTGGCTGTTGCTTCGTTGGTATTATGGTTATAGGGGAGCTGTGCATCCGCAAGTATAGATGTTCCGCATAAAATCTTACCTCCGATTCTGCATCCACAACTTTTAAAGCAGAGGTATGGCGGAGAGTTTGTTTACATTGCAATATATATGTTATATGCCTTACTCTTTATACAAACTTCGACCCACCGTCGCTTAACTAACAACATGGTGGTTGTATTGTTTCCTACGGTCCTGCTATTAGAGTAAGAATAAATTGTTCGGTGATGTTGCCTATGTGAAGAATTTAGAAGGTTGAACTTTCAAGTAATTACGATCCAACTTGTAGGATCTCCTAACAGGATTATTTCAAGATGTGCTCGGACATTCACATTAGCACAAAGGGTACAACAAGATATTTCGAACAGTCCTCTTCATTCGTACTTTCCCGCAGCACATCAGTGCCCTCATCTCACACTTGTAGGACGATTACGCCAGCCACGCGTTAATATGCACATCACCTAACTAATCTGCCGATTTTCTCCGTTTACGTGCGGAGTCAAGAGTTTTCCGCATTTTACCTAGGTAATGTACGCCTTAACCGCTTCCGTAATGTTCAAACCTTTAGTTTGGTTTCGCCAGCGTCTTGTCATTACCAGTGTTTTTTTTTTTTTTTTTTTTTTCGTCGTTAGTACCCAACGTAGACGAGCAAAAATTGATGCCCGCTCGATTTTAGCTGTGGATCGTAGTAAAACCGGATAACTTTTATAAACTTAGTCCAAAAAGGGGTATTTTAAAACAATTGTTTGGAAATCTGAATTCAGTGTTTGCAAAGACAGATTTTTAACGAAAGAAGGTGTCTCCGCTGTACATACATCTTAACGTAAAACATCAATAAAACAATCACTTGGTACTTGGTAGGGTAACAGAAAATGCGACTGCAAATCTAAATGTATCACAGATAGGTGTGCTTGTCGCAAAAACCAATTGCTATGTAATTCAAAGTTTCACCAATCTTTAGATTACACAAAAAAGTAGACATAGTCTTATCATATATTTTAAAATTCATTTCCTTAATTTTAATAACATTTTAAGCCGCTTGACTCATTGTATTATAGTTTTTTAATTGATCGATGATTGATTCTATCAACTAATTTCTTGATTGTTTGGTTGTATTAACTTGATTCTTTAGATACCGAAAATAAATAACATTATGTTAATTTAAGCGTACAGAAACGGTGCTGTTGTTCCAGATAAAAATCTATTTTCACTTTAACGATTTCCTAGTAGAAAATGGGCAGATTATTATCTAGATAATTTGCAGATTACCTAGGTAATTTGAGAAATAAAACAATCTTAGGAGCTTTAACGCATCACCCTAGTTAATCTGTTCATTACTTAGATATCCTGCAGAATAACTGATTTCTGCTCATTAGCACTAACATTGCAACTGAAGCGGAAATTGTAGATCTCCCGGTACAAGCCTACATGAATACGGAAAACTGACCAAAAAAATCAGAACGGCTGACCCAAGATTTGACCCTGTATGCAGTAAGTTAAGAGGGAACTTTAATACACAAGGCTAAACCAACAATTATCGCAGTTACTAGTGTGAATTTTTTTGTCTAAAAAATGATTTCTTTTACCAGGTCCTATAACATTCGATGATTTGCAATCACTTTTACACGTAGTCGAAAGCGTTAGGGCTTAGGGCATCATCGGCAAGAAACAATAATACGTTCTTTCTGTGCCAAAATTCATAAATTATCTATAAATTCAATACAGAAATTTTGTCAAATCATAGAAGATGGAAAAGTTGGTTTATTAACAATCATCCATAGCGGCGTAATGTATGATTTAAAGATCATATGAGATATATTTCCTCATTCCTTTCGTAGCGATGCGTTTAAGTTGTTATGTTGCTCTACATACGATTCCGAAATTATAAAAGCAAACGAAAATCTCCATCTGAAACACGATACGATGAAATTAAATATTTAACAAGTGCTGAAGCGTCCCGACTGTTAATCTCGGAGTGGTCGCTGCCTAGAAATGACATAGACTCATGTTTATTTATTCATTCTCCTGAAAACATATTTCACTGCGGATTTAAGCATCCATGCGATTATTCCGCAATATAAACCCTGGACACATACCTGTATTAGGTGAGGGCAGGGTTGACATCATTATGGTTGAAATTTGCATTTTATACGCGACCTGCCTTGTTTATTCAGTATCCAAGCTTCAAAATTTTATTTTTTTTATACATATTTCATTAATTTTTGGGTTTCTCTGCAGCGCAGCGTCACTCTTTTCTTTTTACCGACCTGGAATCTTAAGCAGGGCAGCAGAAATACCCGTAAATTAATTAAATCTGTATAAAATGACAACTGCTAAAGTATAAAATCTTATATTTCACTTTTTTCCTGCACCAATGTTGAACTCAATTGATTATCGTAATGCGCTTTATCATCTAAATCACAATAACGTATTATTATTATTTCTTTATAAATTGCCAGTGGCTAATACATTTAACATGTTTATAAAGACACTATATCTTAAACAACACATTACAGACAAAACAACTTGAATATGACAATTTTACAGGTTCACATTTCATTCATAGCTTTCGAGTCAAGTATCCTCTTTCCCTAAATCTTCCAGCAGATACTGATTCTTTCAGTTCTACAGGCAATTTATTTTACATAATTAGTCCTTTATGGAGCACAGGCTTTTGAACATTGTACCTTGTTTACGCGTCAATTGAAAATGATTTATCTTCTAGTCCCATATCCTCTTGTTATTGAAATAAAAAAGGTAATTAATTTATATTACGCTGCTCAGTTTATTTTTCCTTATACACGAAATCTGTCGAATGAAATTTTTTCGTAAATTACAGTGTTAATATTTTAATCAGTTCTGTTACAGGTTGTAGTTCAAGATTTATGAAGTTGTGTTTTTATTTCAGGTTAATTCTGAAAGTAAGCTCTCACTGTTTTTACTCAGAAATTTCCACCGATTCCTCTAATATTTACTTATAAATGAAAATATGTTCATTAAGGATTTATCATGAGCAAAAACATATTACAAAGCTGTTCCCAAAGCTCCGTACATCTTTGTCATTACAAAATATTGCTTTTAAAAAATAATCCCCCTTTAATATCCCTTTCTATTACTTTACTCAGTTAGCAACTCACTGAAGCTGGGTACGAAAATTTTATTTCGTCACTGAATAAGCTGATGGGGAACCAAGTCAAGGGGTTATACTCACCGAACATTTCTTTTGTATTCTTTGCAAGAAATGAAGTTGGGTATGTTATCTATTTTCTGCCTATATTGTGTTGTAAATTTCTTAGACAATCCTGCCAATTGCTGTTAATGCGCAGGATTAGACTTAAAAAAATCTCCAAGTTCCTTTTATTAATCCTCAGTGATTTTATAAAAACTGCAAAAATAATTACCATTAATTGTTAATGCGTAGCGCAAGGACTTCTCTTCAGTCGACACGTTACAGAGAGCCAAAGCTTTGTAGGTGTCTTTTATCAAAAAATAACGTTTAAAAAGGCTGTTCCCCTTTAATATTCATCTTTTTATCTTCCTTTACTGCCTCCGCGTTGGCCATTGCCATTGTAGTTGAGTTAGACAGACAGGAAATTTTATTTTCTCGTCACTGGCTCAACTGTTTGGGGACCAGGTCCAAGTCTGGCTTTGCGTTTAAATGCTTCGATTAAAGCAATGAACATCTTTCACAAGCTAATTTTTTATTCGATTTCACTTTCAATTTTTCTCCTTCCGCCTGTGACGGCGCAGTCAACCGCTTTTATTAAAAAACGAAAGAAAGGGCCGTGCGAGCTGTGTCGCGTTCCTTTGTGCGCACTCTGCTGCCACTGGCGGCCGCTTGTCAAAGCAGTTCCGGTTCAGATTAAAAACGACAGAGCGCTGTGTGTGCAGGTTCCTGGAGCAGCAGACCTTCGTCTCGTCTGGCAGCTCGATGGTGGTGCTGCTCAAGAGGCTTGAGCCTCTGCCAGCTGACGCACGAGAGGACAAAGAGTTCGTCGACGGAGCCTTCCTGTTCCACGACGGTCAGTATGTGTGCTACTTTTGTTCTCCTGCAGTGTAAAATTTCTTTAAAAAAAATAATCTTCTGTACTTGCTCTTGGATACCAATGACTAGTTATTTCCAAGAGTAGTCTGGTAGTTTAGTTGTTTATATATTTTGATTTAAATCAGTTGTGATGGAGCATGTGGAACGGTGGCAAATTCCCTGCTCATCTTTTTCGTTTTTAAGCTTAGCAGATCCATCCTCTGACTGCCTAACTTATGAACGAAAAATTTATTTATTTTATTTATTTCGTATGGCCTAGCAACTAATGTAATACATATAAATACGAGGGTGATTCAAATGAAAACCTTAAATATTTATTTTAAATATTATTTATTGTGCAGAAGTGGTACATAGCTGTATTTACCAACAGCAATATTCCAGCACTAATTCGTCAAGGTTCCGAGGTTAATGAAAGCCGCGATAAAGCTAACGTACTAAATACTGTATTCAAAAATTCATTTACAAATGAACATAAGGATAGCATTCCCGTTTTCCCACGCCGTGGCGAGTCGGTGATGGAATCATTACGAATAGATACTGCAGGTATCGTTAAGCAATTAGAGCTCCTGAAGTGGGGGAAAGCACCGGGCCCGGATGGAATTCCAGTAAGAGTATTTTCAGAGTATGCTGCAGAAATCGGGCCATTTCTGTCTGATATATTCAGTAAATCATTAGAAGAGCGAAAAGTACCTTCAGACTGGAAAATCGCGCAAGTAACTCCGATTTTCAAAAAAGGTGATCGAAGTGATCCTGGGAACTATCGTCCCATATCTATAACATCTGTTTGTAGTAGAGTTATGGAGCATATTATATGCTCGAACATTATGAATTTTCTAGATTATAATAATTTGCTTACAACAAATCAACATGGATTTCGGAAGAAAAGATCATGTGAAACACAGCTGGCCCTATTTACACACGACGTAATGAAAGTTATCGATACAGGTTCACAAGTAGATGCAATTTTTTTAGATTTCCAGAAAGCCTTTGACTCTGTGCCACACAACCGCCTTTTAGCGAAGCTTCGAGCTTACGGTATATCGGATCAGCTTTGTGAATGGATAAAGGATTTTCTAACTGGTCGGTCGCAGTATGTTGTCGTTGAAGGAGAAAGTTCTTCTAATCTAGATGTCACATCGGGTGTACCTCAAGGAAGTGTAATAGGACCACTTCTTTTCTTAATTTTTATAAACGATCTCGGAGACAAAGTGAAAAGCCTTTTTAGATTGTTTGCTGATGATGCGGTTATTTATAGGGAAGTAAGAACTTTGGCCGATTGCTTAGAAATTCAGCGCGATCTGGAAGTTATTTTGGCTTGGTGCGCTGAGTGGCAACTTACTCTAAACTGTAAAAAGTGCAAGACAATGAGCATAACTAACAAAAAGAATCCGATTGTTCAGAAATACGAGTTAAACAATACAGTTATTGATATGGTCGATTCTATTAAATATTTGGGAGTAACAGTACAAAGGAACATGAAATGGGACATACACATTAATTCTTTAGTAGGTAGAGCAAATTCTAGGCTGCGATTCATAGGTAGATTCTTGAAAAATTGTAATGAACAAACAAAGGAGATAGCGTACAAATCTCTTGTGCGTCTACATTTGGATTATTGTTGTGCCATTTGGGACCCGTTTCGTAAGGGATTGATCGAAAGTATAGAGAAAGTACAGAGAAGAGCCGCTCGATTCGTGACCGCTTGCTACAGTCCTTATGAAAGCGTCACAGAACTGATTAGTAGATTAGGTTGGGAGTCTCTGGTAGATAGACGACACACGTTTCGTTTAAACTTATTGGAAAACATGCGTACTCCAACTTTCACTCATGAGTGTAGTGAAATACTTCTTCCACCAACCTATTTGAGTCGGAAGGACAGGAAAGATAAAATTAGAGAAATAAGGTGCCGGACTGATTCTTATATGAATTCTTTTTTCCCTCGTACCATTAGGGATTGGAATGCACAGCAAAGAGATTAGCTTTGGTGCTGAGCACCCTCTGCCACCCACAATTTTGTGAATTGCAGAGTATATATGTAGATGTAGATGTAGATGTATCACTTTTCAACATAATCTCCCCCACGCTCAATGCAAGTCCTCCAGCGCTTACAAAATGCATAAATTCTCTTAGAAAAAAATTCTTTTGGTAGTCCGCGCAACCACTCATGCACCGCGTAGCGTACCTCTTCATCAGAACGGAACTTCTTTCCTCCCATTGCTTCTTTGAGTGTTCCAAACATATGGAAATCACTTGGGGCAAGGTCTGGTGAGTATGGTGGATGAGGAAGACACTCAAAATGCAGGTCTGTGATTGTTGCAACAGTTGTACGGGCAGTGTGGGGCCTTGCATTGTCATGTTGCAAAAGACTTGCTGCTGTGACAAACATGCATCACCGTACTGAACCTTCATTCTTCGATGAATTTCAATAGGTTTCACACCTTCACTACTCAAAAACCGAATAACAGAACGCTGTTCTTCCCTGGTGCAAGTCTCAAGTGGGGCAGCCATCTTTATACTGATACTGCGACGGTATTTGTCCATCTGTACTATTCTGCCACCTACAGGCCATTCTGCACGCTGCTTGTATCACGCTTACCAACTTACAGGATAACGGCGCGAAATTTCGATTTTTTTATTACAAATTTAAGGTTTTCATTTGACTCAACCTCGTATATACAATATATACGTACAACGACAAGAACGTTGGTAGCATTCACACACATATGTCCAGTTGTTGCAGCCATTCTATGAAGGAAGTTTTAGCACTGAAAACGTCTACAATTGGTCCATCATACTTTCTTAGAGGGAATTCCTTGATGTTATGCTCCACACTCTGGAAACGAGCTTCGCAGTCACTGGCAGAAGAATCCTGATGACCCCCCCTTATACAGCATAGCGTTGCATTTGGCGTGACCTGTTCTTAGGCGATTTAGTTTGACCTTCAGATGTTTCATCTTATGATGTTACTTTGTGTGACTGTGAGAGATACGGAATCTAGTTCAGTCGACTATTGTGTAGATTATCAGCCGTTCTGCATCAGCAGTCCGCTGTCCAGGGTACACCACGATGAGGTTATCTACACATCGTACCCCAACAAAAAAATTTGTTTGGTATTTTACGTCAAAAATCAAGTGTTAGTGTTTAGTGATGATCATTTGTAGTTTTACGGCGGGGAAGCAATAGCTTGTTGAATGCCTGAAGTGTATACTGAGGTGTAACGCTAAGAGCGGAATGAGAAAAGATAATTAATTTCATTGATTATAAATTTATCAATTAAAAGTTGATGATGGGGGAATATTGAATTTATTATCAAGACAACATTCAACCTACTATGTATTGAATCGATCATTGTATTTAATTAATTTATAATAATTCACAGACGTGATTGTCATTTATACATTATTGTTACTCAGTGTCGTTGCTGGGGGAGTGGACACCAGTGATGATCCGAACACTTAACACACAGGTTCGTTGGTTTCACAGTACCGTATTATTGGCTTCTGCGACGGCATCTGCAGGTAGGTCCGTGGAGGCGCTTCTTGCGACACGACTGCGTGAAGTGGTGAGCTCAGCTCGCAGCCAGAGCTGTGTTCGCCGCACGATCGACGTTGTACGACGTAGAATAGCTTGGTCGGGATATTCGAGGGTTGGAACTTAAATAGTGACAACTATTTATAAACAACCAATACAAAAGCGTTACATGTTTCCACCTGTAACTGTCCTTCAAAGTAGTCATCAGCGTTGTGGAGAACCCGTTGCCAGCGATGTGGAAGGCGTAGTATACCGTTAGCAGAGCCTGTTCTGTTGATGGTGCGAATGGAGCGGTCTACTGCCTGTCGAATCTCTGGAACAGTTCTGAAGCGAATGCCACGAAGTGGTTCCTTCATCTTCGGAATCAAATCAAAGTCACAAGGACTTAAGTCCGGGGAGTATGGTGGATGGTACAGTACTTCCCAGTCCCATCGACCGAACAGAGCAGCCACAGTTTGCGCTGTATGCGCCCGCGCATTGTTCTGCAAAATGATGGGTGGGTTGCGCAGAAAGTGTTGCCGCTTTTTTCGCAAAGCTGGTCGCAAGTGATGCTCCGAAAACGAACAGTAATACTGTCCATTGACGGTCTGCCGTGGAGGAACGTAATGCGTAATGCGTACACGAGAATCACCATAACTTTCATCATACTGGGACTCTGACACACTTTCGACTTTCGCGGCGACCCATAATGACGCCATTCGTTGGATTGGCGTTTCAATTTTGGCGCGTACGATGTGGCCCATGTCTCATCCAGTGTTACGATACGGCGTAAGAAAGCGTCTTATTCGCGCTCATAGCGCTCCAAGTGCGTCTGAGCAGCGTCGTAACGCATCCATTTCTGCATTTACGTCAATCTTGATCCAACTCCGTTGTTTCTGTTTCGAAAACATAGTGACATCGTTACGTTAGACCGCTCGCTCACAAGTGACTGCATTTCCCTCGATTATGCGCACGCCGGGGACGTGGGACGGGCGAGTCCATTTGCTCGGAGGTAAGGTAGGTATGTCAACAGCGTGTGCTATCAGCGACAATGGTACATTCCATTGCATAGTGTCTCCACAGTAGTGTTGCCACTATACTGTCGCCGCGGTCTCGCGCCAAACATTCTCACAAATTCGCGAATAATTTTCGAACGTCCGTCCTGTGCTGCCATGAGGTTCACATCCACCCGAGTGTCCACTTGCAGCGAACCCAGCCGTCCTCCCGCCAAACCGGACAGGAGTTTGAGGGGAGGGGTAGCTTCATTCTTTGCGTGTCCTTGGATGACTATTACCTGCCTGGCAGCCAGCTACAGGCTCTCAAATCCGTTCACAACCTTTCATGGATGCAACTTAATGTAATTGCACACGGCTGTAATGTGTGTCGTTACATTTTACTGACATAACATTCGATAATAAACTCAACTAGGACGGACGCTTTGGACAGCTGGTGGGAAGAGGTTTGAAAATCTTTCATTTATTGAAGAATGTGATGAGAGGTTGTAACAGAGAAATGAAAAGATTGGGTTACAAAACGTCGATCAGACTATTGCTTGAATACGACGCTGTAGTATGGGACATACATATTTGCTATCAAACTACAGCAGTTTGAGTGTGTGTATAGAAGAGCAGATAAATTGGCTTGTCGCTTAACGCAGACCACAAGTAGTAACCAACATGATAAAGGAGCTGGAATGGGGAAATAAATTAACAAGGAAGTACTAAATTGTTTAGCAAAAGCACGTAATGAATTTAAAATTCGCATCCGTAAAAGACAAAAGTAGGTGTGAGGGGAAATTAAAGAGAAATAATTTAAAATAAAAAGTAATGAGAACATGGAAAATACGTGAGTAGGGAAATAGTTACCGAGTATATCCTCCATTGCAACTAAATTAAATTAAATCTCTTCCCTTTCATGTGTTATTGCTTATTTTCCATTTAAGTTATCTGGCTGGAGGTCTTTTAGGAACTTTTATGGCATTCAATCTGACCTTAAGATCTGTGTGGTTTTGATTCCACGTAAAGCCACAGATCTATTTACCGGATAGATTTACAATGTTAGATGTGGTCGCCAAAGGCAGAATAATAAGCAAACTGGAAAGCTATTACTCTTTGAGGTCTTTCGGCCAAGATCACGATAGCTACTTTATTTTTCCGATTTGAGTCAAGTTTTTGAATAAGTTTCTAGTCCGTGAAGAACAGGTGCCCAGCAGCGTAGGGGTAGCGTGCTGGCTTCGTGTTGCAGGGGACGCTGGTTCGAGTCCAGCCGAGAGCATGGGTGGTTTTAATTAATTGTAGTGTTCGTCTTGTGTCCTTACAGAAGAGGGAAAATAATCACAATGAAATGAAATGTATACATTGTAAGAGAAACACACACGTTGAGCTGGCTGTATGGCTAACATTGCCAAATGCCATTAAAAAAAAAAGTGTGGATTGTTCTCATTACATCACATAGTTGAAACAGGTGCTTATTTTAATTGCTGTTTTATCTAAGATACTACAAAGTCAATCCAGAGGAATGCTACATTGTCAAAATCTACTTAAATTCACTTTTTTAAGAAACTTTTCTTTGGTATCATTAGCGGTGAGAAATACCTACTACGTATGTTTTTATCTCGCAGTATCTTCTAAGAATTTTACATTTAATATCTTTCATTTTTAAATTTTCCTATGGCATTAAAAACAAAAATCGCGATTCATGTCCCCCAAATCCCTTTTATCTAACCACTAATACTAATTGCTCCAGAATAAACTCATGTAATTACATATACAATAAAATTTTCGAAGCAGTTATATAATTTTTAGATTGTTAGTAACCCAAGTCCTAATATATCTATTTTTTTATTATTTTATTTTTTTACGCAGTACTAATCTTTCACGAATGAAGAAAAATATTTGTGGGGTTATATGGTGGATGACTAAGTATTCCTTCGCCGAATAGTTTCCATTATTTATGGCCATTGTTATGGAGGAGGAAATAAATTGTTACTTATTAACTTTCTCCCACAGTGACATCACTACGAACGGGACCTTCCAATTTCTTTCGAACCCTGCATTTCGTTGCTCGCTCAGTTTAACAGGAGAGGGTTTGCTGCAAGCTGAGTCCTAATACCTGTTAGTGTCGCCTTGCAGAGCACGAGGAAGGTACTTTGCAGCCGGACTCGCTGTGCGACGTGGACTACTACGGACTGAGCAGCAGCAAGGAGGGCACTGTGACCAACCCGGGCGGCCAGCAGCTCTTCTGGAACATCGAGGGCGCCCTCAGCTGCTCCCAGAGGTTCATCCCGGCGGCCAACCAGAGCGTCACCCTCACCGTGAGTACACAGTCCCGAAATTACTATACCCTGTTCACTCCAAAATGGCGGTCCAAGGTCATGTTCCCCCGGCCCCGCTCCCCACATCACTACCCTCTCCCTTCCTAACCCTCAGAGATAAACGCTGTGCACTGCTAGCTAGGCAAGTGAAAATTTCCCCTTGGCATGTAGGAGTAAGGACAGCGGAGTGGGGATAGAGCAGACCGAACTTGAAAAATTCTGTTATCTGAACGCGCTATAATTTACCAGTAAACGGAGCAAGGGCCAATTAAATTTTATTTTAAATTCAGCTTTAATAACTGCGACAGATGCATGGGAACAAATAGTTATGCACTTCAGTTGCTAAGCAGCGAATTCACAGGTACTTGTTTTCTCTCCGATATTTAATAAAGAATAAGCTGAATGTCAACTTGCTAAGTATTTCGTAGGAAGAAGATATGCTCGAAGGAATTATATAAAAGGCCTTTTCTGCAAACGAGACTTAAATTACGCAGTTATATAATGTTGAACATGTTTTACCATTTGAGACAGAGCAAAAATTTATTGATTTTTCTTCTTCTTGATCAGTATCGTCATTAATGGTTCTGGCAAGAAGTAGATTTTTTATTTATAAGAATTCATCCTACCATTCTTTAAACTGTCTAAAATCTAAAAACCTACTGTACTGTAAATTAAATATTTTGCACCAGTTAAAAATAAAATATATTTCAAGAAGCGAATACTTTAATCGAAACGAACTGAGAAATTTAAAATTAGTTAATAACTAAAACTGAGGACACAGTAGTAATATAATTACGAGGCGATATACGAGACATGTGGAGTAGTCGTGCTGAGCCTATTAGTTCCTCCTTTGTTAATAATATTTTCCTCTAATTCACTACTACCTACGTACTAAGTACGGAATCATGTGCAGCAAGATAAATAGAGCCAATTTTCCGTAACAGCTTAAATGATAGTGCCCGTGTCTTACCGGTCAGTAACATGCGTCTGCTGGGCTGCCAGATAAAAGTATTGTAAATTATTGATTATGATATTGGAACTCACTAAAGACAGTAATAAGGTTATTGCTTAGATTTTACACTTTATCCAAAAGAGAAAAATTGATTTCAAGAAACATGGGGGTCTTGGTACATGTTGGAATAACGAGATATTCCTACGTGACTGACGTCGTATTACAATCAAAATTGCAAGAAAAAATTTCCTTTTTGAACTATACTTCACAATTTAGTTGAATCATTAAGTAAATGTGGAAATGTAACATAAATTAACTTAATCATTGTTGAATCCTCCGGAAAGAGGCATACAAAACCATTGTGTCAGAGATGAGATTGCCAGTTCCTTTTCTCTGAGGCGTACAGTTTAACCTTGGAATAAGATCCACACAATAAAAACATAGCGTTGCATAAAGAGTACAGCTAAGCTAAAAATCTAGGATATCGAACAGGTTCTTTTGATAGCTCAACAGCGTTTGAGATTAGTGGTGGCAAGTAGTCGATAGACAATCTGAACTATAGGTAACAAGTCAACCGATGGTTGCAAAACTAAGGGCAACTGTATACATGATAACCTGCAACCTATGAAAGTCCCCTCGTTTATTCATGTAGGTGTAAAAATAATAATAACTTATGTGTGTGTTTTCTGGAGTAAACATGAACTAATTAATTTTCAGAATTATTTGCTCCTCACACAATACGATAACTAGCAGAGCGAAAATTGGCATTAATCCACATATTTATTCCTGGAAAAAACTTCAAATCGTTTTTAAAAATCTTGATAGAATCTGTAGACGGAAATACGGATAACGGTGTAAATTCAGTATAAAGCCACAGTTGATAGTGAATTTTTCTTTTTATTCACAATCTTAAGCAAATATTCGTGATAATTCCCAGGTAAATTAATTTCTTAAATGAAATATTTTGGTATTAAACGTTTCAGATTTGGTCCCAAAGCCATTTCACTGCGATTCGCCTTTCTTGTAATATATATTCAACACACTTTCTGTATTAAAAATTTATCTCGTAGCTCAGTGATTAAGGCGCTTGCTATCAAAAGTTTGGGATCCGATTCCGGGTTAAATCCCGGTGGGGCCAGAAATTTTTTAGAGTTGCGTTTGATCATATGAGTTACGCCATGACGTTCCATGGTTCGCATTCCACATTAACCTGTAGGTACCCTGGGAAAGAAACTGGCCGTTCTACTTTCGACACAATGGCTTAGTATGCCTCCTCCGGGAGGCTGCAACAAGCCAGTTTTGTATTCATATAATGGCGTATAGATAAAGGCCTCCTATAGTGCTACACCTGGCTGTGTAGGTGAGTTCTCTGGCTCGTCTCTCGCCCGACCCTCACTGCCACACACAGTGTGGAGACGGTGGCTGTCGCTGCGTCACTAAGATGCTGCCTCTGTCCCAGATGGACCACTTGCTGCTCGTCACCGACCACGGACAAACCCTCTCCTGCCTCTGCGGGGACTTCCAGGTGAGCCTGCAAACCACTCCACTATCACACAGTGTTAAGTCTGAACGTCAGGATTAAGAATTATGTTTTATGTACGAAGGTTATTTCTTAATTGAAATCTGATTTATAGTAAAAACAAGTACTGTAAAAAAAATCATTAAAATATATTTATTTTCATACTCTACATACTTTCGTCTACTCTTCTACATAGTTTCAATTTTTCTTTAAACATTTGTCTTTTTTTTTCTTTTACTTATTGCTTTACGCCTCGTCGACGGCTAAGGTCATTAGAGGCAGGATGGGACTGGGGACGAGGAACGGGAAGGAATTCGGGCATGTCATTTTTGAAGTGATTTTGGGAAACCCTAATCTGGATGCCTGGACGGGGATTCCAACCCGCGTCCTCCCGTATGCGAGGCCAGAACGTTAACCGTTCACCCACCATGCCCGGAAACATTTTTCATACCGTTCAACAAGTTTTTGAAGTCTGTCGCCTTGTAAGAAGCCCGTACCATGACTGTAGTTGCCACTTCTTCTTCCTCGTTGAACCGTTGACCGCCATAGTACTCCTTTGTGGAAATCACTGGGTGTGATGTGTGGACTGTAATTTGGATTATCCAGTTGTTCCCGTCCGTAGGAAGCCCATTCCATGACTGTAGTTGCCACTTCTTCTTCCTCGTTGAACCGTTGACCGCCATAGTACTCCTATATGAAAATCACTGGGTGTGATGTGTGGACTGTAATTTGGATTATCCAGTTGTTCCCGTCCAAAAATATCTTATTAGACTTTATGTTTGTGCAGAAATATGTGGCCTGGAGTGGCTCATGAAGCACATTATCCCGCCCGCCCTTGAACTTTCTCTTCCACTTTAGAACCTATAACTCACAGCGTATTACCGTAAATCTAGCGGTGAATTGTCACTGCTTGCCATTTCCTTGCACTCAAAAATCGAATTGTAGAACGTATCTCACAGTCGGCAGCGAATCAATTTCCTTAAACATTATAAAGTAGTACAGCTCAGTACACACACAGACAAAACGGCCACGTCTAAACGCGCGCAAAGCATGCTGGGAGCTGACGCGCAAGCGCACTGGAGTGGATACGCGTCATTCTCACTCTCAATCACAAACGGACCTTATTTGAAATATTCGTATTTTATTCACTGATCGGTCTTGTGTCTACTCATAATATCCTTTCCAGACACTTTTTCCACCGATCACGTACCCGCTTAAAAGTAATTTCATCCAAAATGTTTAAATTTTCACCCAATTTCACTCATTTCTTATGAAAATGCTGACCTTCTAAAAATATGTCTCCATGATTACTAGTGACCTTAGTTGACTGCTGATCTTTTTCACAACTGTGATACTATCTCGCATAACCTTCACACACTCTCGTAATAAGCATGATTGAATATTTTCATTAACGACGGGGTAGCTTCAGTTTATTCAATGAATATTCTCCTTCTTAATTTTGCGGTTCTATAAATCATTATTAAACCATTATTCTTCTTGACGAGATTTTCTGAAACTGTAAAAAAAAAAAACAAACAAAAGTGTTTCTTTAGATGATCGTTATAAATAAAATATGCAACGAATCACTGTGTAATATTTACATATTTGTTTATCATTATTCGCTATAAACTGAACCTAAAAAGATTTTTTCTTTGATATTAAAACATAAATTTCGTTATTTCCCATTTTCCGTTAAATCTCAGTGTAACATTCAATTTAGTGATATGTATAAGAAACTCATCGTCGGAAAGAATTTATGAGGTGAGATCCGTCCTTCAAATCTTCCTACACCAAAAAACTTACCTAGGACTGCACAGTTATCATCAAGCAGGGTTTACTTCTATGTTCATAATGTCTTTGATTTCCTGTGGATAATTGTCCTAACAATTTACAAATGTGTGCAGTACGCGTTACCAGTCTACGTATTTCAAAACTGGGCATAGTTACCAATCGTATATCTAACAACGCGAGGGACTAAGGTTGGTTTGACTTTAACTATTATGAATGAACATTATTTAACGTTTGTTAATATTATGCAGAAGAATGTAAATATTATTCGCTTTTTACGTCGACTTTCGTATTTTGTTGTTATGCTAGAATAGTTTTGGATGATAGCGTTGATACAGTATTTCTAAGTCGATACAGCGCTGATAAACATAGATGATAAACGTGGTGTTAGGCTCAATTAGTTCTGAAGGACGGAGTATGAGAAAGTACTTTTAAAATTGTGATTTCTTTCAACATTCCTCTTTTTTAAGCCTACATTTGTATATTAATGTGTTTTTCAAAAACGTTTGTCTAAAATGTTTTTATGCATTTGTTTACTCTCACGGAAGCCCGGTTGAACCCATTGTTACTAAGTTGCTTTATCAAAAATTATAATACCAGCTTATGGCAATTCTGATAAAGGGTATATATTCTCGTTCTCCGTTCAGAAGCAATGAACTGGACCTTTCATATGTTGCAGAGTGTACAGAAATTCATGAGCACTCCAGATTAAAACTAAGCCCCAAACAGTTGATCAAACGATACATAAAGCCCCCAATTCCAATATTCAAACAAAATGTAAATTATTTCCCCTTTGTTGTGTTTCATATTATAAACCATTTTATAATTAGGTTCCTCACAACACAATGCATATGCATTCGGCATGCTCTCATTTTTTATTTTATTTTTTGTTGTAGGTACTAGGTGGAGTTACCCTCGATTCGCTGTGGAGTTTCCCCAGTCATGTAATTAAAATAATTCTGGTGGAGGTACTTCCAATGGTGCTAAGAGAATTTTTCCACTGATGCAACACATTCCTGTTGTTCCGCTACAGAATTTCTCGACATCTCAGAACTGATTCACTAGATCCATTTTGCCAAATACAACGTGTTTCTGTTTTTTTGTACTCGTTAGTGGGGTTATAACGGAATGCGTCACCCGCCAAACTTTAAATGCTTCGCACTTATATTTTGGTCATGCACTTGTAATCGTTATTTTTCACATACTTCATTCTTTGTAACTCTCCTTAATTCATTTCATATTCTTGTTTCTTCAGCAGTTTTTCTATGTCTGCTTGCTGATTATCTCACTCATTTTCTTCTCTAATTTCTTCTCGCTATTTTCTTCCACCCTACTCATTTTCTTCCGATGTAAAGCTAAACGTGACTTATCGCCGTTGTTTCTGTTTCCTTATTTTCGGTTCAGCACTGGAAAGGTGTCTTCCTCTTTTATGTTTTGACATCTTGTTAGATTTTAATATTACTCAACACACCAAATTTCCACTTTATACATTTTGACTACCCTAATCAATTCACTTATTACGTTTAAAAATTTTAACTGAAATTTATTGTTCTTTTTTGGCTCTAATCGATTTCCAAACGTAAATTGGCTCACGCGTCTCGTTATCGCCTATATGTATCCTACTAAGATGGAACGTATCCCCATCCCAACAGGACCGGAGGAAAGATAACCCTATGGGGCTGCAGGGGTGGGTTGCGGAGTTTTAAAGGCACACACGGACAAACCACATTTACATTTCAGGCTGTCAGCGCTAAAGTGACCTAAGCTTTCGACAAACTGATATGGGCTTAGGCCACACTTGCATTTTGATCAGAGTAATAAATGTAAGATGTAAACATGAATTTTGTTATGCCAGCTGTTATTTCATATTCAGACTAAGAACAAGCCTCTTTTGTCTGGTAATTCGACATCTTTGGAATAATTTGCCGTAAATAACTGAACATATGAAAAAGTCATGGTTTGGCCGCTTTTTCACTGATGGCCTGCTTTATCCTATATATTTTTATTTTCATTAAAACATTACTTAAAAAACGAAAATTGGGGGTAAAGTAAAATTATGTTGGGAATAGGGTACAAATATCGTTTCTGAAATTAATCAGAGATGCCCTGTGGTTAGTCACCGATCACAGTCTAATTAAGTCTGCAACTAATATTTAGTAAGAAACTCGTATATTGTAAGGCACCGAAATTTTTAAAATCTGTAATTAAGTACAGCACACTAGAAAAGTTCATAATGAGTTTCTTGACCCAAATAATTACTGTATATTAAACTAATAAGATAATCATACCATAAAGTCATAATAATAATAATTCCATGCGGTCGTAATGATCTGGTGACAGGGTTTCTATCGACTGCACGTCAAGTCATAACCCGTTCTGGGATATGTGTGAACGTAGGTTGACTGACAGAAACCAAATTAAATATCATCCAATTCCCTTCACGTTTTAAAAAGTCCACGGCTAATTGGGGCATAAAAGATGCAATCCACAGAATCACAACGAGTTACTGAATTTATTTATCTTGAGTGATTTGATTAAGGTTTATACCCACCCAGATAAAAGTAAGCTCCATGAAGCTCCATGAATCAATTCATTAACAAATCTTTTTTCGCTTCAATTTTGAGAATCTACTTTGCACGTCGTTGGTTCCACATTAAATATCGAAGTTTTGGTTGTGATATACGCTTTTTTATGTCATTTCTCCTTATTATCCACACAGTTATCTGCAGTTTTTTTGGTCAGCCCCTGTATATGTCATTTTCTTGCATGTGTCATAAAGATACATCGCAAATAATGGAATTCGAGTAGCTTGGTAATCCAAGCAGAACGCCTCTTCATCTATGGGTCTGAAGATGACTAGAGACCAAAGCGAGAAGCGAACAATTTACCACAACGGTGACAAACATTCCCATGAGAGACAGTCGAGATGCTGCAATTTTTCCTCATCTGTTCATTTTCTTCTCATTTGCTGATCGTTTTCAATTTCCTTCAAGTAACATCGCTCCAGGACGGACAAGTGACCTCCAGGATGAGCGATCAAGGGCAGATGTTTGCCAGTTGTTTTCATTAACGTGGCGCATCTTCATGCTTCCTCTGACCACCAGTTACCCACCGTTAGTTCTGAGTAGAAACACTTGTCGAGGAATGCGATTATTGGGCACTCAAACCCCGTGGCCGACCCATTGTCGTTTTACAATCATGGCAAGTAAGCATAGCACAACAGTTAATTAAAAGCACTCCTGCCGTAGGTCGGATTCGAACTGATAATTCTTAGAATGTTAACCCAGTGTTCTAGCTCTTATGCTTAAGAGAGGTCGAGAGCTGTTGTTGTGTGCGGTTGATCTGTACGATGAACCCTGCATGAGGAACGCTTGTTGAGACGATGGTGGCGTTTGTTTCAAGCAAGAGTGGCTACCCGTGAGCATCCGCAGCTGGTCCCCCATGCGCCTCAGGTACTCCGTGGCGCACTACAGCTGGAACATGAAGGGTTTCTCCTTCGGCGCCGACTACACCTTTATCAACGACGCCGCCTGCGGCCACGTCATACTCAACCACCCAGCAGGTGAGTGGACAGCTACTCAGTTAGCAAAAAGGTGAAAGGGATATAACGAGTTACTGATTTCCAAATAAATTATTCATGAGCCTGATTTCAAAACTAACGTTTTTCTGTAATAACTGGAGAATCCAGGTTGAACCAAAACTTTCGTCTGCGCAGAATATCGGAACAGTCAAACAAAATAAAGTAATAACGGGATATTGTGTGCCATTTCCTCAATTTCAAGTTAATCACCATCATAAAAAATTGATTTAAATAAAATATTGTTCATTTCCTGGTGTAAATCTAATGGAACACTGGGATTTATTATTTCCTGAACGCCATCCGTGTAGGAAGATCTATGGTTTCATCGAAAACATGATTGAATTGCTTTCCGAGAGCTATAAGTGAGAGGCAATATTCCAGTCTAGTATTTGTAATAATACAGGTTGTATACCCATGTATAACTTCCGGTTATGGCACGTTCATATTTAATGGATTTTGACAGATGGTTTTTCTTCTTTTCTTTCTTTTTTTAGCCGTCTATTAACAAAAATTACGAATATTTGGCAAGTATCCAAATTCCGAGAATCAAATGGAATTATTACTACCAGTTATGGCACGTTCATATTTAATGGAGTTTGACACATGGAAATTCTTCTTTTTTTTTCAGCCATCTATGAATAACGACTACGCAGCTGCATTTCTTCTTCTGATTTTCCTTCCGCCGTGGCCAATATTCCTTCATTCTCTGGATCACTCTTGTCTTTTCTACTTTTGAGAATACCCACCTTTTCTGGACTGGTTTTTATCGGACAGATCCTTTACCTCCGCAAATTTTCTTCTGAATACTTCCCTGTCTTCAATGAGTTCCGCCTAGATTCAACACCTTTTTAGATAATGACGGACTTATTGCAGCCATAGACTTGAGTCTTCCTCTTCTCTTGATTGTTCACTATTTTATTTGGCCTTATTACTAATTTCATTCACTTGATGTGGCCGTAGAAGTTAATCTTCTTTTCTTTATTTTATTTGAGATCTTTTCAAACTTATTATGTAACTCTTGGTTTGGTATCAAACGGAATTAAATTCGCTTCCTGCCACTTTACCAGGTCCGAAGATCTGCCTTAGAAACTTCTTTTATTTCTTTTGTCATAGTTATTTGTATAACAACTTTTGATTGTTATATGTACTAAAAATCCTGGTTAGTATTTAAAACAATTCCCTTCTACAATGTAATAAATCATCACACTTCGAGTAGTTTATCCGTTGGAGCTCATTTTTGTGATACATTTTCCACTCAGCACTCAAGTAATCTCTAACGTTCGTTTTTACGCACAGTTTCAGAGCGTCTAATTTTGTTATTATTAATTTGTTACGCCTTTCTACTTGTTGTGACAGGCGAGATCCACTCCCGGAACGTGTCTACGCCTAGCGCCAGCCTGCGCCTCAACTACTACTACCACCAGGAGTGCACGTGGCTGCTGGACTCCAAGGTGGAGCGGCAGCTCGTCATAGAGATGGCCACCGACCAGAACCGTAAGTGCTGTCCTATCAGTCGGCATCTCTGCCGTCGCCACTGTACCTCTCTCACGCGCGCCTCTCCCTTGCCTCAGGCCCCTGCACGGCGTGGAACGTGAGCGTGCACCTCTACGACCCCAACCACGACGGAGGCGTCGGAGAACTGCTGCACACGTTCTGCCCTCGAGACAGGACCAAACAGTACTCTCTGCCCTGGAAGACCAGCACCGTGCTGCTCAGGTGACAATCCGACAAGTGCTCGCAACAATTCTTTTTGTGCTCTCTTTAAAAATTCGGTGGTCCGGGGTCGAGTTCTAATTCCTGTGTAGCCAGGAATTTTTGAGATTGATGTTTGATGATATGAGCTTTGTCAGGACGTTCCGTGCTTCTGATTCCACGTTTAACTGCAGGTCCTCTCTAGTGCTAACAAGCCTAGTTGTACACATCCAGAGTGAATTCAAGCCAAAAACGAGGCTTAATGTGGTCCTAGTTGGCCGAAAGGAATGTACAAGTTCCTTTTTATTTTTAAAAAATCAGCAATGTGTGCCTATTCAAATCATTTAAAAAAATCTTCAATATTAAACCAAGTAACCATTTGTAATCAGTGTTATCTGACCCCTAACATAGCGTTTCTTTTAAATGTCCTTTCTTTTACTTTAAACAGGTTTTTGTATCAGTACAGAAACTGTTTTTCCATTATATTAACTTTTGACTGAATTATTTTGATTTTATTTTTATTACAATGCTTTCATTTTTTACATTTTTTTTATGATAACCTCAGATATAAAACCAGATTTCCCCAGTAAATAACCTGAAAACAAGACTTTCCTTAATTAAAAATGTTTTTCTTTGTCGTTTCGATTTTGTACTGTTAATGTTTAGATATACAAGATGCAGTTACAGAAAAGGGCAGTAGGGAAAAACAAATATTAGTTTATAAAATTGTAGACAATTCACCATGTAGATTTTAATATCGCATGCAATGACAGGCGTAGACTAATAACAAAAACCACTTTGAAAAACATTTGCAATTTGGAAAAATAGGAAAATCAATCAATATCTGTTATATTTACAAGTGAATGCGAATTTTTGTTTACCATCTGTGTAAATTTTGTCATTATTACTTTCATCATTTATCAGTAATTTTGTTCTAACCTTCATAAGATAGATATCGAAAGCAAATGCAACAGACGAATAGTTTAAGTAACTCATTAATACGATCTCTAAAAGGCTATAATATTCATAAATGTAATGAAAGAGGCAGCGTTCTGTTTCTAATTTCTGAGATACGCCGGAAGAAAAATTGCGTTTTAGTCAGCACAGCTCTCCTGCCCCTATTATATTTCAGAGGATATCTTATTTTGATAACAGGTTGTGTGCGACTCAGTATGCACTTTCCATGTGAAATCGCCCGCTAAATAGGTATTGAGATCCAGTTGTCAATTTAATAACCAACTATTTTTCCATTTGGTTGCGCATCTTCCACTGAAAATAAACTCTTTCGCCTATCACTTCATTATGTCCAAAATGTCGACCTGTCTCTTTCCGATGAGTGGGGACTTCGTTTTATTTATTGGCTCTATAAATTTCGCTCGACATTTGTTCCTTTGGTTGCTCCAACTAACTTTATTAAGCTGGCATAGTACTCTAATCAGAAGACGTGGAAATTTTGCCACTGGCCGTGAACGATCTTTCCTTGTTTATGCGGTGAACGCTTCCATTATCTGATCTCTGGAGACAAGCACGGGTCATGCTAATTTGGATCCTCCGCCGACACCCGCAAATACTTGAGCTGTTGGGAAGTGAAAGTTAGCCATATACACTAGTGGCTTTGTCTTGTCAACACTACGCCTAGTTACACTAAACATTGTGTCGTTACCTCCGAAGAAATTACATCTATTACTTAAAGCTAGTAAAAGTTACTTAAATATCTAGGTTTAGAAATCAAAGGCGGTTGGGAACGCAATTATAGATTTAGTAAGACGTCGAAAAACTGATGGATGAACAGTAAATGAAATGGCACGAAAAACGTGTTATAACTCTTACTGAAATGAAATTAGTACTCATTTAAAGTTAATTAGAAGCTACCTAGGTTGGCGTCCTTTGCTAGTCACAAGAGGATCAAATCAGTAAAAAACAGGCAAGCACCAAAGTCACCTGCGTACTTCCAAGTCTTCATAGTTGTTGAAATATTCTGCACGTTACGAGACATAGTCCGCTTGTGCGCATGTATAAGGATTGGGGGTTACAGCTTCTGATCTGCTTTAGGTTAACTAGATTTGGCTTAGTATCAATAGAGTAATTACACTGGCAAAAATAGTTTTATGGCATGGTGTCCATTCGGAAAGAGAGAAAAAGTGACAATTTAAACCTTATATGCCAGGACTAGCAGAGTGGCCGGCATTTCTCGGGGGCTTGATATGAAATTTGTGATGTCTTATCCCATTTGATCGGATTCTTGCAAACATTTTCCATCACCATCCACTTTGCCTGATTTCGCTACCGTTTTTGAGATACATGAGAATACTGTGGTGTTTTGGGAGGAAGGGTGGGCTTCTGTAAACCAAATGTAGACAGTAGTATTTTTCTCGTAAAGTATACATGTGAAAAGTTTTATCAAAATCGGATAAAAAATGTTGTTTTTGTGCCCCTCACCAACACCAAAGTATCGAATTTCTCGAACACTAATTGTATGACAAGGACTCGTCTAACACCAATAAACAGTAAAATTTATGGTCTTTCATAATATCACCATCAACTTTGGCCGATTTCTATATGGCTTTATAGATATGTACAAAACACTGAACGATTGCACGTGCAAATTTTTCTTAATGGGGGTAGTGGGGGAAAGGGGGGTGTTTTTGTAAACTAAATGTTGACAGTGTATTTTCCCGTGATTTAAAGCATACGTGAGCAAAGTATCATCGTGATCGGATGAAGACGATGGATTTGTATAAAGAACGTACAATGTACAGACATCCATTTTTATACACGTATCTTGAGCTAGGTTATTACTACATTATTTCAAACTGGAAATGAATTCCATTACTTTCTTTATCTCTAAAATTTGTTATAAATATTTGAAATTCACAACAGCGCGATGCCTACACGTTGTAACATAAGCTGTTGTTCCGTGCCGCTGATGGATACCTATGGCGCCTGTTGCAGGTTGCGCGCCTTGACGCGGACTCTCCCGGAGTACTCGGTGCGGTGGCGGTCGCAGGCTGTCCGCGCCAACACTCGAGTCTCCGGCCCCACGCAGTCCCCGGCTGCCGCCGCACAGCAGGTGGGAGCTACTGTACGATTGGCCGTCTGCTTAGCCGCCACCCGCCTCCTCGCGTCGGGTCCACACTGAAGAGAGCGACAAGCAAACTGCATAGAACTAAGAGTCTCAGGGAAGATGGTATATTTTGTTGGAATTCAGACTGCGAATCGAATAGAAGAAACGGGAACGGAGACTAAAAAAGCCACAGCGGGTCAAGTCAATCCAAGATGAGCCTCAGAAGATAGTCGAACATACATAGATTACACGACTCATATATTAAATTGTGGTAAAGAACGTGAAGGCAGTCTACCTCGATTCTAAATTCTTGGAGACTGTAAAAATTTTAGGGAACAAATTTATCATTACAACACTCTCGACAAATCACATTTCAGCACGTCTGTGTTTCGAAAACAAAAGTCTCTTCTGACAAGTATGAGGATCTTACGGCTCTTCACTTCATCACGAAAAAAAAAAAAAAAAAGTAGAAAATTCGAACGGATAAAAGCCTAACTGCCAGCTAAAATGTTGCATCATTCCACATAATTGAAAATCAAAGATAAAAAAATGACTGCATCAAGCTTTCCGATCGATATAGTTGATTATGAACCACATAACACCCCTTCTGCTGACTTCTTTCAGAACAGTGTTGCGCGCACGATTTCGATCGCCAACTTGCGTCCACTGTACCCTCGCACAGAAATTTTATCGTAAATACGGTAACACAACACAATGAAGATGTCGGCAATAATTAGAGAAACATGTGTAAGAAACCGTAGATTAACTGTGTCGTAGATTAGAGATTTAAAAGGAACACATTTTACACCAAGCTACAAACCACACATTCTAGGCTTCATGGAAGGGCCTTCAGATATTAACGTCAACAACAAACTTGTTGCCATGTGTGACTAGATTTGATGGACCCAGTGTTTTATAAGTAGTGTCAGTATTAACATGCTGCAAAGTTGCAGTGTATTGGTATGTTTCAAAAACAGATGACAGTGATGTAATGGTACTATGTGTAAACCTTACGACGTCCTATAAAATTTCTTTGTTTACAGCCAATTTTATATCAGTTGGATTATCAATAGACTATGAACTCAGAGCGTTTATAAGAAATGTAAGTTGATATTAAGAGAAAAATATAACATATTGTCATAACAATTGGAAATAAAAAGACATGTTGTTTCGCACTTTTTATTTGTAATCACCTTGAATCTCACCTCACAATGGAACATGAAAGAGGACTACTGCATGTTATGAAATAGTTGTGACATTGGTTCGTTACTTGTCTATTACGTTGTGGATCATCGGAAGCTGTCTTCCAGTAACCACTAAAATACATTTTCTTTTCTAAAAACAGAGAAACAAAATAAAAAACGAACAAAACGCATAAATTAAACAAAAAAAACAAAAATAAAATAAAATTACTCTATCGATGAAAACAGATGGCTGTTTCACTCGCGCACAAGTTTAAAATGAAATAAACTTCCCTCTTTTATTTTTATGCCAATAAATTAATTAAAGTTAGGTTTTATGGTTGAATCCTGCACCAGCTTGTCCTCGCCGTATAAATGCAAACAATGTTCGTCAAACTATTATATCATCACTGGGTGATCCTGAGGTTTTTATCAACTTTTAGACATATCGAGGGGAGGTAGCTTTTGTATGTTTGATCAGGCAATAAACCAAAATCTATCAATACCCGTTCCTGAGAGATGATATGTTTTCGTCAACATTCACCCGGGCAGTGAACTGGTTCCGAAATGTTTGATGATGGTGGGCTAAATCCAGTGGACACATTCCTTGTTAAACTATGCAGCCTTAACTGTGTAATTACCTGTCTATCAGAAACGATACAGTCTAATATTTTCACATGATTTTATTATTCTCAGTAAAAACATAGCCATATTCTTAAGATTAGTTTTGTTAAGTTAGTTCATCTTACTGATGGCTTCTGTCTGATTCTTCCATCATTAATAGAATGAGTTTATTTCATGTTCATTTTAGGTATTCAGTACGCGATATTTTCGTTCTTAGATGCCTTTTTTACATGTGATGCAGTTGTAGTTAAGCTTCTGACATTAAATTTGTGATTGTATTCATGTATGTTCATGGTCGGATAGTGTCCAGCAAGAAATTGAATATTTACTACTAATCTTATCCTGCTAGAATAATACAGTGTTTTTGGGTTTGGTACGTTCTTTGGTTAACTATTGTTGATTTACTTAATCCGAAAATTAACTAGTCTCAGGAAAGAATTATATCAGACGTAGCACGTCTATGGATTTTCGCAGTTGCGTTCAGCCACTGTGCGGGGGTATGCAGTTGTGGCATCTCTGGAATGGACGCATTACATGTGTTCCTGGTGAATCCAGTGGCAGAAATACCATCGTAGCATTTTTCAGTTATCATTGTTCGTTCTCTGCTATCTCGTATTGACTGACGCACCATCTCTTGTTGCAGATTACCAGCTTTAGGTGCAGAGAGAGATAATTCAAACTCTGTCTAAACTAACCGACTTCTTGTCGACAGAAGTGAATTTCACAGAATCACCCAGGAGAGTATGGGGTTCTAATGTTCAGTAGATATAATATCAGGTACGCGATTAATACACGTTGATAATTAAAATTTACGGGTCATAAGAATTTTAGCGTGAACTTAATGCAATTTCAAAGAACTGCTGTTGAGGAGATGGGTGCTCGTAAAGAAGAAGACAGGCGTATTTCGTCACTCACGTTTGCTCCTATTTCAGAGGTGTGAGCATCACATTTAGTCTCTTAGTGGAGAAGAGGAAGACAGTGAACTCTCCGCCACATAGCTGACTATATCAACATCGTCTGCAACACTTAAATCATGTTCAGGTAAGGAAGCAAATACTCTGATGTTTGGTGAAAGTTTTGGATGTTCCCCACACGGTCATATGAGATCTATCATCTACAACTCCCCCCAGTACTTCTGCAAGTTATGCAGAATCTAATTTTTTATTTGTTTTTTTTTTTTTTGTTAAAGAATAAAGATGATTAAGACGACCCGGATCGCAAAAAGTGATAATTACACGATTCAAGCTTATCCCCTGTAGAATCGAAAACATTATAACGAAAAAAGAATGATGTAAAGATTTTTGTCGGCTTTCATATAATTAATACGTCTAGAGCTCCCTTAAAGGGATGTAACATCATTTTGTTACCATAATAGTAAAATTATTCGAAATTAACGTCCATGGATTTCAAAGAACTTTCAATGGAAGTAGCTACGATAAAGTTGTTAACCGTTTAAGATTTAGTTGCTGCAATACTTTATTTTCTAACTAAAAACCCTTGTTATTGTTCTGCATTAGTTTCCATATTGTCTTATGTCCTGTGTTCTTTCAGCAGTGTTAAGAAAAGTATATTATCGGGATTGTTCGAAGAGCGACTTTGTAAGCAACCAGAAATTTCACAAATTTAAATTCAGCAAATCCTTAAACGACCAACAATCCGTATCATACATAATCGCGTCTGTTTGATTGCAGTAATAGTTTTCTCACCTTATCTTTAACTATCGTAGTTTGGTACTTCCAATCCTCTTCCTGATTGCGAATTTACACCAGCGGCTTTCGTAGAATTTCTTGGGGTATTTCATTGCAATTGCACGTTTTCACGAAGAAGTTGTATATAAAAAGCGCCTGTTATGTTCACACTTATCATCTTTATATCTATTTTTTATGATTACCTTTTAATAAATCATTTTTTTCTATAGGTTAATTTATTTTTCTTGCATCAAACAATTTTTGTTTTACTATATACAAAAAAAAACGTAATGATTCGCTTTTTCACTGCTTCTTTCACAACAGGTAATAGCAAGTAAGCAAAATACACATTGACTCAGACACGCAGCAAGAAAATGAACAACGCATCTCCGTCTAGTAATGTTTTTTTATCTCTGACCTCAGTTTGTACTACTTGCAATTACTTCCACAAACCCCGCCTAAATGATGGAAATTTTTATTGATATGAAAACGGTTAAAAGAAAACCAATTTCAAAACCAAATATTGATAATTTACTTTGTTGATATGTTTCCTGTAAACTTTCTCTGACTTTTTAAGAAACTTTTTCATTTTCTTACCTACTGTCAAAGAATTATTAGGATATGTTGCGCCTGGTTTTAACAACTGCTACAGCGAATAGATCATTACATGAACAATTGGCAACATGTATATTCAAACAAACGTTGCTTTTTTTTTTTTTTTTTTTTTTTTTGCACAACAGACAATTCCATGTTAGCTTGCTAGCTTTTTGGCGTTATAATTCCAAACAAAATCAAATTATTTATTTTCATGTAAACGTTCTCTGAATTTTGATACTTTTCCCTGTTTGCTATCATCTGTAAAATTCTCAAGTTATATTGCCACTTGGCTCCTGTGACTGCTACAGATAAATAAAGGCGTAAACAAAAGGTACTCTTCTCCTTATATGAATTTCTGTATGTCGTTGTAAATTAACAAACATTAACATATACATTTACACAAACGTCGCACTGGAATTTCTTTAATCGTTGCCTCGCATTATAATTTTTCGTGACTTTGTGCTGTTACTTCCGGAACAGACGATTTCCTTTCAGTTGCCATCGCAGTTACACTTTATTTTAATACTGTAAGTGCAAATAAAATCAAATTCGATTATTTATAAGAAATTTACACTTCCTTTTAACAATACAAAATCCAATGCAGTTATTTACTTGAAATTTCCGGCTAGCCAATAGCACTGTGCTAGCAATCGGTGTACTGTAACTGTTACTAATACTTCGGGCATTTTAGAGACTCGCCGAAGGTTGTCGAACCATTGAGGTGAGCGCAGTCTCCAGGCAACGCATTTTATCAAAGAGGATATTTCTTGATTAGGCGAAAGAAACTAATTTCTTTTCGTCAGTGATTCTAATGTGAAACAGAACGCTCTTCAGATGTCACGAAAGCAAGATGTGCTGTTGCAGCCTTATTCCTGTTATTTTTTTTTTCTCACACATCACTTAATTCTAAATTTTACAGAAAATACAGATTATTACAATATACCAAAAACGGTATTCGTTTTCCTGAGAGGACTGTCGAAATTTAACGTTGTAAGTATCAAAATATTATATGATATCCATTCATAGTTATGAGCTTCCTAGAAGAATTTATTATAATTACATAGTTCATGGCGTTTTACGGACGTTATTTGACACAGTTAAATTATTCTCTAAATATATTTTCGTGCAAGGAAGTCACTAAGTCAAGAGTTTAAAATCCGAACAGAATTTATACAACGATTTATAGCGAATAATAAGAAGGCTAAAAATATTCGTTACGGTTAATAGTAAAAACTTGTTTATCATTAATTATTAGTGAAACGTTAAACACCATTTCTGCCATAAGTATTTTGGTGTCACCTTGGAAATTTCCTTCACGTTCAGAAAACATTGAAAACACAAGCCAGAAACCTAGGACATGAAATATCAATAAGAAGCTATCCGTCACTTCATGGAGAGCTGATGCAGCCTTACTACAAACAACCACCGTCATCATAAAAATCGACGTTGATCTGTATGAGAATAACAACTGGAACACTAAATTCCATCCCTGTTCCCTGGCTACATGTCATCAGTAGCACACCACCTCGAGAGGTAAGTCGTCAAGGAGCCAAGGCACCGTCCACAGTATCTCTCAGCCCACGAGGTCTTTAACGACCTAGCCCCTACCCATCTCCCCGTCTTAAATATCGAATCCATTATGGAGGCATGATATAATTGATTCCAATGGATAGGAAAAATGGCACAAAAGCTGGAACTCTGCACCTGTGAAATATCAAGACATTCAAGATCCTGCAACTCGTCTTCCAGGATTCCATTTCAAGAGTGTGGGTTAAACTAAACGGCCTAAGAACAAGCGACGTCAAATGCAACGTCATGCTCTGTAAGGGATTCTCCTATCTATGACTGCGAGGCTCTTTCCAAGATTGTGGAGCACAGCGCTAAGGAATGCTCTCTAAGGAAGCACAATGGGTTTATTATCAGTGCTACACGATCCTTCTTAAACTAACTGCTACAAGTGGGCATATATTTTTTAGTACTGTCAACGTTCTTGTTCCTGTATGTGTTTGTATATTCCCCATTTAGTTGCTTAGCCACGCGATGAACAAATTTAAAAAAAAAAAACAAATAGTAATTAATGAGGAAGTTCACTTTTCGAAGAGGTTAAGCGAGTAAAGTATTTACGAGTAACGAAGCGGATAACATAAATTATCTCTTTGGTAATAATTTACCAGACCAGTAAACACGACAACATAAGAAGCATGTTGTTTGTGAGATACTTGTTAAGACACCCTTTAATTTCTGTAACATAATGTGACCTTCCAGTACAGGGGAAAGTTGTTGGTATTTAAAATGCAGAAGGACACTTCGCAGGTGATAGAGGATAAATATACGCAGCTCAGAGCAGTATAGTAAAAATAAAATATCAGCTCAAGATATTTTTATCACCAAACTGGGTTAACAAATATTGATATAAGGTTGTTCTAAGACGAGATGAAATAGAGTCCTGTGCGAGATTGGTAACACTCGGGTATGACATTTAAGAGAGCGAGGGATCAAATCCGCATCTGGCTATCATGATTTCAATTTTCCATGGCTTCTCAAAATCTGATAATAGATAAGTAGTGAAAATACTGTTCTGTACACTTAAGAAACTTTTCCAAGACAAACAATTTTTTAAGTGAAATTGTGTTATGTTTAATTTATAAAAACCATACAAATGACAATTTCGCAAAGCATATAATGCACTCAATTTAAGTTTTTTTTTGTTTTTACATTCGTGCAAGTGATTTGAATTTATTTCATAGTAGCTGTACGAAATTACCAATGTGTGAGAGCAACTAGCACTTGACAGTGCTATTTCTCTAACGTAAACCATATAATGCCAAACTAATAAATACATTACACCAGAGTAACCATTTGTTGTTTGAAAACGTTGGATTTAAACGTAAAAGTAAGAAATATGGTTATGATGATTTTCAATTTTAATTCATTATTCTGTAATTATCTCATTGTTCTTTAGACAAAAAATAAGTACTCAAACGGTAAAGGAAGCTTTTCGTAAATTGGAAAACATTTTAGTTTTAAGTTCAGATCGGAATTTTTCGTGGGTTATAAATTGAAGTGACTTGTTCTAGAATTTAAGCAGCCATCTTTACTACAGCTGTATGTTCTTAATAATTCAAGTGCATTAGCAAAAAATTTGTCACAGAATACTTCATTTTGAAACTAAAACTCTTATTTAGTTGACACATTTTTCTAAAGGCTTAGGATTGGGCTGAAGACTTAAATAATTTCGGCTCGTTGTTACAATTTAAATTTCATCTGTACATTAAGTCCCATCAAAGAGTGTTGTGAATACATGACAAGGGCTATAAAATGGTTTTCACTGCAAGTCTACCACTCCATCGATCTATGGAAGTACAAAAATTCAGACTCACGAGTTTTTATATCTTACTACAGTTGAAATATCATTGATTTTATCCAGATTTCATTCGAAATCATTTCAACAGTACATAAAAACTGAACAAAAACATGCATACACATTAGAAGGAGGAATTTACAGAAATTGACATCTTAAAGAAAGAGACAGGCTAGTTTGCGTCAAACTACTTTTCAGCTACAGGAAATATTTGTTAAATCATGTATACTGATGATGATGGCTAGGACAGAGTGTAAAATATTTAACAAAATACGTGATCTGTCGTGAGCTTTGAGAGGACACATGGAGATTCAGAAGCAAGACGTAGAAAGTGTAATCAAAATCAAAGGTATCTACGACAATATCTACATATTTGCAAAGATTTTTGTTGTTAAATATTCACTTAAACGCGGTTTCTCAGCTGACAATGAAAAGATTCATTGGGAGAAGTATAATTCCTGCTGTCGACACTTTACTAATCCTGGATACTAATTTCGAGAATCATTTTTGTAGTGCTTGAAATAACAGTCATTTTTCTTAACAAGTTCACAAGCTTACAGAATCAATTGCTGGTAAATTAATTTCACTGACACGTCTACGAAGTTCTAGACTAAAATACACACAGGGAAAAATACACTGATGGTATGTCATTATTAAAAAAATCCTCCAAATCATTATGCTGTAGTATATTTCTCGTGAATAGCATTTACAAGTCATGACTCTTATTGAATGTGTCTCTCGGGACGCGTATGTGGCGCTTCGTGCGGCATTGTTGTGCAAGGTCGGTCCGTGGGGACGAGGAGACGGGTCAGGAATTATGCAAAGTGGTTGGGCGGTGGACAGAGTGAGGGTGGCGACCATGACACAGTGTCCGGGCTGTCCCTGGGGTTGTGCCTGGACAACTTAGCACTTGCCCGGACGCCGACCATGAATATTCTAGCGGTATACGCTCGTTCACCAAGACTCGACGACAAGCACACCGCGCCTGTCAACTGACCAAGTATAGCCTAACTTCATTAACTGCACTTCCTTCAGTTTAACAGCACCACTAACACTTTTTGCTTCTTAGTAAGTAGCCTGTTGTTAGCTATATCCTTTGATTTCCTCAGCGAGATTAATCTTTCTAATGACTTTTTTTATCTGGTTATTGTGACTAAATATCCGAACTAGTCAGCTAATTCCATCGTACCACCGGTGTTTTGTTTCAATTGCGTACCATACCCTGCATCTCTAATCAGATCTATAATAGACATTTTGACTCTGTTTATTATTTACCTTTCGAGTTAGATTTGATGGAAAAGTTATTAATTTCTTAGTACTCCGATGATTTAAAATTAATAGAATCGTTACTGTGTCTGCCATTGATTGGCACAGTTATTGTTAGGTGTTTTCAAATCATCTGTGGTCTTTGATCGGAAAGAGAATGTTAAATTTAGCTGAGTTACGATTTCATAAAGCTATACAAAACATGTAACTTCGAGGCATGGGAACCAGTTGTTTATATCACTAAATTATCTGATAACATAAGGCTTGAAAAACACAGAGAATAATATGCTCCACTGAAAGAAATATTTAGTGGATAAACCTGAAAAGAGCAGTGTTCCTCTAGATAAGTCAATAAAGTGATGACAGTGAAAGCAACGCATTTTTTTAGTTACAGCTCAAACCAGTCATATACTAGAAACGATCTGCGATGTTGCTTGAGCAGTACAGGTACCACACCGACAGTTCCCGTTCATTGTCCCACCCAGGTCCAGGTGAGAGAAGAAAGGGAAAAATGATCTTGTTTAACTAACTTATGAACTGACTATAAGTTCATTCGGGAGAGGACGTGATCTTCTATTAACTGATATTTCTTCAAGCGCTATTTTACATTAATTTTAATCGATCTTTGCTTCGTTGAGTCGTTCGTTTCCAGTAATTAATTAATTAATTCCGTATGGTCGTAATGACCTGGCGACAGGATTTCTATTGGCTGCACATTTCGCCCCTGTCTTAGTCGCCTCAACCTAACCCGACAATCCTGCCGGGTACAGGGGACCTACAGTTTAACGTGAAATCCGAACCACGGAAACGTTCTGGCGTAATTCACACTACACAGCAAGTAGTGCCGGAGTTGAAGGTCAGCTTAAGAGCCTATGAGAATCCCCGCCAAGATAGGGATTCGAACCGGGAACCTTTCGATCCACAGACACCTTAACCACTGAATCACCAGACCGCTCCTCTTTCCAGTACTGAGTGATCGCTGCACTCAACTTGCTGCTGAAACAGTAGCAGGAAGCAGGTGCTGGTAAACACTCCGACTTCCAGTACAAACACCCTGACGTAAAATTTAAAATATATATATAAAAAATAAAAAAAAATTGAAACTATTCTACTGGACAGTGGTGGGTGTATAGGGTGAGTATGGAAGATGTTAACGGAAATTAAGGCCTGGGGGATGTCTAGTCTGAAGGATGTGTTGATATGCCAATTCCCACCTGCGGAGTTCAGATTGGGAGGTAGTGTCTGGAAGTACTCTACAGTTAGAGCCATTACGATAGGTTGAAAATAATGTTTGAGAAGTTTAGGATCTATGCTGCCTAATCGTAGATAACCTGTCACCATATGATACCGACATTCTTCCTCGTAGAAGTGCTGTGATCAGATCCCATGTAAGAACTGCTGCTTTTTAATAATTATATATACATTATTTGTTAGCCATTATCGGCAATTGATACAAAAATACTGTTTATATGAGATCTGTTGCTAACCCCTGAAGCTGCGGTGAGGTAAACTGTGTGCCTGCCACTCGTGGATCCAGTTTTAATTTAAATTTTAAAGGAACAACGTGCTTTGACATAAATACAGTATGCTATGTCAAAAGTCCGTAAAAATTCCTGTCTATTGTTGTCTTATTGATCGCTGTTGGTTTTTCATTAGTTGGTAAAAAGGGATAACGAATAATATAAATAATAAAAATAAGATACTGTATAGTTTTACAACCTGATACCTATATATCTTGGTTCAGCTTTAAATTAACGTAACAAAGCCTCAAAATAACTTTTTGTGGGTTAAGAAAAAATTACGATTAAAAAAATAATAAGTTGAAATGTTCGGCCTGTAATTTGGCTGACGATTAGGCATGGACTAATACGAGCCTTGGAAAATCTTAAATTACTGCACATCCGAAAAAATGGTTGGGAGGCAGACTTGCCCCATGTGTCAGTAACTGGATAGTCCTCTCCGGGACTTAAAACTTAATGTGGAACTTGAACCACGGAGAAGTAGAATAGTAAAAAATGAAAGGTAGGTTTTGCGAGAGGTTTGAAGCTTGAAAACGTTCGGATCTACTTGGATTATAACATGAGACCTACACTTTTAATGGCAGACTCACTCAAACACCTCTTTTGCGGAAAAAAAAGAACCAATTTATTTTATTATATTTTGCGAATAAGATACAATAGTAAACAATAGTTTACAATAGTTTGAGCATACAAAATCAATTTACTGCACCTATAAATTACAAATTATGGTATTAAACATTACAGTCTGTGACAACCGTATTCTCCTGTCCATCAGTTTTCAACAATCTAACTGACTAAATTTTACAGTCAGTAAAACCGTGCAAATTCTTCTCAGAATTCTCCGCTGTGTGAAAACACTCCATGGATTCTCCTCCCTCAAACAGAATTTCTGCCCAAAGGCCTCTGACATCCCGTGCCGTAATCAAACTTTTCTCTGCGTAAATCTTCGCTATTGGATTAAAACAGTTAAGGCCGAAAATGTGTGCTCGAACTTCAAATTGTATTATGCAGATTTGTCAGACATAAATAGGATTACGATCTTGAATTGCAATCGCTTCGCGAATGCCTTACAGTCAAATTTAGTAAAATATTCCAAACAAAATTCCATGTTCAAACAATCCGATACTCGAAAAAAAAGGAGAGAGAAAAATACGTTTCAGAAATGTTGGATATCATACCTAATGAGATTACCTTCTAACAAGGAAATGCTAATTATCTTTCTTGCAGGATCATAAGCGCAGTCCAGTATGATAAATAATATAAATATAATTACTCTCCCCAGAGTCATCAGATTTTTTTTAATGAAAAAAAAGTAAGAGCACGGTTTAAATGATCGTTTCCAATTAGTGTTACCTAAACTGATAGATAATGATCCACTGTAACAAAGTTGCAGGTTAATTATATAGTATGGGATTAATACCAACACAGATTCGTAAAGAGGCGTTGCGCTCTCCAAATATCATTAAATGATAGGAAAATTTTACTTCGTTATTCAGTTAGTACGTAACAATCAACTGT
Source organism: Vandiemenella viatica (assembly GCA_031002005.1). Lineage (NCBI taxonomy): Eukaryota > Metazoa > Arthropoda > Insecta > Orthoptera > Morabidae > Vandiemenella > Vandiemenella viatica. The sequence continues at coordinate 162,317,134 of JARYHS010009186.1, forward strand.
AATAAAATCAATTGTGAAGAAACATAAACAAAAAATTATACAAAAACTGAATTTTTCACTAATTCTAATCAGTTACAAATTAAATTTTTTAAGTAAATAAGGTATTAAATACAAAATTTTAGGGTGGTTTTGTTTCTCGTTCAAAGAATGTTTAGAAACCAAGATAAGGTAACCTCAAAACGTGATGTGTTTGAATGACAGAAAATCAGCATAGAATATATATACATTGTTATGAAATCGGAGTACTTTTCTTAATTACATTACTAAAAAAAACCAGACATACCTGCTATAATTTAGATGTTTAGGTTTGATAATATAACTGTGTACGAAATTTATTGTAAATGATAACATTACAATTTTCATTACATTAAAATTCTACCATATCAGGAGAAGCAGCACAAAGATTCATGTAACATTTTTAAATCAACTAAAACACGTGAACTTCTAGGTACTGATTCTTTTCAAAAATCGAACTACTGTACATTTTAACTTTGGAACAGTAATGATATTTTAGCTGTAATCGTTTATTTTTCGCTTAGAAGATGAATTGGATGCTCCTTTAAACTGTCAATAAGACTGATGTACAAACTACATATAAAGTGTTTTATAAAACCAGGATACAGCGATTAATCCAGTAACATAACATCTATACATACCAAAGATGAAGATATTGATTAGAAAATTTCATGAAAAAAACGAAACTATTTAATAGTTTGTTGTCTTATCAACAACAGAATATTATTTCTTCCACATTTTTCGATGTAAAGAAATTCTTTGGACTCCACGCACCTTCATTATTAGATTCCAACCAAATTAGGGCAATTGTGTGAAGCCAAGAGGCACAATTAAATTGTCTTTACCTGGAAACTCCAATAGTCAAAACGTTAAGTAGAAATGCTAGAAAGATGCATGTAACTAGGCAACTTCATACAATAATGTTATCGGAAACTTGTTACCAGCATACATACAATGCACACGCACTGATAATGCTCTAAAACTTGATGTCAAATAGTGAACATTCGTAGAAATATTGAAATAAGAATGGTCTCCATTTCCTTGCATTATCTGTGCCATTGAATACGGAGAAACTAAACAAATTTACTGATCTAAATCGTTGCCGAAGACAATTATTTAGCCCATTGTAGGTGCACTCGATCATTACGTTGTGGAAGGTGTATTTTTGGAGGACTACTTTAGGCGGTCTACTCCCTGATCTCATCGACTTTGGTAGGAAGCGTCGTTTGGAATCGTTGAGTTCAAAAGGGAAACCACTTAGGCCACGCTGTGCAAAAATTTCAAAATGTCTAGAGTTTTTTATAGCATGATGTCTGCTATTGTGTGGTAACTTCACTTCCTTAATATCCTCTCTGACAACAAAAATGTTGCAGCTTGCGATTTACTTTGAAAGACTACATGGTCCTATACACGTAACTGGTAAGATCGTGAACGACAATTTCAATTTATAAGCCTTCTATACCTGGGATTGTGAACAAGTAGCCAGAAGGAAACCGACTTTAGCGACTTTCAGCTAGCAGCTGTGAATTATTTCGAAAAAGCACTCAGAACCGAAAACTGAATTGCCATACCGGTAAACGAACCCGGATCGTCATAAAGCCAGACCCGAGTGTTGCCGCTTTCCCAGCAAACTCGATCGCATGGAAGCTGAATGAAAACTTACGTTTAGGTAATTATTTTGGTACTAATCAGACATTTACTGGTAAAGGGGACATTGAAAAACGATTTTATTACTATGTATAGTCCACTGTTTTCACTTTGATATAAAGATTTATTACACTTGTTGCGTTTTAAGGTAATATTTATAAATAATCGAAAAAATAACAAATGTCTGGAACAACGCAAAAAGAAAGGACTTTGAGTCGAAACAAGTGCGTGCATTCACATTGTCATTGCTGCATAACAGGAATAGCGGGGCAAAAATGTCATAAATTTAGCAGTTTGATAAATCCGGACTGTGAAAATCAAGGAGAGATAATTAAATGTCACGTGTCTGAAATACAGCAGCGGAATCTGTTGTTTCGCAGCGGAGAATTAACGGCACGCAGATATGAGATGAATGCAGAGCCAAAATACACGCGAATTCTTCCCCGCGGCGACGTACTCCCGCTGTTTCACATCCCTATCAGTTCACTGCACGCTTTTTGTCCGCATTGTAAATATCTTGTTATACTAAACTGAAGCGCATACAAACTGGGACGTAAAATGGAAAAAAAGGTTGGACTTTTGAACAAGAATAATAAAATTACTCACATGGAGCTCTGACATATTAATCCTCTAAAACGTACTCTGCTCCGAAATGCTGATGCCTGCAATTCCGCCACTGTTGGGAGCTTTTCCCAAAGTCCTCTCTCAATGTGGAGTACAGCTTGAAAGGTATCATTTGGAATTATTTCATTTTTAATCCATTAGGTAATTCTTGGCTTATAAATGATATCTGTGCGTGTCGAAGCTCAAAATGCTCAAATATTAGCAGGTACGCTGAAGGAACGGGTTATTTTAACAATGTTTTTGTCGTATTTGTGTCAACCAACTACAAGAAACTTGTCTGCGATGGAGGATTGCAGTATTATTAAGAGATCTATTTTTATTTTAACCGGAATGAGAAAGAGATAGCGTTATATGATGCGTTTTTAGTTTTGTTATTGATATTATTGGGGCTTTAAGAGCACGAGTTTTTTGATTTTTGAGGAACTTCTCAGGAAATTAAGTGCTGTACTTTGCAGTATATGTTAAAGAGAAACACAATTCGTCACACAAATACAGAGAAAGATATTAGTCACTGGGAGAAAATATTGTCGAGCGCGGCGGTATCTTTATTGTTATCTTTCTCTGCCCGGCAGGATTAAATGGCTCAGTTGTTTTCGTAAGTGGAAGAAATATATGGTACATACAACAATTAAGTTATGTACTTACTTGATGACATAGTGAAACGTCTTATACTTTAAAAACACACACATTTAAAAGTTAAAATTTACAACTGAATTATGCATAGGTCAAAACTGATACAGTTAAATGTTCTGTAAAATATCTCGGATGAAGTAGGAGTTTCATTTAAGAAAATCTTTAAGTTTTTTTTATCTACAAACTGTCCTTTTTTTAAATAATTTCCCATTAGAGTCTCATGCTATAAGACGTAACCATGTGAGTATAAATCTCACTCCCTCAGATCTACAGTTTAAGGCAAAGTTTCTGTTCCCGCATGATTGATACAGCAAAGATGTTTCTATGTAACAATGCCAAGAATTCTCCAAGTTTAGCGTTGCAGTGAATATTTCGCTAGAGTGTACAGCTCCAAGATGAATGATGACGATAAACAAGACGCACTACATCCCTGAGTAACTGATTTTAAGCTTCCAGCTATCTTCTTCGTCCTTCAGCTTAATAACGTATTCCCGTCTTCAGTTAAAGACCAAAAATATAGTATGTGCTAATTCTATAACAACTATCTCATCACTCTTTTCCAGGTATTTGTTAGAGTTAAATGATATCTTATTTACTATGTTAAATATTTATAATTCTCTCCGTGTTAATCAAACTGTCAAATGAATATAATAGAAGAATTACAAAATCTCATTCAAATAAATTGTTTGCGTAATTTATAGATCCAGGACCTTTAATCGTAGACATTTTAATGCTTCTTTTATATCCTCTTTACGAAGTTCTGTTCATTAATCAAGCTGAATAATGTGCCTCACAAAGTTTTCACGTTTCCTTGATAACTACTGCAAGGACATACATTAGCTTCTTGTGTGGGTGTTGCCTTCAAAACAAATCAAAGTATACAGAAACCATGCATTTCTTTGTTTATTTCTGTGTTATTGTTTACTCACAATTTCGCTGTTGTGCAAGAAACGAACAAACTTAGCCGACTGAAAAACTGAAACACAGTTAATTAATGAAAACTTATTTCCGTAGCAGTTTGTTATCAACTAGATGATTGTATTTCTATTACATTATTCATAAGTTCAAATGCTTTATTCACACTATGCAATATGTCACTACATGCAATATGGGTATCCCACATATAGTTCAACAAACGTTTTTTCTATATACATTCACATATTTTTGCTCCTTTCAATTCCAAACGAAAATAAAAATGATTTCGATTCAATCGGTAAAACTGGCTTGTTTTCTCAATTTCGATTTGAATAACAATTGCAGTGTTACTCAAAACTGTTAGCTTTTCACATTGAGCTTATTTTCACTTTTACGCCCATAAATACTAACGAACTGCAGTTTAACCAACGTGACTGATGGAAGACAACATTTTCGATCAAGAAGTGATACTCACTAGAACTATTTTTCTTTAAGGAAGGAAATACTGCTTATATCTTATTTCTCGTTCCTGGGGTCAACAACGAATCCATCTCACTCTTAAGTGAAGGAAAAACGCCATAGCTGTTTCAGTAGCTTCATCCTAGTCATACACACTATCATAAAATACGTTAGGCAGAAGCTTTATATGGTTATGGGTATGTCACAGGTTATAAGAATGAGAGTTGCAAGTGCTTGACTTCCAATGTCTCAGACAGTTAGTTCAAATGTGTATAAAAAATGCTAAGGTGTTTGTTGAAACACTGTTTCCTTCATGTTGGTCTGTCGATGGTATCAGAACTGGATTTCTTAGAATCCCAATAAAGCTAAAGACTTTGTAGCGAAACTATCTGCTTCACAAATTCCATATCTGCTATTGGAGAAAGTGTTCTTCCTAAATAGGAGGCACTGCTTGTCTATTTTTTAATCTATATACACCTCTTCCATGCCTATTTTTTTCGTCTTAAGCTTAATGTAATTTGTTGAATTAAAATTTGTTTCAGCTGCCAGGGTATCATGCGTTGCTCGGAAATGGAAATGAAAGTTCTGATGCTTTATCCACTGTGATCGGATTGTCACAAACATGGGTACAGTTTCGTAAATCATGTTTTAAAGTATATGTGTGCAAAATTTTATCAAGGTAAGATAAAAACTGCGCGTTTCTGTGTCACCAAACAAACTGCACAACAAGTTTTAAAGTTAAAATTTCCCGGATCCCGACACACGACAATAAACAAGTAATTTTATTGGCTTTAAAAATATAAGCACCACCTTGGGCGTTTCCACTACCGTTTTCCAGATATTTTCATAAGACTGTACCGTTGCAAGTGTAAAATTTTCCGAAGGGGGTGATGGGGGAGAAGGGCGAGTTTTTGTAAACCAACAGTGTAGTTTCTCTTGTGTTAATGAATACGTGAGCAATGTTTTGTACAAAGAACATACATATATCCATTTTTACATATAGAGGCATGACGTTGCTTTAAACTGAATTACTGTATTCCCATTTATTTCTAAATTATTGGTTAATGTTTTTCTTATAGTAAGAAAATAAAACTCTTCTAGTGTCTGTAGCTACGTTGCCTGGTAGACCATCGATGTATAATACAAACAGAGTGGGTCAAAGGAAAAAGCTTTGTGGTACGCTGTGTTGTTTAAAGTTCAGTTTAGCGTTTCCATAAGCTATGTGTATAGATCACAGGAATTTCGAGAGAAAAATTGCCTCAACATCTTTCACTGATTTTTTGGTCGTGTTTGTTCTGCTAGCAATCTCAGAGTTCCTACAAAACGCGACGTATTTATCTTTCATACTTCTTGTTTCCTGAATTCTGAGAAAAGATTAAATTGTCCTCAGCATATTCCAAGAACCAAAAGAGTTCTGCTACAAACTGAGAGAGCATTTTATTTACGTACCACATCACCAAACACCCTAAAATATTCTCCAGTAAAACGTTATCATTAAGTGTTCTGATACTTCATAAATATTACAGTAAGAGTTATTAAGCATATTCATTAAATGATATTTCTTAAAGGCTAAAAATATTTGCCGGCAGTTAAAATCAAGAGAGCCTTTCCGCTTTTAATTAAGTTTGTTTCCTTTTTACATTTTCTCCTTACGGTTTCTCTTGGAAATACGATAATAGCGAAAAACTAGAGTTGGAATTTTTTGAGATACTTAGAAGTTTACTAGCTTTCTTCGTATGTTTCTTTCCGTCTTGAGCAGTTACAACGATAATATTAATATTGGTAAGCCCTACTGTTGCTGGATTCTGAACTTGAAAATTTACATTAATTTACGAATTTTGGGATACCGTTTGACAACGTTCTCAAGAACGAAGATGGTTTATTTTGCTACAGAATTTGACCCAAATTCCAAATTTAGAATGTTGCCATGAAACGAGTAAATATAAAATTCAATGAAACAGCAATATACGTGTTGAAAAGACGTTGATATTGCTTGCAATTAATCAACAAGTGCTTATCAGATTTGTGATTAATTCATCAAAAGTAGAGAAATCGCTTAAATCCTCCCCCCAAAGCAATGTTATTCTTAGGTAACAGGAAAAATTTATGTGCGTAAATGATAATTTATTATAATTACAACACATAAATGTGTGAACGGATATGTTTTATTATTATTATTTAAACAATTCCAGCCGAGTATGAATTTGTTGTTCCTTAATAAATTGCTAATCTTGGAACGTGATAAGGAATGATGATAGATAGAAACAAAAAGTTAATTTAAACACAAAGAAATCTGTATCAAATAAAAGCTATGGACCTATGTAAGCTTAGAATCTTTACAAAATAGAATACACTTGTGGTTACCGTTGCTAGTACTGATTCCTTACTGTAATAAGCTTTGTTTGGTGATGGTACTGGTTGTTCATAAGTGACTGGACGCTGTATTGCTGAATGATCATTAAGCCTTGATTATAATTTATGATTGTGCCAAATGCACCTGACATGATTTTCAGGATTATGCAGATCAGTGAATATGGATTTACAATGTTTTATTTATAAACTGAACTGAAATGGATCATTAACAATGAATTTATCAATTAGCAAAATTGAAACTCTTACAGTAAAAGAAACTTTATTGCACGTAATACGTTACTTTCCACAAAAGTTAACTGTGTTAGGGACAATTGTGAAAACTTGTGGGACGATTGGCAACATTGACTGAAGTTTTCTTTTACGAACGGGGACTTCCCGAAGAAGCTGGGTTGCGCGAGAAGGAATCCCCGTTCCCTGTTGTTTGCATTGATACTTGCTATTTGAACTAGTGCTGCCAACCCTGCGAATTTATCTGTAGACCTACGGATCTTTTAAAAAATTAGAAATTTTAAATTTACTGCTTTTTGCCGCTTTTTATTACTTATTGTGCTTTACTTATATTCATATACTTGTTAAACTCTCAGTGTATAGTGATACTGAGTCATTAAATTGTCAGTAATTATGAATCGTTTACTTGCAACCGTTGGCGTAGACCAACGATTGAAAAAGAAATAAAGCTCCTATTTTGTATGATAATAGATTTAAATTCAAACTTAAAAGACCTTATTACAGAATTATCGGCGCAGTCTTTGTGCACAGTGTGTACTTTGCTCACAATTTATAATTGCAATCTCAAAATCTTTTGCGTACAATACAAGGACAACCAGTAAAAGAAAATATAATTATTTCTGACGTTATGGATATAGAGGAGACAGAAGAAGAAACCCAAAATTCCTACACAGACCGTTGTCTGGTAGTGCTGATACTAGTGAATGTGGTACTGACATAGAGGATGAATCAAATTATGTTATCTATATAGATACATTTGTGACTCATTATGTAAGAAATTATATGATTCAGTAAGATTTAAAACACACGTGTAAAATAAAAGTTCCGTAAATAAAACTATAATTTATCAAATAAACTGTTTCCTGATTTTTTAAAAAAAAAAAAAAAAGAATGTTAGGTTTTTTTTAGTGTTTTTTTCACAAAGCTGAAAAAAAATATTTTTTTTTTCAGTTTGCAACAGTAGTTGTGCCTGCCTCTACGCAGTACCGTCGACCCTGGGTGCGAGAGCTGTTACGATATCTTCTCTAGCTCTACTAACCAAAATCAGCATTAAGAACAAGAAATTGCCAAAATACCAGAAACTGGACGTAATATCCCACAACCGGTTCCTGGTCACATTTCCATGTCAGTACACGCATCTAAAGGTGGGCTTCCAAACACCAGCGGCTGACTTTGGTACAGGAATGTCATTAGAGAGCTAGATTTGATGTTTCATTTAATGTTAGAAGATCGGTATAAAGCTAGAAATAACTGATTATTTGGTTATTGTTGCTCTATGATTGCATAATTCACGTAGAGATGTATTCTTTCAAAAAAAAAAATACATATCTCATTATAATATAAGCAACATGTTGGACCATTAACAATGGGGTTACGCATATGCTGATGTGTTTTCTATGAGAGACTCATTTACAGAATACTCTAACAGTGGTGCGGAACTCATTATGGCTACTTTCTAATTGTTTGACATATTTGGACCGTTCTGCTAGCGACTGAGTTTATACTGCTCTCGGACCGGTACAGTCGCGCGGCTCAAGCAGCCGTTTCCTAGAACGCGGGTCGCCACCGCTTCATAGGAAGCGCTCCCGTTGATTTCCATTGTAGCAGTCATCAACGGCTGACGCTGCATAGGAAGCGCACCTTAATAGCGTCATTCGCCTTGATTTTTTCAACTTTAAATGCCTCCAATGAGAACGGCTTTCCGTCTAAATTACCTTAAAACATTCAGCGCCAGTCCTCACACAATGGCCAACTAATCGGCCCTCGCTTTTCAGAGCAACCTTCTTGTCATCCCCCGCTCAGGGCTTCCAGTACATTCTATTATCGATAGGTAAGCACCGCCTTAATACTACATGAAAAGGTGTTTACCATTCACTTTATTACAGTAAATACCAGGAATATTAATAAAATAAGGCATACACACGGCTCTACATGTTACAAACTAGAAGTTTTAAAAAAAAAAAATGTAAAAATTTTGATATATTTGGAAATAGAATCAACGTTTCTCTAATATTAGTGATACGACAGATTAGTGCGGAAAAATGCAAAATCAAAATGTGTGGCGATGGGTAAGACATGTTACATTGGAAACAATTTCCCTAAACAAAATTTTCAGCTGTTTAAAATCATCCAATGTTCTCTTAAAATTTTTAATATTTCACTGTTTAACTGAAAATTGATGTCTGATTTTGTATTTTACTGTTTCAAGGAAATAGGCGAGAATAAGGCCCGGCTTCTCGGATATTGATGAATGCAGCAGACAGGTCTCCCTTACAGCTTGATGGAAAATGTTTGCAGTCGAGGGCTTTCCGTTGACGTCTACAGAGCGTACTAATTTTCTGCGTATAAGTAGTTAACAAGAGAGATGGTGAAACTTTCCTCTTCCTCTTTACGTTTACTATTTCGAAAGACACAAAAAAATGTACCCAGGATTTAGATTTCATCCGACGGAAGGAATCGCTGTCACCAGTAAATGAATGGCCTCACTCCATATGCAACAAGGCGAGATTTTTGGAATCCACCCAGACTGTTGGTGCATAATCTAGACGCTTAGAATCTCTACACCACCACCGGATGCAGAAAGTTTCCAGCAAGCTAATCTCGCGTGAAGGTACAGTCACTGATCTCTAGCTATCGCTATGCTATATGAAGCAGTATTAAAAGAACAGTTTGTGGTACCAAGTGAGGGATTATTGCCACCTATTCCAATAATGTTTGTGGACATTTGCACATTATTGCCTTTCTCAATATTTCCCAGGTGCCATTGAAGCGTAAATTCCAAATTTTAGATAAAACAATACACATTACAGATACAATTATTTATACGATGTTAATTTTTATCACCCACAAAATCAAGGCAACTAAACTTACATCTACTAACATAAAAAACAAACAAAGCTAATGTGGATTGTTAAAGTGGAATTATAAAAAAGTGTGTTAAACATCTACATGATATTCATGGAAAAAAACATTAACTGAAAGGAACTATGAAGTTGCAGATCATTTACAGGTTTTGAGCTAGCCCAGTTATCACTAATAGAGCCGTGAACTACAAGTTTCGCCTACACGTTCTAAACGCACTGTAACTCAGTTTATAATTGCGAATTAGGAAAGAACAGTTCTCTTTATTCATTACATGTGAAGTCTTCAACTGCTAGTTCAATATCACCTGTATCTCTTCTTCTGATGTTACTGTACCTATCCCACACAATGGGATACTTGGTCCAATGTACTCAATTGCTCAGACATTGACCAAATTATATCAACTTCCATTTAAGCACATACTTTTGATTAACACATGGATTCGTCAGGCAATATAATACTTTTCTGACAAGACGTGGTCCAACAACAAGTGAGTCTTCCAAAATGTGATTTTCCTCCTCAACACAGGTTCACCAGTGGCGGTGGAGGGGGAGATTGTCCTCGTTGTTTATGATAAATATAAATAATACAGTGTCTTAGTTTCTAGTATTTTGATTAGAACTCCTAACACAAGCACACCTCACGTGACCTCCCTTACTGTTTCAGACACGAGTGGAGGGATCCGCCAAGACCAATCCACCAAACGGCGTTATCTCTCACCCCAGCAAATACCTGCAGTTAACTACAAGGGAACTGCACTTGAATATTCCAGAGAGGCTGGCATACCTAAGATCCCTGTCGCTCGCGGAGAATCCAGCCGAGCGGCGAAATAAACTATTGTTGCAATGCAGTCCTCACAGTAAATATTTAATTAGTTAAAATATGAAGCGTCAGAACAGAGCACCGCCTCAAGTTTACTAATTGGTTTAATTTTTTGTTCAACGACTTCGCTGGTAATGAGCGAATTCTTAGTATTTCAACCCTCATCTAATGGAGACATCACGTATGAGTATATGAAAATATTTTTTTAAACTGAGTCAATACCATGCTATGAGTACAGATTCCAAGTGATCAAAGCACTGCAAAGATCCATGTCATCAACATTACCTCATCCCGTGTCGGAAGTGTCAGAACACAGCAAACCTAGTCTCTTTCAAATGCCCCCATCTTCTTATGTTGCTGTGCCATATCTTCGTTTTATTTAGGGCTTTACGTCTCGTCGACATTGAGGTCATTAGAGGCGGAAGAGTATTAGGGGCCAGGAACGGGAAGAAATATGGCAATGGCCTTTCGAAAGAAGAATCCTGGCATTCACCTCGAATGATTTCTGGAAAAAAACTTGGAAAGCCGAAATCTGCCTGAAGGGGATTTAAACTCAAGTCTTAATGGACGCCAGATCCAAGCATTACCACTCCATCTCCAGGTACGAACTCTCTTCCACTACAAGAAACCTGACTCATAATGACAGCTTGCTGAATGAAGCGAGGTTGCCTGCTAGTGCATTCATATTTATATCTATAGATTCTAAATCTCCATGGAATTACGGAAATGGGAGCAGTCGGATATCTCCTTTAACATGAAACAAAGTACAGTAACTTATGAATTATACGTGTTCAGTCACTTTTCAACTTCTAATGTAGGTAAATTCAGTTTTCAACGTTTGCTATTCAATATATTTTTGTTATTATATATATATACATGGTATATACCAAAAGTAGTAGGACTGATTTAAAAAAAAAAAAAAATATTGAAGATATCTTTACAATTCCTTAATCCTCTTCGAAATAGCACCCTTAGGCAGCTACACACCAAAAATTACGCTGCTGCCATTGGCCATACGCCTTCTGGAAGTCAGTTTCGGGGACGCTGTTGAGAGCCCTCGTCGATGCTGCTTCAACGTCCTGGATTGAGTCAAACCGCTGTTCCTTCAGCTGCTTTTTCATCCATGTGAGTAAGAAAAGTCAGATGGAGCCAAATCAGGACTGTAGGCGGAGTGCAGCAACTCGGCAATGTCAATTCGGGCTAACAATTGGCTCATAACGGCGCGCCTTGGTACGGCGCATTGTCGTGATGCAGAGTCCAGTTGGCGGAGATGACTGGTGGGACGCGATTCATTCGGCCTCGCAGGCGGGATGGCACTTGCACGTAAAAGTTCGAATTGACAGTTTCCCCAGGGGAAACGAACTCCTTATGAATCACCCCGCGACGGTAAAAAAAACACGATCAGCATTGTCTTGATCTTTGATTCGCTCATGCGAGCCTTCATTGGACGGGAGGATGAAGAAGGCAACTGTTGGCCCGATTCAGCGTTACCACGTTGCTGCACCCCACCTATAGTCCCAATCTGGCACCAACAGACTTTATTTTTATTCCCACGGATGACAAGGCAGCTGAAGGAACAGCGGTTTGACTCAATCCAGGACGTTGAAGCAGCATCGACGAGGACTCTCAACAGCGTTCCCGAATCTGACTTCCAGAAGGCGTACGGCCAATGGCAGCAGCGTAATTTTTGGTGTGTAGCTGCCTAAGGGTGCTATTTCGAAGAGGATTAAGGAATTGTAAACATATCTTCAATGTATATATATTTTTAAAAATCAGTGCTACTACTAGGAATTGTCGTAGTTTCCAGAATGTTCTGAAAAATTGTGGGCAGAGCATAAATATCTGACGTTGGCGAATCTCGAGCCATATTGCTGGTCACAGTCGATGAGTTAGATCATATGGAGTGAAGCTTAATTCAGAGATAATTATCGTAGAATCTGCATAATTTACGTATTAGGAATCAGTCAGATGACCACTATGCAGAAGTCATTGGATAGTAATTCAAGTGCCAGGCGCTGTCAACCGTAGTAAAAGGTTGGATAGTTAGACAGATGCAGAAAGTTTTTCCTTCCTATGGACCTGATAACGGAAATCTTGTACTACTTTAAAGAGAATGGTAGCTTATTGGGACGTAAAAATCAATAAAACAAATTATTAACCTGACTATTTATGAATAATGGCTATTACCATCCAATTAAAATGTGATAATGCTTAATTGCTAAATCTCACATCAAGAACAAATGGTCTGGCTTCTCCAAACACAGTTGTCTCAAGTCCATAAACTTTCATCTTCTCTATCCAGAGCTCCATGTACTAGCGTCTCCCCCACTAACTCGGCTTTTAATCTCGCTTGATTTCTGCCTCCCAGGAAGACGAATCATTTTTCGCACCTGTAATATTACTACTTCTTTCTTGCAGACATTATCCTCCAAGAATTTATCCTGCAAGTTATTGGTTAGCTAGATTCAACGGAGAGCAGCCACGGTATAAAACTCCAAACAAATGGGCATCTTAGGGCCAATAAATGCTGCTTAGTATTCTTCTTACTAAACACTGGTGTAGTGTGACCTTGTGGGTAGGGATAAATGCCCGGAAAGTTACTGACTCAATCAAGCCCTCCCAGAGCACTCTGTTGGCAAATCCCCAGAGGACAACTGAATTGGATGCCAATAGCTGAGCTTACCAACAAGCAGAGGCTAACCGATGTGACGGTAGCTGTATATCACTTCGAAATGAGAGGAAATGAGTTTTCTGTCAAATTTTAGTAATGATTCAAAAACAAATACAGGGTCTTTCAAAAAGGACTTTACAACTTTGAAAATTCATATAAATTTTATGAAACAAGGTACAGAGCTGGTTTTGGTGTTGTTTTAAAGGAAAGCACTTCAAGTTTTTTTATCTTAAACTAAAGATGTTCTATGTGGCTTCCATTGGTTACTCTGCAGACATCCCTTCGGTAGTCGACTTCTTCCCAGACTCGCACTAGCATTTCAGGTGTAATTTGCTCAGCAGCAGCGTAAGTTCTTGCTCTAAGTTCAGGTAGAGTGGGCGGCAAAGGAGGTACGTACACCATATCTTTTATGAAATCCCAGAAGAAAAAATCTAGCGGTGTCAGGTCTGGGAAACGGGGGGGGGGGGCATGCAATTGGCGCATCACGGCCAATCCATTGACCTGGAAAGCGGTCATTGAGAAAATCCCGGACTGTCAGTCAGATAGTGTGGTGGTGCGCCATCTTGCATAAAGAAAAACATTTCGTTCTCGGTCATCCTCATCGATCTGTGGTATCAAATATTGTTGCAACATATCAAGGTACTACTATCCCGTTGATGGTTCTCTCTTGGGAAAAAAGGGGCCGTACATTTTCCTCTTGCTCAACGCACAATAAAGGTTCACTTTAGGGCTATCACGAACAGTGTTGCAATGTTTCATGTGGATTTTCACTGCCCCATATCCTACAGTTATGTGTGTTAACCTTGCCACTTAAGTGAAAAGTTGACTCGTCAGAAAAGATTATGTTGTCCAAGAAATGTTCATCATCATCCACTCGATTTAACATATCCACACAGACGTTCCTACGTGTAATCTTATCAGAGTCTTTAATTAGTTTGCAAAAGCGAATATCGGTATGGTTTCAAATGCAAACGTTTTCTTAACACACGCCAAACCGTCGTATGTGGGACTTGCAGCTCACGAGATGTAGGGCTGTTGACAAAACTTTTTGTCACTTGCTCAACGACCTCGTCAGATGTGCTTGGACTACCTGAGGATTTTTTATGTTTTACTGAGCACCCTGCTTCTACAAAACATCTATGCCACTCATAAATTGTAGGCCTACTAGGAGGATCTTTAGCGTACTTGGTACGGAAATTACGCTGAACTGTTGTCTCAGACTTTGATTCTTCAAACCAAAACACACAGCTAACACGCTCGGGTCCAGTGAAGGCAGCCATCTTTAACGTAACTGCCGCTAGCGCTTGTGCGGCGCGATTAGGCACTAGCGGACTACGTGAGTCAAAACTTGAAGTGTTTTCCTTTAAAACAACACCAAAACCAGCTCTGTACCTTGTTTCATAAAATTTATATCAATTTTCAAAGTTGTAAAGTACTTTTTGAAACACCCTGTATATACTATCCTTGAATTTAAAAGCATATGATATATTTAGAAAACTAAACTTTCTCGGTGAACGGAAGTTAACTTTTGATGTGATGAGGATTAAAATGAAGTTCCTTCTTCCACTAAAACTTAATTTCTATAACAGCGTTTATTTATGAATTCTAAGAAACGTGACCATGTTGCTTGCAATAAAATACACAGAAGTTTATTCTGTTAAAAAACAATGCTAACAAAATAGATTTCTGATCTGAGATAAAACGCAAGCTTAATGAACAAACTTGCACTCAACAGACGAAGAATAGATATTATTTCTGCTTAATCAACGTAGATCATATTTATTTCAAGGTAATAATGCTCTAGCAGAAGTTTTATATTTCCAACATTGTAAGATTATCGTTTTGTTTGTCATTAAACTATCGAATGATTTACGGCATCTTTTGTGTATTCGTTGTTTAGATAACTTCATCACCACCCTACACCCATAAAGGGCACACACTTAAACATCTGTTTAAAACACACTATAGTTCATCTTCCTATACAGTATTTTACCTCTCTGTTCTCTCGATTGTGCTATTCCTCTTGCCTTACAGGGTGACCACCAGTGTTGTCTCTGCATTCTGAGGTTCTGCCACTACCCTCCATTTTTCCGCCCATCCTTTACAAAATACATTCATTCGCTAAACAAAAGAAAAGAATAACATTTTTATCCGAACGAAAGTTAAAGTGAAAAGTCTTCTAATTGTCGAGTTATAAATGTAGCCCATCTCTCAAGTGAAGAGGAGAGTATTCCCATAAGAGCGCAGCAGTGTCATAGCTGTATTGCCTCATTTCCCTGAAAGCAACTCATTTCATTTTGCAGTATTCATCCTGCAGGAATAAGTGTACAGTAGCAGCAGAACAAGCACTTTGGTGCCCTCTCTCATCTCACAGATATTTAATAACTCAATTTCTCAAACCCTCTTCAGTGCTTGCAAGTTAATTCAAGCGACAGAAAGAACACATTACACGCAGACAGTTTAATTTATCCCTTAACGCATCCCATGCATTTCTTTTTCCGCCTTTTTTTTGGCATGCACAGATTTTACTTAAATTTCATGTATACGTACTACGTCTCTTTCGCTCACGAATTCACTTCGGCTTTGCTCCCCATCCGTTCCACAGAAACGCATTCAGACTGACTTTTCATTACATCGGTCTTCTATTTGTAGAGTGGATCGCGGTATTAAAGAGAAGGCAGAGTTTTCCACCATTCCTCTTTTATGCGTAACGTGGAGACAAAAGAAGCTCGCAACGCCTCATTAAACTCTGCGTTGGTCATCGCAACCTTTTTTTTGTATAAAAAGGAGAAGTGTTAAACTTGAAAGTTATTACGGAACTTTCACTCTCTGTTAAATCTTCTCAGACATAGAATAACATAAAGATATCCGGATGTACGCCTGTCTGAAAAGGAACGAACAAAAGCTTATTTAAGAAAAAGACTATTGTGTAATTCAATGATTAGGAAGGTATTGTTTGTCGTACGCTAACAAAGACATACATTACATTTAAATTGCTGTTGTTTAATGTTTTTGCATAGTACATTCCCACGACATTTGAAATAATGCTGTTCTAATAAAATTGCCAATCCTTTCAAAGAACGGGAGAGATAAATGTAATTTTTTTTTTTTGCTTTTTATTGAGTTACAAAGTATAGTTTGGTATTAATTTATAGAGAGATTTTCCATATTTCTAACAGTTCCAGTTCCTTTGTCCCTGACCATTCACATATCGCTTACGACCAAATCATAAAACAACAAATCCTATTTAATACATCCATATACTTATCTAGGAATTAGAAAGAACTTTTTAAAACTCTATGTGTGGAGCACAACACTTTACGGTAGTGAAACATGGACTACCGGAATACCGGAAAGAAAGAAAATTGGAGCATTTGAAATGTGGTGCTACAGAAGAATGCTGAAAATTAGGTGGACAGACAAAGTCCACCCATTTTTGGAAATGATGGGTGAGAAAACAAGTTTATGGAAGAATCTTACAGAAAGAAGAGACAGGCTGGTAGGTCATATTTTGAGACATGCTAGATTGGTTAATTTGTTAGTGGAGGGAACAGTCGAAGGTAAGAACTGTAGAGGAAGACAGATATGAAGCAGATAATTGAGGACGTGGGTTGTAAGGGATATGTAGAAATGAAGAGGTTAGCATAGGATACGAAGAGATGGAGGATTGCATCAAATCAGTCGAAAGACTGACGACAGCAAAAAAAATACTTATCATAATTAAGTTTAAGATTACTGAAACCCATAATATTCTACGATGACCACCACTTTCTTTATATATATATGGGCAGAGTTGACCTTTGTAATATACAAAAATTTCTATGAGATTATTTACTAGCGTGCTCCAGAAGTCTGACGGGCTCTCCAAAAATTTATCGCTGTGTGCCTGGACACGTGTGGGCGTGAACGTATGTGTGTGGGTGTAGAGAGCGGTTGGCTCCGCTCCAGCAAGCAGTAAATCGCTCAGACGCTGGAGAGCTGCTATTGAAAGGTTGCTGATAAATCAAAGCGTCTCTCTGGCTGGAAACTTGGCGGTGGTTAGTGAACCATCTGGAGCTAAGCACCTGCTTTAAGTCCCCCGTCCCCTCTCTCTGGAGAGCTCCTTGAAAGAATTTTGGCGCGGAAGAAGTTGTATTCGTCTTGGCAAGTGGTAGTGGAGCTTTGAAGTGGTTAATCAGATCTTCAACGCACACGCCCCACTGAAAATGAAAGGCGTTTAATATACTCTTAAAATTTACCAGTTTCCTCAGTTCGTTTTGACTTCTCTTCGTTTAATTGCATGAACTTTCGTTTTTCTTTTACGTAACAGAACCAATGCCAAAGTGAACAGAGAAAACTTGTAGAGGCCATGCGTCACGCCCATATATTAATCTACTATATAATTTCGTAAGGTCACCCACTCACCTAGGTAGCTATTGGCTGGAGAAATGTGTCACGTGTCAGCCTTCGCTCACAAAACAGCTACCAGAGATACCATCAGAAGGAATTCGTGGTTATGTCTACAATTTAATAACTAAGTAACTGCTACCAAATTAATTGTCATAATACATTCATTAAGTTTACTTTTCATTGTGTTTCATAGTTAACAAAATTTTAATAAATTTTTCGGCGGAAAAAAACGTGGATCTGCTTTTTAGTAACATGTTGCTAATTAAATCACCTTAAAAAAACTATAAAAAAATTACTCATAGTCTCTGCTGTAACCACGAATGCCAATTGTTATTTCGGCTTAGGATAAATTTCAGTTTAATTACAACTTTCACAAATGTCGTTGCTTGACCAAAATTTATGCATTACGGTTTATTTGCTTTTTAGGAATTTTACTGACCACTTTCGTTATTGGTCTTTATTCATGTTCGCTGTATGTGAGTGTTATTTTAAGTGGACATCAGACCAAATGTGTCACCGAATCGACTATTTCTGCGGAGTTGCTCAACTTTTTCATAATATGGAATGTGTGTTAAGATCTCTGGCCGTCACAGATACTATGACCAATGTTTACATTATGAGTGTTTGCCCTGTCTCAATAATAAACAACGTGATGCTTTCGAAGCAAACAGGATTTTTTTTTTTTTAAATTCAGTGTGAACTTTAAGGGTCAAATACAAGTCAAGTTCGTATTTAAGCAAGTTCGATTGTATGACCTTTGAAACAGTTACCTCTATTAATGCTTCTGTGAGTTCTTCAAGCTCAAGAGATTTTATTCATCCTAAGGGTGAAACACAGGTCAAGCTTATATTTGGCCAGATCAGATCAACCTGCTATAATCTTTCATCGTAAAAACTGGAACTAATCTAGACCCGTGACAATACGTAAAAAAAATGTCACTGGCTTACACTAGTAAGTATAAAAATGATGTATTTATTTGGTTTTTTATCAATTGTAAATTAATGGTACTAACGTTATTTCATGCGTATCCCTGAAGGTAAAGTAATAAATGACAAGATAAGAAGGGAAATAGATGAAAAGATAGCCTAGAATGGTGTAAGGAAACGACTGCAGCCTAGAAGAAGCTCCATGATTCATGGACTAATTAGTTGGACTGTAAATATAAAAGTTTCTTGAATTAAATAAAGTTCATTACTCCGGTGGACAATTATGTTATGCATAAGGGAAACCTGCAATTAATTGTGATTCAGTGTTAAAGTAAGTGAAAAAAAGTACTGTTCGGCCTAACGTGTTAAGTATTTGATACCAACTTAATCGACGAATTAAAAGAATAGAAAAAGGCGGGAAAAGCTACTATTAACATTTTTTTTCATATAATACAGAAAGAAGAAACGGGTAATTTTGGAATTGTAACGCGGGAGCTATCACCATAGACTATCTGCGTAAAAAAAAGTCATAAGGTGTTATGTTACAGAAACGGCTCCAAAGGTAAAAGTAAACTAATAATGATTATTTTAAGACGCGGTCATTGAAAGTAAACGTTTAATAGTTACATACAACTCAAAATAAAATAACAGAATTCTTGATTATTAGTCAGGTGTGTAAAGATTTTTTTACATATTTCTCCCGTCGAAGTTTTACCACAGACATAACCACAAAAACAGATGTATTGAATATCTTTCTGCTCTACTGTTTCAGAGTATCAATATCTTTAACGATGTTTTCGGCCATCAATTTTCGTCTGTTTTGAATCATTATTAAATACGTCAATGTATCACAGCGAGTAAATTAAGTATTTGTGACGACGTTGAAATGACACATTTAACAAATACTATAAATATGTCGGCAAAAATACTTGTAACTATACCAAAGGCAGTTTTGATTTGATGATATACGAGCCCAACTCTAGCTGGATAAGACCAACTTTAAAGGCCGTAGCTCATATACAAATCACCATCAACAATGCTGCATGCCCTCGTTCGATATGCAAGGCGAAGTAGTGTGCAAATTTACCTAGAATTAGGTAAACAATCTCGTCATCAGGAATTGTACACCACTACCACTTATCCCAACCCGCTGGTCAAGTACAGAATCATGAAATCACTCCACCACCTGGTCTCGAATTATCCAAACAAGCGTCAAGAACCAGACAACACCATTGGATCTCAGCAATCTCGGCCATCTAGCTGGCTATAACTCAATTTATTGAATTAAAAAAAGTATTCACGTTTGGAGGAAGTCAGTTATAGTAAATACGAACGTCAATGTTGAAGTGACTTTTTAGGTCATGTTTTTAATTTGCAATTTAACCTTGTATACAATATGTTTAAGCTTGGTTCAATAGCAGCAGTCTTCTCATGTTGATTCAGTAGGGATGGTAAATATTGAAGGAGATGATAGTATGAACAATGTTCATACAAACAAGTGTCCGATTTCCATTCGTTTTGGAGATACAGGTGCTGCAATTTTACGCATAAA
Organism: Vandiemenella viatica; assembly: GCA_031002005.1. NCBI lineage: Eukaryota > Metazoa > Arthropoda > Insecta > Orthoptera > Morabidae > Vandiemenella > Vandiemenella viatica. Next base: position 162,337,250 of record JARYHS010009186.1, read on the forward strand.
ATAAACCTCAGAAAATGATCAAGAACACAAACACACAAATAACTTATTGTAGCATTTTATTCAAACAAAAATACACGCGTATTTTACAAAAGTAAACATAACAGACGAATTAGTCGCTCGCAATGTAAACACTGCTTCCGTCATAAAAGTACACCAAAACGTATTCAGAAGAGCTACTGGTTTGTTGCGAAGAGAGGTGCAAAGTGTAATGAAGTCGATGGTAGGATTTTCGAACATTTAATTTAAACTTTTGTAAAATATATGTGTATTTTTGCATAAATAAAGTATTTCAATAAGTTATTTGTGTGCTCTTGATCATTTTCTGGGGTTTATTTTATGCATAACATTCCAACACTTGTATCTAAAAAACGAATGGAAACCGGCCACATATATATATGAACTTTTTCACTCAATATCGTTTATACTACCACCTCCTACCATTCCTCCTGAATCACCTAGTTTATTCTTAACACACGGATATATATTATCGGTGCTGATACCTTTATTGTGCATAAGTATTTTTTTTTTAATGTGGAAGCAACTGTAGGAACGAAAGATTGGTAACAAAATTGTCAATAAGTATCGAGGAATAAAAGTGAATGGGCGACTGAGGGCAATAGCTCGCTTTATGGTAAGCGAATAGAAGGAACCCTGTAAAAATGAGCAGATAGTTAGATTTCCGTAACATTTCTGTTCCCCGGACAGTCCTACACAGTGTCAATGAGACAAGTGGTGTTAGTTAGTACCTCTTCCGCTCGTGACAAATAAGAAGCGTGACTGATAGGCATTATGTGATGCGAATAGGTTTTGGGGGATTAAAAAAAACCTTCCCCTTTGCACATCGCAGTGAACTCTCGATACGAGGAAAGATAACACAATTCTTGTAAAAATAACAACTGGAGGATATTCTAGTTTCCAGTCTGGTGTACAGAAAAACTGCGAGAGTGGGAAGTTAATGATTTAGCTAATAAGTAATTTGTTAATGTAACAATAAAATCATTTGTAATGTATATTTAAATACCCCAACCAAACGAATCGATCGAGATGGAAGACGAAACGCTGGTTGGCAAAACGCCATCTTCGTTACGGAGGAGGAAGGAAGAGGGACCTACGGCTCTTATTGCTGGACTCAGGAGGTGAGAAGAGATTGCTCACTAATTCCGAACGAAATAATCACCACCAAAGTAATGTAACTGCAGTTCACTAGTCCTTGTTAATTATTTGTAGATGTGAGGTGAACTTGGTAAAATCAGACAGTTTGTGCCTGATACTTAATGCGACAACCCGATCGCTGACTACGTGACACTATGATGGACAACAATGAAAACATTAAACTTCAACACTGTACTGGCACTTGTAGTGTGTCAGTTGTGGGCAGGTATATTCAACCGTAAATTTAGATACATGCAGGGCCGGCGCGGCGCTAGGATTCTCGGACCCCGGCTAAGCGTCCTTAGCAGTGATGTAACCGGTTGGGGCAAATTCGGGCGACAATCAGCGGATTCATCGGGCTCCCGTTCCTCCTCAGCGGGCGGGCCCGGGGTACAATTGCTTCGCTAAACCCCCTCCCCCCCCTAACTACGGGGCTGGATACATATGCGTAAAACTGGACGCTGTAACCCGGGCAGGCCAGCTGATTGGGACAATAGTTGAGTAACGGTAGCTGGCGGCATTCCTGAGCGGTGTCCTTCGGAATCTCGCTAAGGAGTGTGTCGTATGGATTGTAAGGGTGGCGGACGCCATGGGCCGGATCAAGTGATACCGAGTCAAGGTTTAGCCACACTAGACCTAGCCAAGCCCGCTTTCTTATTTTGTCGCTCACTCGATTGAAGTGAATTCAAACGACACCGCGTGTCGGCCGACACTCGGCCGAGTGTCAGTGCGGTGACGGTGCGGGCTCGGCTCGGTCTAGTGTGGCCCGACGTTCACGCCAGTAATTTGTACGCGACCCAGCCTAGACGAACAAAGTGGATGCAGTGGCTAATTTTTGTGTTGTTTGCTTTTGACTTGTGTTCCATGGTGGAAGCCGAGCAGACGTGTTGGAGAAGTGGTCTTCGACGACGGACAATTAGATCCAACAATTGATGGAACAAGCTCGTATGAAGGGCTCAGCTACGAGTACAGTAAACGAATTTTAACGTGAAGACGTCTCGTCGACCAACTCCAAGCAACGCGGAGGACACCGTGTCTTCAAAATGATAACCACGCCAGTTGTGATCACCGCAAAACACCCAGTGCCGTGCTCAAGTAACCTCATTGCTCTCGCTGAGTAGAGTCAAAAACCATGAGAACATTTAAAAAGAACATGCTATTTGATTTACTGAGAGTTGTTGTAATTTGTTTACATACCATTGTTAAGAGGAGTAAATCTGATGAATTTTTACTTACGGAATAAATGTAAATTTATCTCAAAACGCTGGTACAACGGTACTGATGATTTACAAAGCAACATCCTGTTCCCTCCCACTATTAATTAATATAATTAATAATCGTATTTATGATAATTTACAAACGTCATTTAATTTATACCAATAGCGGGACACATCACACTGAATGACTTTCATCTCAAAGCCAAATTAAGTACCCTATGAGAAACAATTCCTTGGAAAAGAATTCATGTATCTATCGTTATTCCACGATCAACCGGAACTTTATATAATCCTTGTATTGATACGTCATTTCATATAATAAGCCTCAAAACTTATTTTAATATGTCGTAATATTGTCCGAAATGTTGATTTGTTCATACTACGTATTAAACTTTTCCGTGATAAATAAATTTGTCGTCTTGTTTATTTTGGTAGTTTGCTTGCGATTCTTGCAAGTGTTTATAAATAAACGGCTAATTAATTATTTTTGTCACCCAGGTATTTAATGTGGACGCTGCCTGTAAATCTGGTGGCAGGGGTGGGTCGTAAGGTCCCCCTGGAGCACACCCGCTTCTGCAAGGTCTCTGGCGGAATCTCGTTTGCAAGCTGGAAGCCACCTGGCTGCCGAGTGTGTTAGCGACACAAAACAGCCTCTCCTCTCCACCCTATCCACACAAGACGCCGTCCGGCAAAGTGCCTTCCGCTCCCCTTACGTTCGCTTGAAAGGGTTAAGCTTTCTTTTTTGTGAAAGTCTTCCCCTTTCGTTTCTTACCATAGCTATGTCCAACAAAATTCTGAACGTCTTTGTGAAACAGAGAATCAAGTGCGTGGAATAAGTGAAAAGTACTTAAAAAATGGCTTTCTCCTCTTTACCTTTCCTTTCAACTTTTATTAAGGGGGCGTCCATTAATTATGTGTGGTGGGGGTGGGAGGGGGGTACAGCGAAATCTCACCACGGGGGGAGGGGGCAGATATCCGAAAAATTAATGGACTCTCCCTAATGGTAAAACAAAAGTTTTCATTTGTTTACAATCAAGCTGTAGTCAGAAGGCTGAGGTATGTTCTATTATTTAAAAAATAATAATATACTAAAATTTTAATATAAAACAATGTACGGAGCTGAAAATACTCGACACTGGAAACTAGTAATACCATATTACAGTACTTAGAATTATTGGACACATGGAGAATTCAGTTTCTAATAAGCCAAAACCAAATTACATCAGAAAACTGTTATTAGAAGAAGAAAAAACACGTATTAGATACGTGACAAAAATGAATTCAGATTGGTTTAGAAGAACGATGAAATTACAATTTGCTAATCAGTATTGTGTTAGTAGTCTTATCACGCGTGTTTGTCTCAAACGTTAACAATGTCATCTAAGAAAATTTGAAATCAGAGGGTTATACGTCAAAATGAGAAAAACGTCATATTTTTGACTCTACTGAATCCTATGAGATTCAACCGTGTGCCAATATTTAGGCGCAGATGATAAACGTGTAAGAACATTATACGGCATATTACAACATTATAATGTCAATGAACATTCATAATAATGAAGCAGAAGAACTGTGAAGTATTTCACTATGTAAAAACCTAATTACTTGTTTCTCGTTTGATACGACTCTATTTCGAGTCAAAAGAATCTAGAAAGAAGAACGTTTACATAGCAATCAGTAACAACATAGATATACGGATCATTTTTTACACAAAACATTATTATATTCATCTAGAATTCTAGATCATATTCTGACGGTAATTTGTTTTTTTACGATGGTGCACAGGGAACAACAGTGTCACAGTTTGAAATAACATTAGAGCTTGAGTATGTAGTGAAATGAATAATTTTTATTTTTAATTAATTAATTATTAATTTAATTGGAATAGAGCACACACTCCGATGGTTATTCCCTTAGTCATCTAATTACCCAATATTATTTAATTACTTTATTTTTAAATTATCTTATATAATTTGACTGTTAAATTACTCCCCCATCTATTTTTGCAATTTACAAATTTTAACTTTAAATTCCTTCAGCATTTTTGGTAAAGTATTCATCACTACACTTGGTAATTTGTTCCAATCCCTGACACACATACCCACAAACGAAATTTTCTTCCACTCCATCTTGCATGAAATCGAGTGCCAGTTTGTAATCATGGTCATCTTTCCCCTTCCATGCACTATTCATAATTCTACAACAAATATCCTTCCAAGCCCCATCACCAATATCACACTCTCTTCAACCTCCTCCTGCGCTCCGATGACTCCCAATCCAGCTCCTTTATCATCTCAGATACTGACTGGGTCCTGCGATAATTTCCATAAACAAATCTAGCTGTTCTTTGCACGCCCAAAATGTGAGTCCCAAAGTACACCACCAAATTCAATCATTGATCTGACCAAAGTTTTGTAACCCAATTCCCCAACATCTCTAGTACACCCTCTCATCACCCTCTCAAGTAATTATGGGATTTTGAAACTTTTTCTTACCACCTGCTTAATGTGCTCTGCCCAGTTAAGTTTATTATCAAGCGTTATGCGAAGATATTTACTCTTCAAGCCTTCATCAAGCACTTCTGACTCCACCCTATACAGTAATCATAAACAATTTTAGTTAATCCAGGAATATAGAGGAAATAATTATATTAGCTAATAACAGAAGGCATTTTCAGAAAATTAACAGAGAAAATACACAATCTTCCAGCTATTCAGACTTTGAAAACTTATTTAAACCTGCAAGGTGTTAAATAAAGGTTAGGGAACTGGGACTCGTCCACAAGGTATGTTTCCCGGAAGATTAAAGGGTCTAACCGCCAGAGTCTGCCTAATTTGGCTGGAGATAAAACAAACAACGTTCAATTTATGATTCCAGTAATTAATTTTTGATACCATCTCACAACTATCTGTAACACCTCAGGCTCTCTTCAGTTTCAAAATTCAACGGTACCATTGCCCGTAAGTATGTTTGGGTCACGCAAAATTTTACAGTCTCATTTTTTCCTGGTACATACATCAAAAGGAAGGAACCAAACGTAACAAGTTATCCCTCTAGAAGTATTCGGACTTGTCTTAATACAGAATTTTTTCAGTCATTGAGTGTTGCTACCATATGTTATAGAAATAATTAATTCCTTCTGTTTTGAGCTGTGTGTCGACAATTAATTAACTGATCTATGATATTACTTCAGCTATAACACTGTGCAGATGTTATTCTTGATCATCATCAGTGTTCTTTCCTGAAGCAGGTTTTCACATGACTGCTCTCCATGCATTCATATTTTCTGCCCTTACCTTCATGTCCATGTTATTGCCATTTCCTTTGATGTTATTTGTAATCTTACACCTCCTTCTTCCTCTCACTTTTTTTTCTTCTAATTATGGTTTTACACCTCGTCGACGTCGAAGTCATTAGAAGCGTGGTGAGACTGGGGACAAAGAACGGAAAGGAATTCCTCCATGACCTTTATGAAGGAAGCATCCCAGCATTCACCTGGAGTGATTTTTGGAAACCATGGAAAACCCAAATCTGGACACCCGGACGGGGATTCGAACCGGCGTCCTTCCGAATGCGAGGCCAGAGCGTTAACCACTCACCCCCCACGCTCCGTCTGTCATTCTCCTCCCAGAAATTAGTCCTTCAAAAGCTTCGTTTAGATGTCATTCTTGAGTAATGAAATAGAAAATATCAGATTTTTGTAACTGGTATGGAATAGTTAAGGTATGTATATGGACTATACATTTATTATCATAACAGTGCTCTCAGATTTACATAAATGGTTGAGTAAATAAAGTAACTGTTGCATTATAAAATGTTTTTTATGTCTATGAAATGAACATCACGGGCTCGTAATAGAGTTTTAGCTTTACTTCAACTGTACGCTCTCCATACTGCTGAGTATAGAGGGCACAGCTATAATTTATACATGTTACTTATACAATTTTCATAGCATGCGCCGACATATGTTGGACCTCTCTGCGCTGGAATCTTCTGCCTTGTCCAGCAGCGGGCCACTGCGTAGGCTGGTGCCTACCCGCATGCAATATTCAGCAGGGCGCTCTTAACGGCACTGCGAGGGCTCATTCCGACACTTGCTGTTCCGTGGTCCTCCCGTCGCCCATACCATTTCCTTAACTCCAAGAAGTGTGTTTTCGGAGCATCTCTGCAATCCTTACAACCGTCGTCACAACTGAGATTCCGGAAACGTAACCACAATAATCTCCTTTGTTGTCTGCTATGTTATAATATGTATTATTTCTAAACGGCGTTTTTTCCCCCTTTTTCCCTACTTACTTAACCAAATAAATGAGGTATCATTTTAAAGATTAAGGTCTCCGCCTTGTTAACATCATTAAATTAGAAATAAAATTTTTGAAATTCAGCTTATAAATGGTAAAATTATGGACAATCTAGATCACGAATATGCGATAGTTCAGCGCTGGCATCGGTAAAGAGAAATGGCAATACCTCTAGTAGCAGCACGACATATCACAAAGATATTGGTAGCTTTTCGCATATTTTTGTTTCTGTTAGTAAAACATTACATAAATACTAATTGTTTCGAAAGTCTTTTGCTACGTATCTCTTTCAGTTGAAAAACACTTTCTTCAAATGTGTATTTCTATTTTCATCCTACTACAAACTACACATCGCTCTGCATCGTACGTCATTTTTGCTCGGACCACCTCGTCGTATAAATTCAAAAGATTTTAGTTGAAAGTATTGGCGATTTGTGGTGTAACACACTTAAAAGCCAAAGAAACTGGTACACCTGCCTAATATCGTGTAGGGCCCCCGCGAGCACGCAGAAGTATAACAACACGACGTGGCATGGATTCGACTAATGTCTAAAGTGGTGCTGGAGAGAATTGACACCATGCATCCTGCAGGGCTGTCCATAAATCCGTAAGAGTACGAGGGGGGGGGGGGGGGGGGAGGAGATCTCTTCTGAACGGCAGGTTGCAAGGCTTCCCAGATATGCTCAATAATATTCAAGTCTGGGGAGCGGAGGGGTTTATACTCAGAAGAGTGATCCTGGAGTCACTCTGTAGCAATTTTGGACGTGTGAGGCGTCGTATTGTCCTGCTGGAATTGCCCAAGTACGTCGGAATGCACAATGAACATGAATGGATGCAGGTGATGAGCCAGGATGGTACGTGCGTGTCACCTGTCAGAGTCATATTTAGACGTATCAGGGGTCCCATGAACAGTCCCCTGCTGACATGCAGGGTCCATGAATTCATTAGGTTGTCTCCATACGCGTACACGTCCATCCACTCGATACAATTGGAAACGAGACCCGTCAGACCAGGCAACATGTTTCCAACCATCAACAGTCCAATGTCGGTGTTGACGGGCCCAGGTGAGGCGTAAAGCTTTGTGCCGTGCACTCAGCAAGGGTACTGTACATGAGTTGGCCTCAGGCTCCGAAAGCCCATATCGATGATGTTTCGTTGAATGGTTCGCACGCTGACACTTGTTGATGGCCCAGCATTGAAATCCGCAGCAATTTGCGGTAGGGTTGCACTTCTCTCACGTTGAACAATTCTCTTCAGTCGTCGTTGGTCCCGTTCTTGCAGGATCTTTTTCCGGCCGCAGCGATGTCGGAGATTTGATGTTTTACCGGATTCCCGATATTCACGGTGCTCTCGTGAAATGGTCGTATGGGAAAATCCCCACCTCATAGCTACTTCGGAGATGCTGTGTCCCATGTCTCGTGCGCTGACTATAACACCACGTTCAAACTCACTTAAATCGTGATAACCTGCCATTGTCGCAGCAGTAACCGATCTAACACTTGCGTCAGACGCCTGCTGTACCGTACTCTGAGTGTTTGCATATTTCTGTGTTTACACACGCATACCTATACCAGTTTCTTTGGCTCTTCAGAGCATAACTGTGTACAAATTGATCATTAATTATTCTTGCTAGATGGTGCAACGCAATCAATGCCCTGTACTTAGCCACTTCTACCAATTATTTTTTTAAAATTTCCTTGAATCGTCATCATCATCATCATTAGACGTTTGCGCTTTTGCGAGTCGTCTTGCATAGTCTGGCGGTCATTCCAAGATTTTTCCTCCATCAGTTTTCTCCAAACGACTCCCTTAGCCTCTGCGTCTTTCTTCACTTGATCCATCCATCTTGCCCGAGGTCTTGTAACTGGTTCCCTTCCCTTCCCGCTGTTCAGCAGTTCTACTTTCGGCATCTTTCCCTCCTCCACAGCCATAACATGCCCCAACCACTGCAATTTCCTTGTTAACATCTCTTCTGATGCTTCAACTTGTAGTCTCTCCCTGGTGTTTTCATTTCTGATTTTATCTTTCCTCGTGACATTCTCTATCCCTCTCGGAAACCTTATTTCTGCCGCCTGCAATCTGCTATAATCTCTTTTTGCCCAAGTCCATCATTCAGAACCATAAGTCAATATGGGCTGGTAATATACTTTATAGAAGAGAATTTTGGCATCCTTCCCTATGTTCCTCCTCCAGATTACACCCATGAGTATTAAACCAAATTCGATAATTACTAAACCAAAAAAAATCATACAACGAGATACATTTACGGTGAGTAAAAAGAGCGAACGAATATGAAAAATGGAGTGACCGTTTGACGAGTTGAGAGAATTTCTAAACAATAAACATGGAAGACCACCGTTAGGTATTTACGATGGAATAACTTATTCTAAAATCCTTCGAATTTTCTTTTTTTTTCTCTGATCTGATTTGCTGAAGTTTTGACAAAGTTTTTAGCTTGAGAATATTAAGTCTGCTCAGAAATAAGCTCAAATTTTATAGTTATTGATTTTCAGATTTAATAGAAGAACGTTATCTTCTAAAAGAGTTACATCTTTTTGCTGGTATTAAATTATGTAGTTGCTTGGATTAATTTAGGAGCAAGGCGTGCGTGTAACGAAATTTTATGGAACGATAACTACATATTCCATTGACATTAAGGAAGCTAATTATTTCGGTTTGGTGAAAACTCAAATCTACTTGCTCAGACTCATCAATTATAGTGAGGTTTTTGCTGGGGAGGAAAAAATACAAGAAACAAAAAAATCACAAAACGAATATCGTAGGCCTATTTCGAAACACTATAACAGTACAAAACAATAACAAATAACACCAACTTTGTTTTGAGCCAGCTTTGATCAGCTGTTTACTAACCCATCCTTTGAATCCAGACACAGGCATCTCGATACCCGCTTCTGACACTGGGTAGGGATACCATGGGATATGTGGTGCTTAGCTTGTTGCACCCAATACATAGGTAACACCGTGTATAACCACTGCTGTCTCAACTAATAGCAGCATTGTCCCAGTGGATTATAGGCATTTACTATTCTCCTTACTGCTGACGATGACGGGGTCATGTGTTTTCAGCAGCTTATTCCGTATGTCTTTTCACTTCTTCTACCGCAATCATCCGAAAATAACAGTCACCCTGTAAAGGATATATATCACGCTTGTTGGGAAGTATGTTCTTAAATATAAATATATTTTATTATGTATGGCAATTGTTATAAATACTAGTAGTGCTGGGTTGGAGGATCCTTGACAGACAAGGAGTAAAACGGGCAGTGGGGCAACAGATAGCAAGGAGTGTTTACTAAACAGAAAAAGGCGAGATATGAGCCAACAAAACATGTCGGATTGAATTTGAACTCTAAGCTGTTAGAAGAAGGGACATAAGGAAAGTTGCATAGTTCTTGTACAAAACTATTTGTAGTGCAGTCTAATTTATGTACGACTGTAAAATAAATGTGCTTTTAAACTGAACGTCGGTGTGATTAATATTGAGCAAACGATTGAGGAACCTGTTGATGTAAATGAGAAGAAAAGTTCATTATATTCTTTCTTACGAGTAAACAGGAATATAATTAAATTTAAAGGAAGAGCCAACGTTCTATGTCGTCTGAAATAAATAGAGGACGGAAAATGTACTCAGCTTAATAAAAGAGATCAAAGGTTAAAGTAGATTACAGTTTTAGAGATCGAAGGTTAATTTTTTTTTTTTTTTGTAACAGTTTAACGTCCCTTTTTAACAACGTGGTCTTTAGAGACGGGAAAGGATGGGGGCAAGGAATGGGAAGGAATTCGGCCATGGCCTTTTGAAGGAAGCATCCCGGCATTCGCCTGGAGTGATTTGGGGAAACCATGGAAAACCCAAATCTGGATGCCCGGACGGGGATTCGAACCGCCGTCCTCCCGAATGCGAGGCCAGAACTCGAAGGTTAAAGTAGATTACAATGTTTATAGTGATGCACGGTGTGGAGTACAAATTTATGTTCAATTAGTGGAAGTAGGTAAAGCTGATCCTAGTAAACGGTCTTCTAGCCGAGGACATCCGTTACAACCTTATTCACATTCTAGTTTACGTTTCTATCAACACTCCGGTACTACACGGCACAGCATTGAAGATAATACTATTCATTGTCTCAACTTTTCTTTGCGTGGAACCCGTCAGTGATTCTTATTTCGTCACCCTACTTTTGCGAATCATCAAACGTAGCGTAACTTCAATTTTAGCGAGTCATGTGTAGTAAATTTTGCCAAAATCAATAGAACCTTTTAAAATCCCGCCTTCGCGGTTGGGGTAAAGTTACACCCAACTGCTGACGAAACACCAACTTATGGTACTCTCATTATCCCTTAAGATATATCAATACTGGACATGCAGGGCCACATTTAAGCATAGGCTACATAGGCTGTAGCCTAGGGGGCCCGCACCATAAAGGGGGGCCCGCAAAACAAAGAGGGAGCCCGCACCACAACCCTCGATCCCCCGCCTCAGGATGATTCAGAAGGAATCTTAAATATCACAGGAGGTGGTAGCATGAACAATATTGAGTAAAAAGTTAATATAAACATGTGTCCGGTTTGGAGATACAGATGCTGGAATTTTAGGCATGAATATACCTCAAGAAAGGATCAAGAGCACACAAACAAGTTATTGAAGTATTTTATTTATCCGTTTATCCGCATATTTTACAAAAGTTGAAATTAAATATTCGAAAATCCCACCATCGATTTCAATGCACTTTGCAGCTCTCTTCGCAAAAAATGTGTGTAGCACTTCCGAGTAAGTCTTGGTGTGGTTTTATGGGGATAGCAGTGTTACAATTCAAGTGAGTAAATTGTCTTTTGTGTTTACTTTACCTTTGTATTCTTTTTTCAAACAACACCACACACAAAAATCTAAGGGGGTCTTCTTAACTCAGTGCTCCTTCAATAGTGCCTTTTATTCTATTTAGGAGAATACTAAACCATTAAAGTTATCCTTTGTCATTTTTTACAGTGCAGTTCGCTCCTCTCTTTACACAGCCGTATAACTTTTCCCCTTTCAAAGGGGTTTTTAAATCTAAATGTAAGGCACTGATAGATCTGACAATTTTAACACTACTCCTATTGCTTCTGGTTGACCAGAACCTTTTGACGGTACTGTGTTGACACTGTACTAAAGGTAGCTTAACAACCGCTTCTGTCAATATTATTATTGCCAATTTATTTATATGTCACGGAAAGCAAGAAGAAAAGTTACTAGCTGAATCAGTGTTACTATATATCATATTGAAAGTGAAGTGTCTAATTTCGTCACCGAGCCGATTAAATACTCATTTTACGTAGATATTGAAAATCTGTTTTGAAGGAATAAGTGTTGAGTTCTTAGAATCATCCTTCTTATTAGTTACAGATTTCAATTTAATTTGAAGACGTCAATATTGTCCCCAGAGGGACCCAGCCTACCGGATAAGCTGGCCAGTTATAATAAATCAATTGCGATCCCCAATGTGGTTGATTTTTCTTGCGTTTCTGGAGTCACTCAAAATTTCGTTATTTAACTTATACAAACATTCAAAAATGTTGCACTGCATTAATTTAATTGTTTAATATAAGTTCATACTGTCATTACAATCTCTAATATATTTGAAACCTCTCGTAGAACTGATACATGCTACAAATTTTTTCTTTAACATACTAATCTGCATTACCAGAGGAATGGTTTATAATCTGCTCATAATAGTAATAATAAAATATCATCTTCAGACTTCCAAAGAAAGCACAAGCCGACAAATGTGAGAATTGTCTCACCATTAGTCTAACATCACATGCTTCAAAATTACTGACCAGAATAATATACAGAAGGATGGAAAGTGTAGTAGACGAGATAGTAGGTGAAGATCAGTTTGGGTTTAGGAAAAATCGCGGTACAAGGGAAGCAATTCTGTCTTTAAGATTAATACTTGAAGGGCGGATCAACAAAAGCAAAGATACTTTTATGGCATTTGTTGATTTAGAAAAAGCTTTTGATAATGTTAGGTGGGACAAGATGTTCAAAATTCTAAAGAAGTCAGGTCTAAAGTATCTAGATAGAAGAATCCTCTATAAACTATATAAGAATCAAGTGGCTGTGATAAAAGTAGAGAATCACGAGAGACATGCATCAGTTAAAAAGGGTGTGAGACAAGGTTGTAGTCTATCCCCGTTAATATTCAACTTGTATGTAGAAGAAGCAATGAAGAAAGTCAAAGAAAATTTCCATGTGGCATAAGTTTTCAGGGAGAAAAAATCAGTATGCTACGATTTGCTGACTGACATTGTCTTGTTAGCAGAGAGGGCTGAGTATATTGAGAAGTTATTGAATGGCATGAACAAAATACTGAAGGAAGATTTTGGACTGAATATAAATCAAAGTGATGAAATGTAGCAGAAATGACACCAATACTAGCAGACTAAATATAAAAATAGGATCTGATGCAATAGGAGAAGTGAAGTGAGTTCTGTTACTTGGGAAGGCAAATTACAACCGATGGCCGAAAAAGGAATGATGTTAAAAGCAGAATAGCACTAGCAAAAAGAGCCTTCATGAAAAAGAGAAACCTTTTAGTTTCAAATATAGATCTAGGAATTAGAAAGAAATTTTTAAAACTCTTATGTGGGGCACAGCAGTTTATGGTAGCAAACATGGACTTTAGGAATACTAGAAATAAATAAAATTTAAGCATTTGAAATGTGGTGCTACAGAAGAATGCTGAAAATTAAGTGGGCAGACAAAGTAAGAAATGAACGAGTTTTGGAAATGATGGTTGAGAAAAGAAGTTTGTGGAAGAAATTACGGAAAGAAGAGACAGGCTGGTAGGTCATATTTTGAGACATGCTGGATTGGTTAATTTGCTGGTGGAGGGAACAGTCGTAGGTAGGAACTGTAGAGGAAGACATAGATTAGAATATATGAAATATATAATTGAGGGCGTGGGCTGTAAGGGGTATGCAGAAATGAAGAGGTTAGCACAGGATAGGAAAGGATGGAGGATTGCATCAAACCAGTCGAAAGACTGAGGACAGCACAAAAAAATAGTAATAATTATACCAAAAACAAATATAAATAATATTTTAGTAATTACGTTTATGCAGCTCTGATACTGTAACTTCTTGAATCCAAAATAGACTATAATAACAACTGCTATCATATTAGCAAAATGCACCACCGCCTATTTACTAAGTATGGACTGTTCTTCAACTTAATTCACATAGTTACTCCTTGATATTGTCCACCAATGTTCTGCCAACAACATGTCGTAAAATTAAGTGGATTCCGATGCAAGATCCCCCTTTCCTATCAATTTCGACATCTGCACGATCACTATATCCTCATTAATAAATATCTGATTGATACGTGGGAAATATAGGTACCAAAAAAAAATTAATACTAAAACACGGTTTATTGAAAAACACATTCGTAATCATAACAGGCTATTACCACCTTTAGTTAAAATAGATATAGCAGCGGACAAGGAAAGGAAGAAAGGGGATTTCATCCATTAAATTGGCATTTTACTGCACACCGAAAGACTTAAGACCAGGAATCGTTTAGAAGTACATCAAAGGAATTTACAACTGCAACTGAGAAAGCCAGATTACAAATGTTGAAGGCTGAGGCCCCTTACTCCCCTCGTTGGAGAAGATTTTCTGAAGGTCTACCACCTCTCTATGGCAAGATATGGCTTGTATGGAAGTCTCTGAATAGGCTGAGATTAGGAGTGGGCAATCCAAGGTTAATCTAGTGAGATGGAGTTATGCTGGGGTCGATAACACCAAGTGCGACTTCTCAGTAGATCAGACTGTTCAACACATGCTCCAGCGTCCACTGTCTCCAACCTTTTACACTTGAATGAGACCTTTGAAGATGAGTGCACGGGAAGTGGCCAAGTTATGGTAAAATATATTTTAATCAATGTGTAAATATGTACGATTCTGACACCAAAATAAAATAAATATTTAGTGATTAAACTTTCTGAGTATAAGGAATATTAAAAATAAACGGTAAAACTATTATGAAAATGGAATTGACTTCTCACAATGCCGTTTGTCTGAGACTATTTCCAAATTCTTCCTAGTTTTCAGACCAGATACTTAAACAGGACTGAGAGAGGTATTATTGCTGTTATTCAATAGGAACGTCTTATTACTTGGGGAAACACTGGAAAATATAATTGTAAAACCTTAACATATGGAGCCATCGGGATTTTAGTATAAGATGGGATTTACAGAGGAATTCGTTCGGCTTGTGATAAAAGCAAAAGCGTGTTGTCTGGGGCAGAGGGGTCGGTGAGCTCTGTACTATTACTGGGCCTCTCTTCAGCCACGCTCCAAAGAAGCTGTGTTCGGTTGCCCGCGCTTTGGTTTTCTCTCGTCTACCAATCACGCCAGCCCTCCACCGTCGTTGTGCGCGGATATTGCGACCTATCGACCTGGGGGATCGATTCTGGCAGCGCGGACTCGCGCCAAGGCGACCACACTGCTGCGTTTTACGACCATCTGCGTGATAGCAGGGTGGGTCGTGGGAAGTGCTGTATCTCAAACGACGCTGTTAAGCCTCCAGGCTCCGAATATCAAACACCGAGGAATCAAAAGATCACTCCCCTAAAATTGTGGAAAACAATTTCTAACCATGTAACTTGTGAGGTATATGACTTCACTTATTCAAAGACGTCAATGTTAAAATGATGATATATATTATTTCTAATAGGTTTTTTGTTGTTGTTGTCACAAGCTATTATTTCCCTTCATACCTACCCGAAATCGATAAATGAGATATCATTTTAAAGAGTAAGGTCTCCGTTGTGGTCACATCATATTTTAAGAAAGGAGTTTTTTTTTTAAATTCAACCCTTAAATGGAAAAAGTATCATTATTACTTCTTCCTTATCCCAATCAGGACGCTGATTGGGCGTCCTGGCAAATCATCGATACACGAAGTCAGATTTTCGCCGGCAGCTAAGCCAGTCTGTTTTGTGATTTCAAGTAGTAATATCTGAAATAGACCTGATGAAGACAACCGAGCAGGTGATCGAAACGTCGTCATTTTACGACACTATCCGACTGCACTCCCGTAAAGAATTCACTGCATCAATACGCCGGGAAAGTCTCCACTCTCATACTATCAAAGTTGCTTGCATCAAAGTATCGTTAAATGCGCATGCGTAGATGGTTGCGCAAGAAAACCGCTTGTCTGTTGTAACTGTCAAAGTCATAAGAATACTGGGACATAGCTGTGCAATTATTGAGTATTGTCAGCGGTCCTTATTACGTGCGCAATATTTCAAGTAATTCAAACTTCTGGAAGTGGGTAATCAAATTAAATGCGTATGGCATTATTGGTCACGAAATCAACGAATGGTCCAACTAGAAGAGACTAAGGATTTTCTAATTGCCGCGAATGCGAACTTATTTCGTGGCACTAGCCCAACACGGTAATCCTATATCTACATCTACATCTATACTCTGCAATTCACTAATATTGTGGGTGGCAGAGGGTGCTAAGCACCAATCTTTATTCTGCGCACTCCAATCCCCAATAGAACGAGGAAAAAATGAATACATAAAAGTATCAGTACGGCATCTTATTTCTCTAATCTCTTTCCTCCTGTCATTGCGGCCTAAATATTTTGGCGGAAGAAGTATTTCATTGCACTCGTAAATTAAAGATTTTCGCGTATTCTCCAATAAATTCAAACGAAAACGACGTCGTCTGTCTACCAAACAATCCCAGTCCAATCTATGTATCAATCCTGTAGCACTTTCGTAAGGACTGTAACTAGCAGTCACGAATCGATGGCTCTCTTCTGAACTTTCTCTAACGTGTCAATGAATCTCTTGCGATACGGATCCCAATCTCCACAACAGTAATCCAAATGCTAGCGTTTTGTACGCCATTTCCTTTGTGTGAGCATTATAACTTCTCAAAATACGACCTATGAATCGTAATCCAGAATTAGCTTTGTCTACGACGGCAGTTATGTGCAAGTCCCATTTTATGTTGCTTTGCACTATTACGCCCCAGATTCTTCAGGGAATCAACAGTGTCAATAATCTTATCGTGTATGAGGGACCTACTGTTTTACGTGGAGCCTCCAAGCTTACATCACGTAAACAACACAAAGATTTGCCAAAGGTTAAGGTCAGTCAGTGCTAAGGACCAAAAGAATTCTATCCGTCACCGGAACCGAACCGAAGACCGTACGTCCCCAGTCAGGTGCATTAATCAGATCAGCCACCATACCGCTCTTGGTAGTGGCTGAAAATTAGCGACATTGGTGATACGACGTTTAAAGAAATTTTCTGTTGTTGCTGTCAAAGTAATAAGAATACCAGGGCAAGCTATCAAATTATTGTATTGTCATCGGTTCTTAATATGTGTGCAAATTTTTAAACATTACGGACGTCTGGAAGTGGGAAATTAAATGCATATTGCATTGTTGGCCGGGAAATCTACGAAGAGTTCCGGTCACCAAATGACAATTTTATTTTCGAATTGTCAGACATGAGCATTCATGACACGCTGGATTAGCCTAACCCAGTAATACTGTAGGCTACAGGGTTCGTAAAGTTTAACGCGTCCTAGCAAACATCGCAAACAAACAAAGCTTTATCAGAGATGAAGTTCAGTTCTAAGAACGGTAATAATTAGCGCCGAGACGGAGATTCTAACCGAGGACCGTTTGTCTCACAGTCATGCTCCTTAACCATCTAAGCCAACAGATCGATGCGAAAATGGGAGCGCATATTAGAAAGTTCTGTGCTTTGACGATTAAACCACTGCTCTCTTGTTGCTACCAAAGTAATGAGAAAACCATTGCTATAAAAATATTCTATTGTCATTGGTTCTTAAAACGTTCTCAAAAATTTCAAACTATTCGGACATTTCTAAGTGGAAAAAAATTGAATCCAAATATTCCATTACATTCAACCACTTTTCTTTTGTTACTGTCAAACTAAGCTCACTAACAGGACGTAACTATTAAATTATTGCATTATCATCGGTTCTTGATAGATGTGAAAAATTTCAATCAATTCTCACGGTTGGAAGTGGGTGAAAATTGAATTAAAAGATTCCGTTACTTTCATGCAACATACAGGTCAAGCTAATACAAAATCACACATTTCACGAACAAATTGGTGGATAGCAAACACAACAAAACAGATACGCTTCGCAAACCAATGCAAACATATACATTTCAACTCCCCTCTCATTATTTTCTACTATTATACAGCCCGGAAAAAAGTCAGACAACTTGTCTACTTTTATACGTAGCTGTCGCAAAATATTTGGTAAAAGCGGGCGATCACTAAAAGCGGTAAAACATTAACATAAGAAGTACAGAGACGTGTGTCATATTAACAGCCTGTGGCATAGCTTCAAGTTGACAGGATTTCCGCCGTTGACCTGGATATAAAATTACTGTGAAATCCTAAACGCTGAGTGTTCCTCTCATTTTTCACACACACAAAACAATTTTTTTTACTTAGTTTAAAGTCGTATTGCATACTCGAAAATATTCATGTTCAGACCTGTGCCTTAGAAATGACCTACCAGAACACTAACGAGGACACATTAAAAGAAATAAAAGGGCTATTAACAACGTAAATATCAACAATAAGTTGCTGATTTCTGTAAAACAATAAGTCATGCAAAATATGAACCCTGCAATAAACACAAAATATGGTGTTAGAGTTTTATAAAATGGTCAGCAGTGTGATCTGTTTACTGTATATTTTAGTGTTTCAGAGGTTTCTAATAACCTGTAGCTTTATTCACTAGAGAATATTTCATAATGTTTGCGTATATGGTGAAGATACCATAATATTTCAATATAATTGAATTGTGTTTTTACCATTTATAACCACAACAAAATAAATTAATGTTACGCATAACAGACATCGAACTCTCCGATTAATAAGCACTAAATCAACATCGATTTTATAAGTAATTTGATATGACCAAACAAGTTTCTCCAGTTCGTATGCAACCTGCAAATAGTGAAGGGCGGGTAAATTGGGTAGGCGATGGGATTTCACAGCATGACGTGATTTCAATGGTACAAAGGATACCTCTGACTGCTCCATCAACACACGCACAAACGCCATTAATGGGATTACTGATTGAGTGTTCTACATAGTTCGAAGTGTTAGCACGCAGTAACAAAATGTGTCTCTCGTAATTTGTCATAGATCATGACAACCTAACAGCAGACACGAACAAAGGTTGTACGGTCCCTATGGACAATGTTCTCGAAATTAGAATTTTTGGAGAAAAAAAGTAGGTCACTCTATTATTGAAAGTACCTCAAACGAGATCTTTTTAAAAATTAATCCCTCCATGTTCTTTACTTCACTGTGAATAAGTGTAAAACGATTAAGAACATTAAAAACATATTTAAAAACAATCAGAGCATCTGGTGTTGCTTAGTATAATTGCTATTGTACACCAAGTTTCATCAAATTTGCAGTTCACTCACACCCTAAGCATGGGATGGGTTGCAGTTATTTTAGTTTATTTTCCCCTGCAGTTCCCAGTGAGAAACATGTGCACCCCGTTTCATTAAATGCGCACAAACCATTTCCAGAATTAAACGAAACTCTGGTTCACCCTCACTCTACCTTGAATGGAGTGGGTTGATGTTGATTTACACCTACACTATTTTTATTCGGCTGATGAAAAACACGTGTACAAAGTTTCACTGACACCGTTTCTGGAATTAATCTAAACATCGATTTACCGACATGCTGTGAAGGAGAGCGCTGGGGCGGGTTTATCCGAGCAACCATTTTAGTCGTCCAATAAAAATGCGCATATTTCTCCGTAGATATGTTAAGGGTTATATCGACCTAAACACTTGTATTTCAAACTGCAATACAGGTAAACTGTATTTAAAAACAGTATGAAATAGCTGGTGAGCTAATAGTAACCGAAATGCTACCGGAAATAAATACTTTAACAGTAACAGTTTCCCTGAACAACTCAATACAATGCATGCATTTACAACATTTTTTTTTTTTTTACTTTTTTTCTGCTTTAGACACCTCATGGAATATATAATTAAGCCTTACCTTTCTCATAGAGGGGCAAGAAAGACTCAGAAACTTCATGCCATTTTTGTCATTGTACTAAAACTTCTGTGGAAGATTCTTCAACGAATTTCTAAAGCCGAAATAAAGTGTCCTTCCGTTAAAAACTGCGTTATGAACCTGGAAAAATAGAATGTTTGTCAATTTAAATTCTCACCATAGTTTCATTTTGTTCCTATTGGCACAACATTTACCTCAGCCCTTCATTTTGCATCTCTGTTCGTGAACAGTCTTTCGTTGTATGATACCCTTCGTACCTTGTGTCTTCCTTCAGGTGGATTGTCTACTTACTCATTCCCCGTTCCGTCCTACTGCATACTCTGAAACAACTGTTAGGAGAAATAGACCTCTCTGAACAGTTTCTATCGACAGGTGGAGAAGGAATTGCTAATTAAAAGCATAGATTGTAAACATCTTGACATATCACCTGAAAGTAAATTCATTTTAGCAGAACACATTGGCAGGTGGTAGGGAAAATTTTCACAGTCTGAATTTATCGAATAGGCTGAAGTCACATTGAACCAATAAATAGTATAGTGTTGGATATAAACCGTTTTTCAAACCTATAATTAACTATGGTGGGGTAGTGTTTATCCTTGCCCACATTTTGAATATTAAATATAGAAACCTGAGATGGTGCAATTGGAGCTGCTAATTATTTTTTGTTATGGAGGATGAATTACCGTAGAACATAGCTAGTTACTTTTAAATACACAATCTATAGTTCTTACACCGAAAATTTACAACCATTGTTCATCAATTGTTCGCGTCCTGAAATCTTAAAGTAGGAGAGGTTTTTGGACCCGTTTTAATGGTTTTTATCCTTGAGCGTTGAACAATGCCCACTCTCGGCTGTTAGCTGCAGATTACCCTTCTTTTGTGCTCGCTAATTCTTTTTGCATGTTTGAATGCACTGGACACTTGAAGAGTGCTCGAGAAGGAATGCGAGTGGTAAAATAACAGCTCATCGGGATGAATAGTCAAAACTGGCATCAATGTTGGTTGTTATGTAGAAGATATATGGTAAACTGATAAAATATTTATAGGACGGGAGAAACGACAACCAACACAGGCTATACCGAGGATTCCTATAGAAGAAAGGAAGGAACATAAAAACATGCTCATTCTGATTTTGTTATATTCTCATGTCGATACTCTTTGTTCAATGATTCCCTTCTGGATTAGGAGACACCAACTCCGGACGATGATTTAATTAATTTTCACTTGAGTGAAGGGGCACCGCAGTCGCAGCAGTTCGCCGGTACAAGACAACCGACAACTCACAGTTTTCACATGTCCCCGGGCCAAAGTTCACCCATTTTCAGGGAAGCTAACTTAAATCGTGATAACCCGCCATTGTAGCAGCAGTAACCGATCTAACGTCTGCACCAGACGCCTGTTGTCTTATATAGGCGTTGCCGACCGCAGCGCCGTACTCTGTGTGTTTACATATCTCTGTGTTTGCATACGCATGCCTTTACCAGTTTCTTTAGCTCTACAGTGTAATAAAGAATTACTGTTCTATTAATTGTGATAATGATTGGGATCGGCAACCAAAATTAATTTAAAGGAATTGAAAGAAACCTTCATTTATGATTTACCTACTTTCACAGGTGATCTTCTATCAGCTGTGATGGCACCCAACTATAAACAATATAAAATTGATTTATAACTGTTCAATTCACAATATTACAAAGTATATGAGGAAGAAGTTTGTTTTGGAATATTTGGAAAACAAGAGGTGGATGAATAGACTGCACAGTGTATTTAAGACATATGTTAGTGATAAGACCTTTGTAGATATTGGTAGAAGCATAAGTAGAGGTACGTGGAAGATAAAAAACAGACATGACCATAAACTAGTACTCGATTTCCCACTTAAAGAAATGCTGAAACTTACATTTGTCGTTAAAGGAGTCATAGATGGGAACAAATTATTAAAGAATATGCTGAAAAATTTACTTCAAACGGCGAAAAAATTTGAAGTGAAAATTTGTCGTTTCAAAATTATGTTTTTTGAGACATACTGGTTTGGATTAATTAATTAATTTTATAAGATCCGTTTTTATCATACATGATACCTCTTACAAAGAAATTGGATAATTTAAACGATAACTAGGATAAATAAAAACAGGGTTCAATTAATCTGTAATACAATTAACCGAGGCATGGTTCAAAATTAACAATTTGTTAAAAACAATTTAAGCTGAACTTAATTAAAATACACGAATCTATTATTACAACGAATTATCATAAACATGAAACAAATACAAAGTAGTTGAATGAGTAAGAGAGCATGAAACCACCCAGGGCGTATTTAAACGTTCTTGTCGAAAATTCTTTGATTGTATGTGTTGCGTAACTTTGTCGCTGGTGTCGTAGGTTAGTGACAGGTGAACAACTTGCTCCATGCGTACCGTTGAATGCCGACGATTAATTATAAGCAGCAAACTCTCCTGATTGGCGTCTTGCCATTGTGACAGACCAGCGGTCTACCGTATGTTCAGCACCAATTCCAAACCAACAGAGTGCGGTATCAGAACAGAAGTGAAGCCATCTTCGCCATACCAAAGTGCTTTCGTGGAGTACCGGTGAGTTCCCCCTTTCTTTTCGAAGCGCCAATCCTCCAGTCATGCAACTATTATATATAAACGTTACCATTGGTTACTACAAAATCTTCTGGTTGTACCCTGGCTCTCCCCGCCAACTCTCACAGCGACCGAGAACTGAAAACTCAACCCGCTCGATTGTACGATCCTCCCTTTAGATTTGCCAGATTTTCACATCGAGTAGAGAATAATTTATCCACTTGCTCTGTGGTTAAAAAAAAAAAAAAAAAAAAAAAAAAAAAAAAAAAAAAAAAAAAAAAAAAAAAACCTGCTTCTCCAACGGATTCTGCAGGAAGTCACATTCGTCTCTATCCTACATCTTAGCCTATAATCCCTTGGCGACGGCCGTTGCACACATTTAGTTTTATTGAAGTACTTCTACAGACGGTATACTACAGTGCAGGAAATTTGCTTCCAGGGTATTTGCTTCAACACATTTAAAAAATAATTAAACTAAAAAAATTTCTTTGTCTTACGAATAACTTTACGAGTGTTTCTGCTCCTAGACAACATTCAGCACTCCATTGTTTCTCTTTCTTGCAACCTTTTGCAAACTCACATCGGCAAAATCTTTAATTTTAATCTAATTTAACTGCAATGAAACATACGTTCCAGTGGCAATTTCCCTACACACCCATTTTTTTCCTTACCTATACCCGCCTACTTATGCCCTATTCAAAATTCAACTTTAATTTCTTTCAGCGTTTTTGGTAAATTATTCATCACCTCTCTTTATTCCCTTTTTCCCCCAATATTCATTAATCATAACAATAAATTAGGGCATGTTTAGGAGACTTTGTAACATCGTCTTTCTTAGTTTTAAATCCTGTCTAATTACCAACATGTGTTTCTTGCCGAAGAAATCATCTCTGTTCATCTTCTCATTTTTTCCCCATATGTCCAGTTCTCCACTAGCCTGGTCACTAAATATTCGCATTGTTTGAGCTATTCAATTTTCTCTATTCTGTCGCCTCCGTAAACACAACTTAGAACATCCCATTCAGCACAACAACAGAAAGTCACAGTTGGCAATATTGGCCGCCAACGAAGCAGTGCCAGTCCATGCGATGTTGGCGCGTTCAGAGTAACAATCGCCGGCAAGTGCTTTACTGCCTCGCGGGGTGGCTGAGCTATTGTTGGCGCGTGCACCCATAAACCACGACCCTTAATGGCTCTGCCCAGGCGCGCAGAGCTGGGTAAACAAGGGCGCTGGGACTAACACTTCACGGCGCAGCCGAGGGCCCCGATATCGACAGCGAAGATTAAGGCCCCTTCGCCTGCCCCTCCCCACGGCCACGGTTCTGCCGAGAATATCGCGAAAAAAGTCTGCAAGGTGGCGCCGAAGGAAAGCCACTCCTTCTTTTTGCAGTTTCTTAATTTTACGTCCGCTGACAAAAGATAAGATGCCAATACAGCTGTCATCTGCAATTTTTCATCAAGTCACGTTCAGTTCCTTATAGGCTGCAACAAAAGGTGATGCACGAGGAGTTTACGAAAACGAAAATTTATCCAGTAGCACATTGACGATCGAGATAGATGGTAATTAAATTCCCGGAATCCCTTGTTCCACGGACCACAAATAATTCTAAATGGTTACAGGAACAGTTATTTTGATTCAAATATTCGGAAAGCTATATACGATTAGAAATTCGTGCAGGCATGCTAACTTTCCCCAAATCTTTATTTTCAGACTCTACTGGAAAGAAATGCTAGAGGAGTATAACCACTTCTTTTCGAACAAGCTTACACTCCTAACGAATGTTGCAGTCACTCCTTACGAACCCTAATACCTTGGGTAAATTTCATTTTATTAAAAAAAATTATATTCTTTCCTACTTTTAGTTTTTTTTAATTCACTGCGTCGGATGAAAGTGTTGTAATAAATCGTATCAACTCACACCAAGTATGAAAATATAATGATAATGTGGAATTATAATAATATATAGACAATAAATCACAAACAAAATTCTCGGAGCATACGTGCAGTCCAAAGTAGTATGTGATACATGGACACATATTCCAAGCCATCCGCTCCAATTAGAGGATTGTCGAATAATTCTTGTTGATTAATCCTTATCTTCGTATGTAATGCTTTACGCCTCGTCGACGTCGAGGTCATTAGAGGCGGGAAAGGATTGGGGACAAGGAATGGGGAGGAATTCGGTCATGGCCTTTTTGAAGGAAGCATCCCGGAATTGTCCTGGAATGATTTGGGAAACTATGTTAAAACCAAATCTGGATGCCCGGACGAGGATTCGAACCGGCGTCCTCCAAAACGCGAGGCCAGAGCGCTAACCGCTCACCCACCACGCTCGGAAATTCTGTTCGGGAGTGAAACACTAACATTAGCTTACATAACTGAAAGATGAACAGCGACAGTCACAATTCAAAAGTGTCTGTTTAAAATTATGGGTAACATTTTTATAACCCTGCATAAGACTGAATAAAAATACATTAGGCACATAGTAATCATTATACCTAAATTACAACTTTTTGGCAAAAAAAAAAAAAATCCACTTTACCTCGTGCGATAGCTGTTATAGCATATTCCTGATACCACCCATCGTCTATTACAACGAGAAATAACATCCGTATGGAATCCAAGCGACCAGTTGTATCCGAATCAAACACACAACATGATTCATCAGAAAAGCAAAGAAACCTTTGTGCCAAATATTCCTTTACGCACTACTAGAACTAATGACATATTCGTGTTTTCTCTAGATTCGTTTGTGTAAATTGCTACAGAACACAATATGTATATGATATAATAAATTAGCTGTTTGGAAGACAGGAGGCACTTGTGTTGGTAGAGTACAATGTATATATTGGTGATAATGTATGAAGGGATGGCAGAAGCGTTAGGAATAATACATGGGAAGGTAAAGATGACCATAACCCACAACTTGATGCTTGATTTTAGGTGCAATGGGGAATATTTTCTTTTGTAGATTAGAGAGTCAGGGACTTGAATACATTAACAAGATAATTGTTTAATTTACCATAAAAACACTGGAAGATTTAATATAGGGCAGCACCGAGCTTTATGGGTGAGTGGTTAAAGCTAGGCCTCGAATTCGGGAGGAAGCCGATTCGAAACCCCGTCCGGGCATCCAGATTTTAGCTTTCGATGGTTTCCCCAAATCACTCCAGGCGTATGCCGGGATGCTTCCTACAATAGGCCATGGCCGAATTCCTTCCCGTTCCTTGTCCCCAATTCTATCCCGCCTCTAATGACCTCAATGTTGAAGAGGCGAAAAGTCATAAGTAAAAAATGACAGTCGTATAGCGTAAAAAGTACATGGGCGGTGAAGTGGCAATGAAATAATTTAAGATAAAAAAAAATGAGAAAGTAGATGCAGGGACATTACCACTCGGCATATGGCCGATTGCGTTGAAATTAACAACGTAGTGTCTATTTTAAAGTTCTAGCGCGTGGAGATTTGCTTAGGCAAATCATAACAGTGCCTTTTAAAAAAAAAACTCTCCCACACTGTTACATATATGCTACGTATACCAAAAATATCGTTTTGCTTATTATTCTGATGCTCATGTCCATGATCCATTACGACGCTCAGGCAACATTAAAATAGTAGCAGACAGTATTCTATTTTTCTAAATGCTAATCATTTGTATATTGGTGATAATAAAAAAACTGAAATAACAACGTTAATAGTACCCGATACAATTTTTTATATATATATAATCTCAAGTAACATACCTGCAGACCAAATTTTAGGGAGTAAATGTTTATAAAACATGGAGCATTGTGCGTTTCATTTTAACGTAAAAGAAATTAGCGTGCCTGGTGAACGGTTTTGACATTAAGAACTATCTTGGTACAAATTTCGATCTGTCCATCAGGTTTTCTGTTTTTCGTGGTTTTCCAAAACACCAGCAGTGAATCCAGACATGTTTCTATTACAGCGACATTGGGTTCCAATTTCTAGCCTATAATCCTCCCTAGGCAGTAGTGATAGGCAACAAAGTTGTAATTTTCCCGTTCTAAACGAAATATATGTTGTCTAATAAGGAATGTATTTCCCTTCTACGAGCGTTATTGAGGTGGAATGCTACGAGCGATGGACAGACGTTTAATGAATTCTGATCGCCGTAATAAATGCAAGAATTCTGAGAATTTTCTCTGAATTCCGCTTCCAATCCTTCATTAGTACGTTGCATAGTAAGACGATCAGTAACCGTTGCAAATCACTATTTACGTATTTTTTTTAACACATTAGTAAAAAGAGAAGTAGAGGAAATGTTGGTGTCAGAGCGGAGTCATTTATTTATCTTTGTTAAACATTGAAATCGACGAACTGCGTGACATAAATCTACGTGATAGCGAATTGTGTATAAATGTAAGACCCATTCACGTTTTGCACCGAAATTTGGTTTTTCCAGCTTGAAACGCTTCTGCGCATAGTGCAATGTAAGAATTCACACCCAAGGTAAATTGTTGCAACAGACGTGTTCGTTGCAAAAACTGCACCTCGACAACTCGTCAGGGAGTTGCATCTTAGTAAGGTATTTTAGAAGAAGCCATAAATACAAATCACTTCCTTTCCATCAGTTATCATCAAGGGGGCACGCTCGATTGGTGGAAAGTTTTCATCTATATCAGCGTCGACAATAGTGTGTATGTGAGACTGTTGAGTAAGTCATCTAAGATTGTCATTTTTTTTAAGATGTTGGAAATAAGTGAAGGTCCCTCACGTTTTTTCTTCTAAAGTGAGGACTTTCCTATATTCGCTCCAGGTTATGCATTTTTGTCGAGGCAAAGTAATGTGACAAGTTTATTGAAGCGTGATCAGAAACCGAGCGTGGTGGGTGAACGGTTAACGTTCTGGCCTCGCATTCGGGAGGACGCGGGTTCAAATCCCCGTCTGGGCATCCACATTTGGGTTTTCCATGGTTTCCCCAAATCACTCCAGGCGAATGCCGGGATGCTTCCTTCAAAAAGGCCATGGCCGAATTCCTTTCCGTTACTTGTCCCCAGTGTCATCCCGCCTCTAATGACCATAGCCGTCGACGAGGCGTAAAGCCATAATTTAAGTGATCAGAATAGGTAATTAATCAGTTTATGGATGTGAATGTGCCAACTAAATTAGTCCTCGACCGTCAGATTTCTCAGAGCTGTAGAGTCTCACAAATAGTCCGCAGTTTCTAGAGAGCCATCGCGTAATCTGGCCAAGTTAGGAGCAATCGATAGGCCATTAATTATATCGACCTGGTGCAACATATGCAGCGTAGGTTTGGAATTTTATTCATGGAGATGCATAGCAGTGATCATTGGACAGCAGGTAGGTAAGTGACTGTCAGAAACTGTTAGACATTTTTGTGAAATGGTAATCGCATGCTAAACATCTCTGCACAACGAGAAGGCAAATGACCGAAAGAAATTTTTTTTAGGGAAATTTGGGGAAATATTTAAGAAGATATAGGATTTTTTTCGTAACAGAAGCATGTTTTGTTTTAGAATAAAGGAATTAGCTAGTGAAATTCTGTTGTATGGGATCTTCTGGATGAAATTTATAATTATGCAGGTCGATGAGTCTAATAAAATAAAATAAACTGTGCATTAAAGTGTTGATAGTTTATCTCTGACTAATTGTGTTCCTTTCTGACATTTTGAAAGTTTCAGAGGTAGGTCGGAAGAGACTATAAGGTTCATAGTTCTTACCAGAAATTATGTTACTTTATGTAAATATGTTAGTATAAATGTAAGGAGTATGGTATTAACCTTGACAAATTAGTTGACAGGCCAAAGAAATTGATAGTGACGGTCTGGTGTATATTTTCCAGACAAATGAAGATAAGATGTGAAAAAGAATGGTTTAATGGAACAACGACCATGCAGATCTTCATACGATAGAGAATGATTTAAAAAAAGAAGCTTAAAATGTAATTGTATCTCCCCTTGTAGTTGACAAGCTTGTGAATGATTGTTAATGAAATTACTACGGCCTGAGGGTACAAAGAAAAAAACTGGTATATGACCTGCGAATATTGTATGCCAGGAGGAAATGACGTATCGGTAAATGCATCGAAGATTAATTGTATATAATACGGTTAATGTAAGATTCCAAAAAAAAAAATGTTTATTTGATGATTCGAGGTAAATTGAGTGAATCGTTCGATAAAGTATATAGGTAAATGTTTAATGATATTAAGACTGGAATGTTTCAGATGTTAAGATGTCGGATATTGAAAGCGGAAAGAATAAATTCAAATTATGGTAAATGTCTGATATGTGTTTAAAAGGAAAAGGTAAAACCAAAAGCAAAAGTACATGAAAGTTTGTACGAAAAACCGTCTCGTACACGTAACTTAAAAAAAATCAATGGAAAAGCGCTTAAAACACCATCGACGAGAAATAACTGGTACTTTATTCTCACTATACGCTCTTCAGTTAAGAAGAAAGTGACCCCACGTCAGGAAGAACCGTTGTGAGAAGTTTAGGAAGGTATTTAAACAGTGTTGTAATTTCACGTGGTTCCAAGTTATGTTTTAAAATTTATCGTTCTTTCTGAAGGTCATGTCGTTTCAGGGTTAGCAGTATTTTTGGAGGTATCGCAACTTACATAGGAAACCGCAATTAACCAGCATATTTGTATGGTTATTTGATAAACAAATAAAAAAAAAATTCGATTCCGTGGGCTGATGCGCCTGTATTGTCCGCAGTCGTCGGCGGCGGCTCGTTAATCCAGGCTCGCTGTGTGCATTGTACCGCAATGACTTTGTCGATATGTGCGGCCGAGCGGCTGTCCCATCACCATCAGCGTCGCGTCATCAGCCGGCCACACAATGCAGCTCACAGGCACGACACCCGACGTGTGTCCCCTGCAGAGGCAGCTGCAAATTCCATTAGTTCAGAAACGTCCTCACACCGTGCAAAAATGTTAGAAACAAGGGTTTCACTTATACATGTGCTCAGTCTCCAAGGGACCCAGTCATGGAATTTGCTTCGTTAAGAAAATGAGCAAAGCTACCTGGCCTAATGACGTTATTCTGTTCAGTCCTCTTTCTGCACCCAGTGGTTGGCATTAGCGCGCTTCTTGAGTAGATTTATGCCATGAGGTCTGATCTTTTAATCCACTTGGCCAATACCTGAATGGTATAGTGGCGTTAGTGAGTAAAAATAGTAAGATTACACAGTATAGCAGAGGGATTGTGTTCGATGTAGGTAGAAATCTAGTGGGTTTTAAAGCCTGTCGGAAATAGTGACCCGTAATGCCTTCAGTATGTTGTCTATCTTGTTTACACTCAAAATAAAACAACTCAGAAGATACCAACAGTTCTCATTTAACCAATGTTCAAGAATGAATGTGAACTTTATAAATCTTAGGATTTTCAAGTTTCTCTCACTGCCTCACTAGGAAAGCTGCTGTTCTGAAGTATGTCACATATCACGGCTGTGTCACAGTTTTCATTCTGATCGAAGCCCCAAGTCTGGTACAAAAAACTGAAGTATTACGTTTTTGTAAATCATACTTACTATTGCAGAGTGCTGTGTAGAACCTTCTGCAATTAAAATGAATAAATTAAATCTATAATAATTGATCATTTTTTACTAACTTGAGAGGTCAGCAGTTTTCATTTTGAACAATTATGATTTTTTTACTTCAATTACACATTTTAGACGAGCTTGAGAGTTCCAAAAAAATAATTATTGTTTCAGACAAAAATGAAAGTTCATAGAAAATTAATTATTCTTCTTGCTGGTTATGTGACATCCTACAGGCGATTACTGGGTTATCGAGAAGCTCAAGTGTAATGTGTGAGGGGTTTGTTAGTTATTTACCCTGGTATTCTACACGCTGTGCATTTACAAAAGACTGAATGTCGTATCGCAGTTATTTATAAATTCATCCAATTCTCCTTTCTCGCCACAAAAGGAATTAGGAATTAATTCCAATGCTTCTGATAAACTCACTGGAGCTTTCTCCCTTTTTACTACTTTTTCGCCTTTCGCGGTGTCACTGTTTCCCGCACTGGTAGACATGGCTGCAATGCTTGCTACTCACTTTTCTGCTGACTTGCTCTAATACTGACAGAGACCTTTCGCTGCTGTCCTCGATTCCGTAACATATGTGATGTATTGTGCTTACTGCTTCTGTTTGTTGCTGTGCCGACCACTTCATCGATTTCTGTAACATTGTATTTATGCCTCATTTTTTTTCTATTTTATTCCCATTAATCGCAAGCTCCCTGGAGTATTTCGACTACCCTCACGCCCAACACATTCTCGTGCTAGCTGACGCCACACCTCGATACCAATCAAACACCTCTTATTATTTCTCTAGGCCTACTTTGGGCAGACTAATTATGCTTTGGAGGGCTTTTCAGTGGTAGAACAAACAAATAACACTGCAGCAGAATATGTAAAATATTTACATGTATTAACAACAGTTCATAATAACAATGTAATATCCCTTTAGCGCTCTCTATTTCTTCTAGCCAGCTCAGTTATCCTTGCCAGAGACTAACAATTCTTCCCTAGCTTACCATTAGGCTATACCTTCCCCAGAGCAGGTTACTTCCCACCTGTGTTTATTGCGACTCCATGTCTCGCCTCTGCGGCTGTTCTGCTCGTCTCGCTCGCCGCCGCGGCGCCTTCTCGTCCTTTCAACTCTGTGGACTCGGCCGCTAGTTCGACTACGCCAGACAGACCCTCTTCGCTCCGTGTTGTCCAGTTTTGATCATGAATTCCCCCACTCTCTTGTACCTGGTGGGGAGATTTTTCAGCCAACCACAGAGTCCATTGATTCGGTCATCCCTAGTCGAATGACGTAGTGCTCTGCTCACTGTTGCTGAGTCGATGACCTACGCTGCCATCTGCGTCACCACATTCCTTTGGCTGCAACTGTTTATCTTGGCTGTCGCAACTGACATAGCTAGCTGTTGCGTATATCTTTTTTTTTTTTTAAATAAAAAAAATAAGAAACTTTCGGTCACCACAGAATTTTAGTGGAACAGACTGAGATTATTGAGAAATTACTGTACGCCATTAACAAAATAATTACAGAAGAATCTGGACAAGATAAAAACCAAACCAAAACAAGACAATAGTCATGAAATGATAACAAAAACAGTATACGAGACATAAAAATAAGATGTAATGGAAGAAGGTTTATTTCTCATTGTAAGTAAAATTACAACTGATGTACGAAGCAGGAATGATGTTAAAAACAGAATAGCACTAGCGAAAATAGCCTGCTTTTAGTCTGAATTATTGGTCTAGGACACGTAAAGAACTTTTCAAAACTGTGTGTATGGCACACAAAACTTTATGACAGCGAATCATGGACTTTAAGAATTCCAGATTGAAGCGTCTGAAACGTGGTGATGTTCAGTGATGCTGAAAATTATATTAACAGATAAAGTACTAAATGAACTTATTTGACAATAACCGTATAATCTCATGGAAAGATGAGATAGTGTGTCACATTTTAAGATTATGTGTTTGATTGATACAGGAAAATATGTAGATGGAAGCAAATGTTATGTATAATATATGCAGCAGATAACTGAGGGTGTGATGTTTATGAGTATGTTGATATTGAAGACGTGGGAAGAAATAGAGGATTGCATCAAACCATACTAGAGACTATTAAAAAAAATATACGCCTCAAGTAACAAAATTGAATTTATTAATTTTTTTATTTTTATGAGATTTCTACAAACAGCAGTTGAATGTAAGTATCAAAGTGTAGATTTTGCACACTGAATTAACATGCTTAAAGATAAACGGTATAAGAAGAAATACGATTTGCAGCACTTTTGAGAATGGGAGGTGACGGAAGTGAGTTTCATATTGCTGCAATAGCTTTAGGCTAATGGAAAATGATAACAATAACTTGGAGTTTATGTGATACAATAGGAATATGTTAACCATTACAATAAAGCTATTCCGCTATAATTATGAAAACAAACCACTCCTCCACTACAAATATGGCTTGAAATTAAAGCACTCCACAGTAATTAATAACTGATTTTCATAGTTAGTAATTACTTAAAAATGCTTTTTCGTTATCTATCACATGGTTTGGATGAATACTGCGTTGCTAATAAGGCGTTGTTTCGGTGTGTGACAGCTATTTATGATTTCCTCGCATGGTCAAAAGATTAGTTTTTTTACAGTTAGTAATTATTTCAAAATTCTCTTTCGTTATCAGTCACTGAGTGTACTGGATGAGAGGTTACGTTCTGGTCTCGTATTCGGGAGGACCCGGGTTTGAATCCCAATCAGGACATACAGATTTGTGTTTTCCATGGTATCCCCAAATCACTCCAGGCTAATACCGGTTTGGTTGCTTGAAAAGCCCGTTGCCTAATTTCTTCCCGTTCCTTGTTCCAGTCCTTTCCGGCCTCTTATGACCTCGACGTCGTCGAGGCGTGAAGCCATAAACAAAATAGAAACGTTGTCTGTGACATGGTTTGGATGAATCTTGCCTCGCTAATTAGCCGTTATTTTGGTGTTTGTCAGGTGTATATGACTTCCTCGCGTGGTACTGAAGTAATAAAGCTATAAATGGTGGCAGCTGGATAGTCGTGGTCAGTGGTGCGCCGTGGCAGGTGTCGTGAGTGGTATTGGCCTGGCGGCTGCGGGGTTGATCCGGCCTAGCCGCGCCTAATTGAATGTGCGGATCAAGAGGGGCTACAGCATCGCAGCCTAGATCAGCCCTAACACCAGGCACACAGCAAACCGTACACCTCGCCTCTTCACACACCGCTGCACCTAATTAACTCGTAAAATCGCAACTCATCGCACATCTATATATAAAGATGAATGTTTGTTTGTTTGTTTATTCGTTAGTTGGTTGGGTTGTTCTTCATACAAAACCACAGTCCACTATCTACATTTCTTTGAAAAAATATCTGTATAAATAACACATGTTGTCTTATAATTTCAAAAAATTACTGAACGGCGATAGACAGACGTGTTTGATATGGAGGTCTCTGTACTGTTTTTTCGTCTAGTGGTCAGGTAGCTCAGTGGTTAAAGCGCTTGTTTACTAATGTTTGGGTCGTGGTCTCCGGGTCAATACTCCGTGGAAGCTAAGATTTTTAAAAATTGTTTTTGATCGTAAGAGTCACGCCCGGGCCGTCGGTTATTCGGATTGAATATTAAACTGTAGATATAACAAAGTTAGGGGTAGAATGCGAGCCAAATCGTAGGTAGTCTTGCAATGCTGTAGGTGTACACTTTTTTACGTTATATTGATCCCTCAGGAGATTCGCAGTCAGTATGTGTGTGATCTGCAGCAACAATACTATAAATGCGGAAGTAAGTCTCTTTCTTTTTTTACGTTTTGACGACTAAATGGTTATACCGATATTGACGGAATTTGACAAGAAAATCTGCAAGGAGGGCACGTGACATTTTTTTCGTTATGATTAACAGTTGTAGCCACGAAATTTTGAGAACTTATCAAATGGTGACAGAGAGACCGATGTGTGTGTTAGTTTGTAATGTTGCTTAAGCATTGTTTCTCGCGCATTTTTTTAATGTATAATTTGTTAATAAATTTCGTTTAGAGAAAAAACCTATTATTTAGTATAGATGTCGATTTTCTCTGTCCTATTACTTTGTGTCTGCTTAAATGTTTCTGGCACCAGTTTATTTTGCCTTCTTTTTTGACACGCCTTGTGGGCGTAAACTGGCCTAAGTTGTAGCTCTAGCACAGCACGAGCAACTTAAGTTATTAGAACCCAAGAATCGGATGCTCATGCTGAAGAAAGAAGAAAAGGCCAATCTGAAATAAAGCTGTCGTTAGTGAATATCCCCCCCCCCTCTTACTTACCCTCACCTTCATTTGTTTCTCTGTTTTTAAATATATTGGAAATTGATTATCTTCAAGAGACAGGTTCGACGGTAGAATGTCATAGTGATGGCTTTCCTGTCATATTTTACCGACTCGGTATTGTTTGGGACCAATCCTTTGTTACCAACAACATTCTATATTCAATTCTGGCAAGGAAATTCTTAATCCACGCGTACGAAGTCGCGGGTATCAGCTAGTTGTTATATAAGCAAGAAATAAAATTCCATGTACGTCTGGTTTGCTACTTCACGTGTGGTCATTCAAATTTCAGATTCATTCATTTATAAAATATTTAATCTTTAATATTCCAACGATATTCACCGCGTTTAGAACTAATAACACAGATATAATAACAATGGTGAGTTCATGAATTCAACGTTTACTTGCAAGAATACAGTCCACGTGTTTAATATGACTAGACAAGAAATGGAGCATATATATTTATAGATTGATTTAAAAAGGAAAAAAAAAAAACAATCAGTAATGGTATCATTGCCACAGTCACAAAATAAACATAACACAGTTAGTTTAAAAGCCATCTTGCGAATGATGTGTTACTTTGCCACTCAACTATGTTTAGTTCTTGTTCTGGATGGCAAAACTGCATTTTGAGAATCATCGTATTTAGTACCAGAATGGACCTTGTTCAATTCTCTAGAGTAATCAAAAATACTAGTATTGCCAATGACGTCAATTCTAATAGGGAAAATGCTTAATTCCTGACCTGATCCCATTTTACTTCACTGAAAAACAAAAAAATAGGTGTATAGTTAGTTTAAATGTGATTAATTTGATCACTTTGGAGGTATATACCGGCCTACGTGCAAGTAGATGGTCATCTGTTAAACAGGCTTTCTGGTTTATTTGTTGACATACAGTATTTCAATCTTCTGTGTGTTCTACTGTCCATTGTGACATAATAATTAATGATGGGATGATACTGTTGACAAAGAGTAGAAATGGAACAAACTACGATTTTTATAAACACGTCATATGGGTCTCCGCCCAAAACGCTTTCGGAAATCCATGACTGTCCAAAATCACTTAAAATTAAATGTGCGTCAAAACAGAAAAATTTCTTTGTACTGTGCAGAGAAATTAATTAAAAACTCATAACAACCAAAAAAATCTGTTTTTTTTTTTTACTTCTTTAACGTAATATTTTCGAATTTTTACTAGTTTTTCGGATGGTGTACTGATAAAGGAAGTAAATTATATTAAAACTATGTAGCGTGTACATAAATTTTATTCAAGTTAATAGTAATATTAAAATTTTTCGACATTAATTACATTTTAGACATCTGAACAGGATATGTGTTTCATACATAATTTATATAACTTCTATGATATAAATGGTAAAAACGAGTATACACTACCATACACACATATATTATGCAGCTTAGATCAATGATCAAATAATATAATATGCCGAATAATTCAGAACTTTGAGGATGTTATTTTGCTGTAGTAAATACGTTAAGAAAATAGATTAATGAGAGGCAATAGTGATACATTTATCGGTTGAACAAACAAATACCGAGTGACCTTACTAATATCCGATCATTTTGGGTATCGCACATCTTCGACGATACTGACCAGTTTATTCCACTACAAGAGGCTTTTTATAAAACATCCCTGTGTTTAACACAGTGTTGTTGCAATTCTTTATTACCGTTTTGTTGTTTAAATAGATACATAGACGTTATTTAATAATAACTCAACGTACACATTCAATTAATTATGTCAGAAATCATGAAAAACCTTATTTTGTAGCAAGAATAGAATTTGAATCCAAATCTTTTAAAGCAAGTGCTCATTGAAATAGCAGTTTCATTAGCTTCTTCATAGCTATACCGATTGATATGAAGACAACTTTTTCTGGAACACTTTATTTTAAGGTTAAAGATGTGTTAGTAAACTAGATGTAAAAACCCGAAAAGCGTTCCAAATAGTATTTATTACTTTACATGAATCGTTTACAGCAAATAGGAACTGGATTTATAGCACATTATGAAGTGACTCTTGCTTTTAAAAATACCAGAAATAAATAAAATTGTTGCATTAGAAATTTTGAGCTACAATGAATACTGTAAAATAATTTTACATATAAAGAAAGAAATTAGTAGGTTGAAAATTTTTTGAAGGCAGTAGATTTCAGAATCAAATTTAAAGGAATGAGAAACTGAATGTTGAGTAACATTTTATGACATTTCTTTAAATAAATTTTATGAAGCAAAAAAATAAACTGCTGTCATCAAAACTGAGATTCCCAAGCATTATACTACATTGTGGGAAGCATGATACAGTTCTTTAATGTAAAAAACCATCAGATCTGATATTAATTTCGGTATTCGAGCCTAAGCTTGCATCAAGATAATGCTGTATTTCATCCATTCGTAATTAAATACACAAAAGGGCTCAGGGGGATCATTAATACGGATCAGATACACCACACCGAATAAGCTTATCCGACACCTGTTACGTACGTTGTAATCCGCTGTCCATTAGACAGTAAAAATGTTGCAGGGGGGTGGATGTGCCTTTGTTTAGCATATTTTTATTTTACCACGACGTATAAACAATCGTATTAATTCAAGTGACTGGAAATTACTAAAACAAATTGCTTGAGCTACAAAACTGAAGCTATTACTTGTATTTAATTATGCACAGAGCTCTCTTAAAGAGTAATTATTTGTTACCAAATAATATTCAAAAGGGTGATAAACAGCTACACTGAAATCAATGGATTTCTATAAAATTAGGAGAATTTAAACTTGAAATTTATCGTAAATGCCTCACCACATTTTATATATTTCTTTACGTGACTGCAATTAATTATTTTTTTAAGGAGCGTGTTGAAAAAATGAAGTTTTTTAGATAAGAGAAAGAGGTGAATAACCCTCGAATACTTGACAGTATCTTAATACAAAATTAAAAATGGAACAAAAATTGTTTTTACATAATCAAAAAAAGAAATACTGCAATTGAACAGATAATAAAAATGAGAAGCGCAAAGTTCCGTATTACATTTAAATAACCATATGGTATGAGATCCACATTTCGTCGAAAACTTTATACGATTATAAGCATTGATTTAAAAACGTATATCCATTTACTCGGCTACGATTTTAGGAAAACAAATTTAGCGAACGAATTGCTTGTTTTGAATATTGCTTCCCTCATGAAATTACACCTATATCAAAGGAAATAATATGATCCGAATTAAGCTGTTCATCAGTAATGTCTGAAATACAAAGATAATAAAACTTTCTATAATTAACTAGCTTTAAAATGTGTTATTGATGTCATAAAGATTCAGTGCCAACATTTTTTTCGTTTCCTAATCGGTACTAAACTGAAACAGAAATATTCTTGCTGCTGGTGGAGTTTATTTGTTCTTTTCTGAGCGAATAAAATTATTTCGTTCGTTTATTAATTCAGACAAATAATAATCCTTCAGTTATCCTGGATTAAGGTGTTTCTATTGCAGTTATAATAAATATTCACAGGTGAAAATGATATGAATTGTACCCGACACATAAAGAGAATGTTGGCACGAATTATTTTAGTGTAAATCCGAATTTAGTAAGTCAGCTTCGTAAACTGAGACAAGCGACCGACTAATGCTATGAGGTGAGGAATTAAAACCAACATACAGCGCTATTCAACGATGGAAGCACCAAAACTGGTCAATATTAATTTAATTATTTCTACAAATTGTAATTGAACTTCTTAACATGCTATCAGATATACGAGAATTAACATTATGGAATTATTGTCTAGTGAGGAACAGAAACAAGCAATTTTAACAAACATTAATACATGAAACCTTGAAGACATTTATCTAAAAATGTATCCAATTAATTAATTAATTATTTTATCAGGCATACTTCATACTTGAATACTATAAAAGGATATTTTAATGTTGTAAATTATAATAAAATTAGATTCAATGTATACAAATTTCTTCTTTGAATTCGATTGTGTGACTTGTATAGAAGACACGTCTTTGAAAGTATTAAACCAAGCTAAATCCGCTGTACTTGTTAGTGTTTTGAATCCTTTCCTGGAAAATTAAAACATCTAGAGAGTTACAGGGCTGATGCTTCAAATAAAAGCTATCTGTGGTGTATGAGAAAGTGTTAAGAGTTAGATCTTTTAAAATTTCAGTTTTTACTCCACCTGATAAGATTGATAACTCATATTTTTAAATTATTCTCTGTAATCTTTACACTCAGGTGGAAATATATTTACAAAACAATTTTTCTCCACATCCTGCAGAGACAAACCTTTATGGATTTTAATTCAGAAATATTTTTTATTACAGTTTAAATGCCTGTTTTTTGTTACAACACAGTGTATAGAAGTTAACTGTGATATCTGTTTTGAATCGTCTAATCTGTTTTCTAACATTGAAAAATGTAGTTCTAGTCATATTAATGTAGTTGCTGTTTTAACTAGCGTTATAAATAAATTATTCATTAATGGACACTTCAGACCAACGTAATGTATTCATAGGTTTAGAGGAAATGTGTTCCTTCCCTAGGTTAGAAAAAATTTAATTATTAGTTAACCAGAATATTTACTAACACGTTTTCTTAAGTGAATACACAGTAATCGAGAAAGATGACTTTCACCAGAAAATTTTGTTTACATTGGTAGAAGATTTCTTCAAAACGGTTGGTCAAATATTTTTTATGTAACCAAATTTTAATTCACATTCCAATGGACATAAACATCAACCGTTATTGTTGAAATACTTCACTGAATTTTTAACTCATTAGTAAAGAAATAGTTTATCTTAAGTTCTTCTGAAGCTGTATGATAATATTAATTATTATTATTTTATTTAAAATTTTGCCATTTATTATAGGTCGTTTAGAACCTAAGACATCAGTATATTTCTTTTTTATTCTGTACCCAGTACTTCTTGATGGGTATGGCCGTAGTATGCAACTGGTCATCTGCAGAAAGAAGCTGTACAATGTTATTTATTATTATTATTTTATTTAGAATTTGTCCATTTACATATAGTTTGGAAACAGAGACTCCAGTATATTTCTTTTTATTATTATTATTATTGTCTACATAGTAATTCTTGACGGGTAAGCTCATAGTATGTCACTGTTCATCTTCATAATATTATACTTAAAATTTCCTCTTCACATAACATCTTGACGTGTTTGCTGATGATTTGCTGCTATTAATCTGCTTAGTATTATAAGTAAAATTTAAGTATGACAAACACATTATCGAGAAACCTAATGTTTATGCAAATATCTGAGTTTGAAAAAAATTGGTAAAATTTAACTGCAGGAAAAAGCAACAATTAAAGCAGCAAATTGAAAAAGTTTTTTTTTTATTTTTGACAGATTGGTAGAGTGGTAACGGTTATTTCACTATATAAAATGTCCTATTTCTGACAAATTATTTTTTGTTCCTACTAAGCATATATTAGACGAAGAAATTTCTTGTTGTTGTTCTGGTGACGAGAAGAATCGTTTGACCCTCGATCTCCTGTGAAACGGTCTCTTGTGTAGGAGGCGGGTGGAGACGTGACCGCTTCACCAGCAGAGCACGGCGGAGCCATCAACGTGATTATGGACCTCACCGTGGCAGCCACCCTCCACACCGCCTGAAAAATTTCCTGGACGCGGAGGTGGGGGGCATTACGGCGATGGCGTGGGTGGGGGGGGGAGACTGTCGGCTTACCAGCCGCCAATAAGTCACGCCGCGGCCGCCGCCTGAGCGGCAGGCTTAACGGCACAACTCGCTTCCCGAGTTGCATAAGCACTAGGCGCCGCTACTTGCATTGCATGAAGTTCGTTTAACTTCAGCCAAGTGCCATTCAGAGTAACACAAGCAACGACGCTTATCAAACACAATTACGGTATAGTAACTACTGAAATGAAGCTGTGTCTAACTCTTGACACTATAGTTCCAGCTCTAGTGCTGAGCTTTACTTGAGCGGTATTACATTTTAAGTGGGTCATTCAGCTAAATTAAAATATGTTTTGCTGAATTTTAACAAAATGAAAATGGCTGACATCATTTACAGTGGTCAAAAATGAGATAGAGAAATAAGTATCGATATCTGAAAACTGAATCTGGTGAGATACTAACAACGTCTTATTGGTGAGGGAAGACATAATTTGTTGTGAAACGAAAATATCAGATTAAGTGATTTTTTTCCCCTACATTACGATAGAAAATCACATAAAACTACAATCGAGATGACTAGCTAATGTACAAGGCTGAAATACAAGCCTAAGCACTGAGCTACTGATCTACCACATGCGTATAAGACTAAGGTCGTAAGAAGTATCAACCATATGGAACCATTTGTTATCTGCTTTGGCAAAAATGTTCTTGAAGCCATACACACAGAAATACAGCCGCATCGAAATAAATAAGTAATACGAACAGTGACACTCAAGATAATGTGAATTTTCAATACTCAGCTTTACTATTGTGGTATATTTTATTATACACTACTCAAAAGACAAGTATTTGAAGACGCCAAAATAACTCTGCAATTTATGTGGCAAATGAAGTAAATTTTGCTTAATCTAAACAAAGAATTGTATTTTCCATTCAATGATCAATTGATTGTTATAACCTGTTATAATTGATCAGTTCTTCTGAGTTTGCTCGATGACGGAGCTTCATCTTAAATGAAATCATACTTCACTGTATACATTTCTTTACAAGAGAAAATTTTCATTCATTTTGTTATCAAAGAAATTTATTGTAAAAATAAATAAACGCTCCACATCTTCATCGTGTAATTAATGCTGTTGTTTTTACAAAGAAGAATATTAAAACAGTTCTTGTAATATTTTCAAGAAATATTGTACGTGTTGATAATAAGTAATTGTGCAATTTTATTTATGTGTAATAATACAGACTAATTTTATACGAAATTATTACATTTTGAAGTTTCTTCTACCATTGATTCATTTTAGTAATGCGTTTATATCTTCAATAAATTTGTCATGGCAAAAAAATTGATCCACCACTCACACATTCCAATCATTTTTCAATTATATAGCTAAAATTCTTGAGCTTTAATATCAATGAGTCAATAACTTACACAAAAATATACGAAGATAATGTGATACTGTGGGTATAATTTAAATGAAACTGTTTTCTATTAAGTTAGGACTTGAGTTGCTGAGTTAACAGGTCCACTGCTGTAGCGGCGCCACTAGGACGATACCTGATCTGGCTGTCAGGTACCCTCCACCTGTGACCCCCAACATGACAGGTACCAGGACACGTGATGGTGTGCAAACAGGTGGCACAGGTGATACGTTATGCTGCTGTCTCGACGAAGAACGCAGATAATATGTACAACATTATATAATGTAGGAGAAAATATGTTTAGCATAACACAGGTAAATTACTATCCTCAACTTTTCACTTTACTTTTGGATCTGAGTAAACACATATCAAAAATTAATAGACCTTGAGTTATCTCTGTCAGAACCAAGAAATGCTGGTACCTTATATCGTACACGTTGTCTGCACAGGTGTTTGTTTGATGCAATATAATTATGTACACTGGTATTTTTGTTGAGGCGTAAAGGTATTCAGTCTATCCATGATTAAATTTGAAGTTACCGTGTTCCCATAAGTGCTCGTCAGTAAACTGCAACTTTTAGTTGCTAAAGGAGTCGAATATTGTAATGTACACTGGTCAACGATTCTGTAGACAAGTAATATTTTAAAATTGTTGCTCTCTTAATGTAATAGTTATTGTATCACTTTAGCACCAAAGCCGATTGGCATAATCAATAGGCAAAGGTTGTTAAAATGAATCATTATGAGATACCCATCCTTTGTACTGCTACGGTGCGTAGTAGTACGCAGCAACTATACTAATTACAAAGAACTCAATCTTTAAATATCCATTAATTCAAACCTTTTGGTTACAGATACAATATACTCACGTGAAGAGAAAAATTATAGTTATTTAAGCGATGCATGACGTCTTAATTGTAATGTAACGATTCTTTAATTAAATATTTCGAAAAAATATAAAATGCACAGTACATTCTATTTCTGCTGTTATTTCCTCGAGTGTAGGATTTTAAACTATTTCGATTTAGCAGTAAGTGTATGCGTGATTCGTAGCAATCAAGAAATTACTACCTAGTAAACTGCGAAAATAGGAGACCCTTTCGAGTGGTATGTGGTATGCAGACTTTAGTGCGGCGACACATGGTGGTATCAGTGCACCAGCAGTGGTGAACGCCAACAGTGGCGGCGGCGCGGCGCTGCTGTCGATAAGGATAATCCCCAGGGAGGCTGTCCCCATTAGAAATAAATGAAGCGCGCCGAGAACGGACTTACCGCCAAACGACCAATTACGGCCTCGCTGAATCCACCCCGGCCTGCGCCTCGTGTCGGGTTAACCCAGCGCACTTCCACACTGCACTACTCCTACATATTTTTTTACAAAAAAGAAAAAAAAAATGTTTCTGCCGATTTCAGCGCATACTGATGGCTGCTCGAAATGTATGTTTCTCATTTTTTGGAGAACTTGTAGATATAAGCAGAACCCCGTTGGATTAAATAGTTTCTGCTAAATGGAACGTCGTAGAATGTCTCATGATGTAGATATGGTGTCAGAAGGTTTTTATTTACCATTGCTGCAAGTTATAGTGATAAGAACTATATCAACTATACGAAAAA
The DNA here is from genome assembly GCA_031002005.1 of Vandiemenella viatica. Taxonomy (NCBI): domain Eukaryota; kingdom Metazoa; phylum Arthropoda; class Insecta; order Orthoptera; family Morabidae; genus Vandiemenella; species Vandiemenella viatica. Next base: position 162,380,167 of record JARYHS010009186.1, read on the forward strand.
GGAAATATATTTGGATATATAACATTCGACCCACCTAAAAAATTATTTTCTACCTATTCCTCCACGATTCTTGTGTTACAATTCCTATAAATCAATTTTATATGTACTAAATAATCGAATAAAAAATGTGTTATACTCTAAAAAAAAGAATTACTGATAATATATTTTGGTGATTGACAGAGGCTTTGTACAAGCATTTGAAGAAATAAATACATGAGTGAAAATATTACCGCATATACAGTACATATCTATCTTTCAAATTCAAACAATCCCGGAATAGCTTTCCACAAAGAACTGTATCAATTACCACAATTTTCCCTACCAGTACTTCGAAACATACCACAAATATAGAATCTGAACGATTTCATATAGTATACTACTAGGATAGTAATTTGAATTTCATTCGCCATGTCAAAGAGGTAAAGTTCCTGCTCCCATATGTTCTAAGTGCAGTTTGGTACTTAGGATACTCTACTTAGAAATTTAAAACCAAGTTTCAGCAGCCTGTTCTCAGCGAAACACGATGCTATACCAGGAACAACGGTTTCTTTAACCATATTAAACACGCAGTAGAAATCTGCAAGTTATGGCCACCAAGAAGGTTGACGGTGTTGACGAGTGTTGGGGAAAGCAATTTCCGCCTCAAAACGGCGTCCGGCCACACTACCACAACGTCAACATGATGTTGCGTCTCAGCTGCTATTAAGGCCCCTGGGCTTCCAGGATCGTCTAGACGGGAACGACAGTGAAAAAGGCAAAGTTCTGATTTACAGACTTCCTTGGGCTCCTAATTACCTTTTTAAAAATGAAAGTAATTAAAAACCAGGCACACAGATCAGATTTAACTAACCGTTTGGGAAGGCATATAACGTAATATACAGGGTGTCCAGAAAAGGACTGCCTGATTTCAAAATTAAATATCTCGAAAACAAAGATCGATAGAGGAATGCAGTAAACGGTATGTTTATCGTGACAGCTGTAAGAAGTGTATACAACAGTTTGAGGAATACTTCGGGAATCGAGTCATTGCTTTGGGATATCCCGAATTTACTAGTGCAGGCATGGATTGGCCTCCATATTCGCCGGATGTGACTCCCTGTAACTTTTTTTTGTGGGGCACAGTGAAAGACATGGTCTACCCGAAGCATCCCGCCACGCTGGACGAGCTGGAATCGGCGATCTCTGCGGCATGTGAATCCATTTCGGTCGAGACACTACGAAATGTGATGGCGAATTTCATTCTTCGTTTGCGCCACCTCTGTAGTGCCAATGGTGAACATTTTGAAAACATTGTGATGTGATTGTTTGCAAATTTGTTTTCATACGATTATTTCACTTATGTATGCTGATATGAGCTGTACAGGGTACATCTGTTAGCAGCTTTTGTAACTATTATTTCACACTGCTGTATACACTTCTTACAGCTGTCACAATAAACATACCGTTTAACTGCATTCCTCTATCGATCTTTGTTTTCGAGATATTTAATTTTGAAATCAGGGAGTCCTTTTCTGGACACCCTGTACATTACGGAGTGGACAAATGGAAGCTATCAGAATTTATCTAAAGAATTCAATTAATAGCGATGCTTCTTTACAGAAGACGTATAGCTGTAATATCTTAGCACTGGAATCGTTTGATGATGAAGAACATGTCTTGTGTACTGGATGAGAGGAGCATGACAGAGAATCAGATTTTTAAAATTTTCGAAATGTGCGGATGTCAATATATTTTCAAATGAAGGATTTTTGTTTTAGTGCATGTGTAAAGGCCAGTAGTGGCGACTGCAAATGTGTTGAATTAATATTATATATGAAATGTATGTTGGAACAGAAAATAATAACCAAGGTCGTTTATAAAAGAGTAAATGAAGTTCTTAGCAATGTGAGAATTATAAAGCAAAGTATATTCTGAACAACACTTCATTAAGGAAGGCTTATACAAGTTAATGAAAAAATATAAATTGAAGAGTGTTTTAATTTAGAAAAGGAACATTGAAGACAAAGTATACTTCAATACCGGGATTTCCTTGATTTCAAATGTATTTCCTCTGTAATAACTTCTGTGTATATACGATAATTCTGACGCTGAAAATGTAGTAAAAATGTTTCGTTTACGTAATAAAAAATTGTAGTCTGCAGCAGAAAGACGAAAATTAAGTGACGGGAGGCAAGCAACCAATCAGAAAATAAATAAACAAAATGATTTTCTAAAACAATATCCATTCGCGATTTTCAACGTCCAGCACTTAGAAAAGAAAATTATAAGAACTTTTTGTCTCTGCGAAATCGCAATGATAAATTACTTTATGATTTGATTTAGAGATTTCAACAGCTCTTCATTTCCGCTTATTTCCTTGATGTCATATGTTCCTCTTGGGAAATCTCTTCGTGCATGTGCGATAATTCTACTGCTAAAGAGGCAATTTAATGTTTCATTTAAATAGGTAAAAATTCTAATTTGCTGTGTTTATTACGGGAGTAAATAGTAAACCACCTGTAATTACATAACCAATGTAATAATGATCATATTTCTATTAAATTGTGCGACAAATAGTCGCTCTGAAGGTGTTTATTCTATACAGACATTTTCTTTTCAGCTATCGTGTAATATTCCAGTAACTATCGTGTTTCTCTTTAACTATCCCGACAGTTTCAAAATTGACATCTCTTATTGTCTGCATGGGTGAAACATAAATCACTTGAATGTCACATACGTTACTAATGTACATTTTTCTAATTTGCATGAATATTTTGTCAAACCAAAACAATAGGACATAGGATGAAATCGTTAAAAATATAAATAGCAGAATAGGGACTCAGTAAGGCAACAACAGAACCATTGGTTCCCAACTATTCATGCTGGTAATAGTTTACCGCCGCCGGAATGAAACGTTGTTACAAATTATAACTTTTTTCTTTCATTTTTCTTTTATTTTTTTTTTATTTTTTATTTTTACATTCTTATCTTTTTCGTGTTTGCTAGTGCAATTTTAAATTCAATTTTTTAGACTGTAAGCGATATCTCTATTTCTGGATGAAGAACTTTATTTACTATTTTTAAAATTGCACTAAGCAAACCAATGTATACGCAGTACAAGATCTTGCAAACTTGTAACGACAGACGCTAGGTTAACAGTTTTGCAGACTGAAAAATCATCACACGTTCTAAGAACAACAAAAGATTGCATTCTTGCAGATCAGTTAGACATGAAAAAGATTTCCACATGTTAGGTGCTGAAACGTTTGATAACACACAAAAAGTCAGTGAAGCGGCAAGTGTATGCGGAAAATCTCGTGTCCTACAAAACCAATTATGTTAAATTTGTTAAGCTACCTGCAACTATGGGTTATACCTGCCCCTGTCGTTTTACCCAGAATCCAAGAAACTGTCAGTTTTGTGAACGAAAGTCAGTTCTGCCGCTGGAGTGAAGCTCAAGGCTATTCTGGAGGAAAAGTGATAGTCTTCCCAAATGCTTAGGGTGTTGTGTTTCCAAATTTCCGAAAAAAAAAGGCAGAATCATCACGAGGGCTTTTTGTGTCTACATTATGAAGCAACCGCGGGCAACTAACAAGGAAAAAAAAAAGGGAAGTAGTCGAAAGAGATGATGTTTCATCAGGAAAATTCTCTGAATTATTGTGATTGGTGCAATTCCTGAAATAAACTTCAATAAGTACCACAACCCTGCAATTCGCCCCACGTGTCTCTCTCAGCCTTTCATTTGATTCGAAGCCTCAAAAATTATCTGTCTTTTCTTTATTTGATGACCGAGCTTGGTGGGTGAACGGACACGCTTTCGACTCGCGTTCGGAAGGAAGCGGGTTCGAATCCCGGTCCGGGTATCCAGATTTGAGTTTTCAATCATTTCCCCAAATCACTCCAGGCGAATGCCGGGACGTTTCCTTCAAACAGGCCATAGCCGAATTCCTTCCAGTTCCTTCCCTAGTCTTTTCCGCCTTTAATGAAGTCGATGTCGACGAGGCGTAAAGCCATAAGAAAAACATTCATTTGAGGACCTTTTTATGCCAACCATGATAAATCTTCTTATGCGAATGGCATAAACGTTATTGGGAGAGATTTGTAAATATCAGAGGGAACAAAAAGCAAAAATATATATTATTTTAATTCATTAACATCAGAGCACTAAATTATGAGGTAACCGATGGAGTATTTTAATGTATGACCCACTGTAGTTCTTGCAAAACTGTGATTTCGGTTCCACATTGAAAGATGAACAACTTGATCTTAGGTGCCGTTCCGCAAATTCAGCTTCGAGTATGAATTTCTAGGGTTCGTCAATGTTCGAATAAAACTCATTTAATCTGCATTAAAACGCTTTAACGTATGCACTTCATTCAACAACATTCTAACTAGGAAAACTGAATTATATGAGTTTTCAACGTTGTTTTTAGCAGTATTCTTTTCGTTAAATGCCAAAGTTCCATAATGTCTCAGTAATCTATATATGTTTTCGAGGAAATAGACATCTAAGACGCCAGTTCTATAATTTCAAAGATCACTTACTTTTTCGGATACAATTTGTGTGTGTGTGTGTAGCTTTCTGTTGAAATTGAGTATTTTACTAGTTTTCTTGTAGGATTTTGGCTGCGCCTAGATGTTGGAAATTTTTGTGGCATAGGTCACCACTAATCGATTCATTACAACGGTGTTGTTAAAAAAAAGGGTCACTGAAAATAATTAGCAAGTCAGCCATAGTTATACATTAGTGAAATGTATTCGCATAGTTTCGAGAGAGGTGATGTTTAGACTAGTATGTAAATCTATTGTAATTGAGAGAAAAGCGAGCATGCAAATTTTTTGTAGCCAAATATGCAATATTTATGATTCCACCTGTGGCTACATTTAGGTGTGATGGATGGAGATAAAATAAAACTAAGAACGAAACATGCGTCTATGCAATGCCAATATGCCAGATAAAACTAAAAAACAGTTGTGAGAAGCTGTCTACAGAAAAGATAATCGTTATTTCTCATGTACTTTTTCTAAACATCCGATTGATCACGGTTTACTGTAGTTAAAATTTTTAACAGTTCACCATTCCTATAGCCATTAATCTATAACAGATTTCAATTTACAAGTTAAATATGTTGCTCGATATAATTATTCCTTAAACATATTAAACAAATAATAATCCAAGCGATAGATGAATTTGCTGTTTGTTCTAAATCAAAATATTTTAATTCACAAGCTAAAGTCTCTAGCTCTGTATTACATTCTTAATATCTACCGTTTCAAAAGAAATAAATTTTATAGATTATTTTTTATTCATTTGCTTCAGAATTTACAACTCATCGATGTCATTAAAGATGGGGAAGGATTGGTTGAAAAATGACTGGGAAGGAATTCAGCTATGCCGATTTGAATTAACCATCCCAGCATTCACCATGAGTAATTTCGGAAAGCTCTGGAAATTCGAAATCTGTATAATGGGACGGATATTCGAACCTGCAACCCCCCAATAAAAAAACAGAGCGTTACCACTGACCAACAACGCTCGGTAAAGCTTTCATAAAATGTTTGTGGGACTATTACTAGTGTTTTAAAAGATAGTTTTTTCCTACTATATCCTACAGAAAGTTTAGCTAAACCATAATTATACACTATTCAACAATGCTTTGTCTCCATAAGCCACATTACATACAATTTTCTCCATTCTTTAGCTGCAATCACAGATGTCAAGAAAGGAAGAAAATAATTAAATGAAATTTCTTTTTTTCGTTATGTATTTATGCCTCGTGGACGTCGAGGTCATTAGAAGCGAGAAAGGACTTGCGGTAAGGAACGGGAAGGAATTCGGCCATGGCCTTTTGAAGCAAACATCCCGGCATTCGCCTGAGTGATTTGGGTAAATTATGGAAAATCTAAATCTGGATGCCCTGACGGGGATTCGAACCCACGTCCTCCCGAACTCAAACCTCCATCACTGATGTTGGAATTGTGTCCAGTTTATTGCTCCGTTTGGATACCGCTAAAGGCCGTATGATTTTCCTGTGAAAAGTGCAGCGACCTTATAGATAAATGTGAATTAATTAGTCCTGGCGTAGAGTCACCTCCTTCACTTCACCTGGCAGAACGCGGCTGATATTTCCAGCAGGCGAGCCTCACCACAAAAGATGCGCCGTGTAATCTGTGCGAGAATGTGCAAAGTTGAATTAGAAACAGTAACCGAGTTAAATTAGGCGAGACCGCGCCAAGAGAAACAAGTGTTCCACAACTCAGCCAGGCGTACCTACGCTAAATGAAAATAGTTACTACTTTTTTTGTTTCAGTTTAAGCAAAAAAGTTTTTCTGTCTTGCGCACTCTACTTTCTTTACTCCTTTCCAAGTCCCTTCCGTCCTACATAATGGGGAATTACACGTAATTTAATTCTCCTCTTAGAAAAGTATTTCTAATATTTGTAACACATCTTTACTATTATAATCTAAAGTGTTTCAAACACCCTGTGACCTGGTATTAGCACAGCGTAATCAATGGTAAATGCGTTTTTCATCAATTTAAGGAATTTTGGCAAGCTAAGGTACACATTAAGGAATATTATCCGTAAGGGGACATACAAATTTATATAATTCATTTTAAATACTACATGAAATAAGTCTTTTACATACTATAATTTTTAATATTGCTTGGATCCTTTTCAATGCTCAGGCCAAGCTGCATGAAAATAATAATAAAAAAGTTCTGTATTAGATGTTCTCTAAGTGAAGAATGAGGTCCTATATCGACTCGTTCTCGGTTATCTTAGAAACGATAAATGTTTTAAACTTTTCATAATACAACCTTCTAAGTCAATCCAAAATTTGCTAAGGTTCCTCGTTTTTTTGTATTTGGCTTACGTAAATCTAATCAACTTACTTTTCACTGCAAGCAACTGTAGCCAAGATTCCAACGTCATTCGTGAACTCCTATTAATAATGTTGTTATCTCTCACCATACATTACTTCCATCGGGCAGTAATCCATTACGACTCACCTTGCAAGCTTAGTACTATCAGAAATCAATTAGTTTCGCCGAAATTAATATCACCATTTAGCACACGACTTGCCATTAACAGTTTTATTTAGGATGTTTAGCATACAATTTATATTCCTGGTGCGATATTTGGTGTTAAAGAACAGGTATGAAATGCGAAAGAAATAATAAGACATATTCTATTTTCCTATAGTAGTTGATGACTACCGGTAATAATTTCAACTACTATACGATATTACATCAGTATACAAACAGAAATCCACGCTTGTCCAAGAGAAATTTAATTCCACAGGTGTTAGATTCTGATTTAACCATAGTTTTTGTTCTTATCGGTTTAAGACTACAATAAACACACGAAATATTTAACAAATTCACTCAATAAAAGATTCATCAGGAAGGCTTGATACCGAATCACACGACTTGATAGTCTTGACCGGTTTGCGACGCAATTGTCGCAGCGGTCAAATCTTCCGAAGAAGTTCCCCCCCCCCCAAATGCAGGTATTACTTTACCCGCAATGGATAGTTCACTCCAACTGAACATAGTCAAGCACGCCTGGCTCGGTTCGCAGTGGTGCCTTGGGGAAATGTGTCACTATCGTGCCGGCAATTTTTTTAATTTTTTTCATGGAGGTCTGTGATGGCCCGGTCAAGCCCAGGGGCACTGCAGGGTGCTATAGGTGACAAGTGCCTCTCCATCAAAAGGAAGGGGATAGGGGCCAGGAACAGGAATGAAATGGTCCTTGGCTTTTAAAGGAACAATCCCGGCTTTCACCTAGAGTGATTTCAGGAAACAATGGAAAAACGAAATCACGATGGCACGCCGAACCACCGGAGGTATCCTGACCGGCTAGCGACACATTTTCGCGGGCGTCACATCTCGCAAAGGAGATACTCACCCATATATCTTTATATATATAAAAATCTCGTGTCACGATGTTCGTCCGGGATGAACTCCGAAACTACATAACCGATTTAGATTAAATTTGACTTAATGAGTGTGATTTAGTCTAACTTAAAAGTTAGGATAGTTTTTATCTGGATTATAGACCTCAATATTTATTATTTGCGAAATAAATGTTCATTAAATGTTTGTCATAGGACAATGGTTTGTAATTATTTGTAAGCCACCAAGGCTAAGCGGTCTGATAGCTAAGTGGTTAGCCCGTCTGACTGGAGATGGAAGGGTCCCCGGTTCGAGTCCCTGTCGCAGCGAGAATTTTCATAGACACTTAACCCGGCATTAACCCCCGGCGCAGCATGCTGTATGAGGTGAAATACGCCAGGACGGTACTGTGATTCGGATTCGACGTTAAAATGTAGGTCCTCTGTACCAGGCAGGATGGGCGGGCTAGGTAAAGGCGGCTACGACAGGGGCAGAATGCCCAGCCAGTAGAAACCATGTCACCGGGTCATTACGACCACACCTAATTATTATTATTATAGTTCCATAAGTTTCTAACAGATGGCGATGTGTTAACTTATCTATACAACACTTGGTTAGGTAGGTTGAGTAATCATCCAGTAGATCACGTTCTGTTTCAATTTATATATGCTACAGTTTATTCCTAACAGATGGCGGTGTGTTAATTTATCGAACCATCCAGTAGATGGCGTTGTATTTCGATTTATTTATGCTACGGTCTATTCCATGCCATATGTGTGAGTTTCTTCAATTTTGATTGTGCTGTGTATTGTGTTATAATTATACTGTATTGTTGTTCATCGTTTGTGTGTCTTTATACCTAACGAAAAAGTAATTACACACATGAATATAACATTGAAGAAAACGTTACGATATATTCGAATCGTGTAAGCATTTCTCGCTAACTTATCATTTTTCTTCTTCTTTTTGTTATGGTCAGCTAGACTCCACGTGTCAATTTCAATTCCTCTTCTGTTGTTTTTTCTTTCTTCCTCCCCAGTACTCCTTCATTATTGCACTCCTCTCTACCTTTGAATCCTGCCATATTCAAAGTCTGCAATCGAAAAAATTTTCTTTCCATACGGTTCACTGGTATTATTTCGTTTCAAATCTTTCTAAACCTCTTGAAAGCCTGGTGTCATCTATGCTATAAATGTATCAAAAAAATATCATTCTTCTTTTTCTGTTATTTTTTTTTTCAATGTTATTTTATATTTCCTCATTAGTTCTTAACTTCCATTTTACTGTATTTTTCAATGGACCCAAAAATTCCGGTTTCACCACTGTATTATAGTGTCTTATTTTAAGGCTTTCAGAAAGGCACTTTTTGTTGTAATTCAAATATTTTTCAGTCAAATGTTGCCTAAGAATCAAACCTCTAAAAATGCAGGGGATACTTCATTCGCTATGGAAGATTCACTCATATTGAAAAGAACCGAGCCAAGCGGACCTATCTCGAAAAAAAATTTTCCTCTTTTATGGTGATTCGGGCAAGCATTGAAGCATTGAGGCACCACAGGTTGCCGTTGATATTCTTATTATCGTTATTTTAGGTTTCATTCCTCCCAGGTCCCGAGGACTTTTTTCGGCCGACTTAACCTAAAGGGGAGAAAACGGGATAGAAATCGGCCGTAACTTTTGAAGGGAACCAACCCCGCATACGTCTGGGATGACTGCGGAAAACCACGGAAAATCGCAGATACAACGACCGGACGTGAGTTCACTCAAGACCTCACGAATACTAGGTAATTATTAATTTTCATTCCTCCCAGGTAAATCCTGGGAGATGGGCTACTGGGATTGTAGAGGAACCTTTTCGGCCGACTAACATAAAGGGGAGGGAAGGGGAATGGAAATTTCCGGACGTGATTTGACCCCTGTCTTCCCGAATGTTAGATAGGAGGGCAAATTTTCCCTCCTCCTCCTAACTCGGTCATGTTAATACTATAATATCATTCCTCCCAGCTGAAGACCGGGAGGCGAGTTCCTGGAGGGTCATCAGAACTAAACTACAGGGGAAAGAAGGTTGGTCGTGGCCTCGCAGAGGAACCATCCCAGAATTTGCCTGGGGGGACTGTGGGAATCCACGGAAAACCAGTCAGAATAACCGGACGGGGTTTGATCCACGTCTTCCTGAATGTCAGGTGCAAGTGCAAATTTGCACTACTCCAGTCTCGGCATTAATTCAAATTTCGTAACTTTTTTATTTTGTCAAATTTCATTCCTCCCAGGTGAAGCCTGGGAAGCACGGCTGCTGGAGGGTCTCACGACCCTTTTCAGCCGACTAACCTAAAGGGGAGGGAAGGATTATGGAAGTCGGCCATGGTTTTGTAGGGAACAGTCCCAGCATTCGCCTTGAGTGACTGAGGGAAACCACGGAAAACCCCAGTCAGGATGGCCGAACGGGTTTGGCTTCGGTCCTCCCGAATGTCAGGCAGTACTAGTGCGAATTTTTACAACTTCTTACTCGGTGAATTTCGTAACTAAGGGGGGCTATACATCATCAAGGCAGCCGCTGTAAAGCAGACGACCTGACAGCCTACTCCCGATGGACTGCAGACCATTGAGCGGCAGCATGGCGCCACCTGCTGCTAAAAGGAAGGCTGAATGGGCCGCCAGCAGCCTGAATGCGCTCGCTCTCTTACGAAGAAAGGCTCAGGCGGAGGATCACAGCGGGCTCTCTGTAATTAAATGACGGCGATTCGTCGGCCACGATGGATCCTTCACAGGCTCCAGCTAATGGAAGAGATGCTCAAGGCTACCATAAACTGTGCTTAAGGCTCGTCGAACAAGAAGTTCTCCTGCCAGCCAAAGAGATTCCGGCGATGCCGATATCCCAAATTATTTTTTAAAGTTGATCGTTTTTTGGATGGAGGTAAATCTATGAGTTGGTGTCACCGACATGTTATAACGTGTTGCGGGTATGATATGGGCGTTTGACGCATTTTGGATGGGTTCACGTCACCATGCCTCGGATTCGAGAAAACGCCGGTTCGAATCCCCGTCCAAGCATCCAGATTTTGGTTTTCCATGGTTGCCCCAAATCACCCCCGGCGAATGCCGGAAAGCTTCCTTCTAAAGGCCATGGCTGAATTCCTTCACGTTCCTAGTACCCACTACTCCCTTCCCGCCTCTAATGACCTTGTCGTCAAATAGGTATAAAGCCATAAACAAAAAAATGATGTAATAGTATTACATCTGTAGCTAGAAGTATGACACACGACGCTTGGACAGTGGTTTGGTGGCTTAAATGGTTAAGTCACATGACTGGGGCGTGACAAGTCCCGGGTTCGAATCCCGGTCTCGGATGTAATATGTATTTAACCTCTGCAATACATCATACAATGAGTATTTTTTAGTGGCGTGGGAGGCTTATTAGCGTGGCAAAACAGATTTCTAGTGGTTCGATACTATTTTTTTCGTGGATTTTAAAATTTAAAATTCTATAAAATTTCATAATAATTTTAGATTTAGATTTTGAATTTGGAGAATATGGTTACTAATACAAAATTTTGTTTATTAGCATATGTTATCGAAATTGTGGATTGAAAAATCTGCAAAAAAAAAAAAAATCCTTAAATTTTGCAATTCAAACCTAAACATGAAAATTGATTTTTATTTCAAATTTAGGGTTTATCTTTACATACTAACGAAATTTCAGGTTGAAAATATGTATATTTGTCTTATTTCTTTTTCCATAAACCTATTGTATCCTTTTATTATTATGTCAATTAACTTGTATTAATATTTTGTAGACAGAGAGATGTAAAAAACAGACTAATCTTAATGATTTTAATTTACAAATTATGAAATCTTAATTTAAATAGTACAATTAATTAAAAAACACAGTTATTTCATATTTTTAATTTTTAATTTCTGCCGGCCGTACCCATTAACTGCCAATTTTTTTTATATTTTATTTTGTATATATTGATTTGTTTTTTGTGTCGAATCAATAGTTTACGTAACGAGTAGCAACGAAGAAACTAGATCAAAATCATATGGCATAGTATACTGAAGTTAAACTTCAAATCATTTTTTTATTCCCAGCAGTACATAAAATACTACATACAATAAAATATATCTGGGTAAGTTCTTGAAAAATTTACGACAAGAGCGGTTTTATCTCTCAATGAGCCATAGTGACGTTCGGGCAAGGTATTATGGAGGATGCCAATTCAAATCCCCGTGCGGACTTCCAGAGTTCTGTGTTCCATGAGTTTCAAAAAACAATCCAGGCCTATTCCGTACAGATTCTTTCAAACGACTAAGACCATATCCCTTCCCGTTCCATGCCGCCCTCACGACATCGACTAGCCGTAAAACCAAAACAAAAAAAGAAATTTAAAATATCCAACACGCAGTTCCGTATGCAGTGGTTTTTATTGGTTTATCTGCGTCTTAATAAGTCTATTCGTTGGTAAAACTTCCAACAATACACCTTGAGCTATTTAGTTTTATAGATAAATACTTCGTTTTATGGCACCGGGAATCAAACAAGTAGGCATCAAAAAGGTTCACAATATATATTCTTGAGAATAGAATAGGATATACACACACTTCTAGCCTAATGCTGTTGGATGTAGTAATAGAATATTTTTCATATATTCTCGTAGCCTCCTCTCCCAGACTACCTCAAGCCTCCCGAAATTAGGGTTTCTTGTTCTATATAGTCCCTTGGTAAAAAAATTAATGCTTGAGATATTTTCAGATGAGGCAGTGGACTCCGCTTCACGAGTCCCAATGGCGCACCACATAGCCGCTCGCATGGATAGTGCAACCGTTTGGTACTAATTAGATTTTTACGTGTATATTATTATACAACTAGTGTAAGCCTGTGGTCGTTATTTTACGTATCGTCACGGATCTAGAATAGTTCCAGTTTTAAGGGTCAAAGATTATAACAGGTTGACGTCATCTGACCAAATATGAACCTGTGTTTCACCCTTAGGGTGAATAAAATCTCTTGAGCTTGAAGAAAACAGAAGTATTAACAGAGGTAGGTATTAAACACGGACAGGAACGATCGCGCTATCGTATAATTGTTTCAAAGGTCGTAGACTCGAAAGTCCTTAAATACAAACTTGACTTTTGTTTGACCATAAAGTTCACTCTGCAAAAATTTTAAAAAAAATCATGTTTGCTTCGAAAGCATCATGTTGTTTTTTGTTGAGGCTGAACAAATACTCTTAATGTAATCATTGGTCATTGTGTTTGTAAGAACCAGAGAATTTAATAGATATTCCACACGATTAAACATTTGAGCAAGTCCGAAGAAATTATCTGCGAGAACACTCGATTTGGTAAAATATTTGGTCCGATGCCCACTTTAAATATCCTATTAACTCAGGCACAGCGAACATGAATAAAGACCATTAACGAAAGTGGTCAGTAAAATAAGTAAAAAGCAAATAAAATGTAATGTATAAACTTTGGTCCAGAAGCAATTTTAATTAAACTGAAATTTATCCTAGGCCGGAATGACAATTTGTATAGGTGGCTACAGCAGAGACTATGAGTGATTTAATTTTTTTAATGTTTTTTATGTTGCTTTCATTAACAACATGTTACTGAAAAGCAGATCCACATTTTTTTCAGCCGTTAATTTTATAGATATTTTTTAAACTATAAAATACTACTATAATCAAACTTAATTAATGTTTTATGGTCATTGATTTGATAGCAGTTTGTGGACATACCTCGAATTTCTTCTAATCATATCTCTAGTCGCTGTTAATTTGCGAGCGAAGGCTGACACGTGACTCCGTTCACCAGTCAATAACAATCCTGGAGAGTTAGTGAGCCTTGGAAATTATATAGTAAATGATCTCCCAATTAAGAACATTTTCAATAAAATAATATTAACACAAGGTAAATAGAAACTTTTGCTTGCTATGCTCGAAACGTAGAAAATTCCAACAGAATGCGTTCAACATATCGTCTATCCTGCACGGTAGATTACAACTTCTGCCACCAGATCATGTGATATCCGAATTAGATTCTAGCTTGACGAAAAACTGCCTATCACTTACAAGCCAGTTCGATCGGCGCTTTTGCAATATACTTGCCTGAATGGCGACTACTTTACCGACATCAGAGACTAAAATTTCCTGCTTGAATCACTTAACGAATTGCAACTACAGGTTGGTGTTTGGATTTCTTCTTAAAGGGTCCAGTAATAGTCAGAAAATCACATATTTTGGATATTTGTGGTTGTTGTATTTGGCAATCGGCCTGTAGCCATTCAGCCAGCACTCAATGTATTTATGTATCGCCAATGTTAATCTTTGCGAATTTTTTTGTGTGAACGCTCCATTTGTAGGACAACACAAGACACACACAACACAAACTTAACTTAAACACCCATGCCCTCGGTCGGACTTGAACCGGCGACCATCGGTACGTGGAGTTAGCACTCTAGCCCCTACGCTACCGCGGTCGGCATTCTGACATTAAACGCTTGAAAAAGATATAAGTGGTTATTATTTTCATGATTGTTAAACCCTCATTCGTTGCAGACTCAAATAGCGTTTATTAAACATAACAGTGCTAATCGTTCATTAGTATCTCAAATTTTTCTATTTAGTCTTGTTTACTAATTTATCATTCCTTTAAATGTATATTTTAAACTGACTTATACAATTTTTGATGAAAGAATGTTTCAAAACATCCAAGTTGGATCAAAGTTTTCACAACTAATCGAATAGAATGTAAAAACAATTATACAGAGCAGGGATTTAATTTCCCGACGTGAATTTAATAAATCTGTAAAAACCTAATCTTATATATAAAAATCAATGTTTGTGGGTTTGTTCGTCTTCTATGCATTCCTATACCATTTATCAGATTGCAATGAAACTTTGGAGAAGTTTCGAGTGTGCACCTGCGAAGGTTCCTGTGAAAAAAAAATTCCCAAAAGTCACCCCCTATGCCCCATAACACCCCATAATTAAGGCAAAACCACATTTTTTTTATCCGATTTAGATAGGAATTTGTACACTTATACTTTAAAACAAACAGAAAAATACTGCCTACATCCCCTCTCCCCCTTTCCACCCCCATTACGTTTTTACTCCATAATTTAGGCAAACCACATTTTTTATCCGATTTAGATACGAATTTGTACACTTATACTTTAAAACAAACTGAAAAATACTGCCTACGTATGGTTTCCGAATATTCATCCCCTCTCCTCCTTTCCAACCCCATTACGTTTTCACCCCATAATTTAGGCAAACCACATTTTTTATCAAATTTAGATAAGAATTTGTACACTTACACTTTAAGGAAGAGAGAGAAATACTGTACACATTAATTTCACAAAAACCCAATCCCTCTCCTCTCTTTCCACCACCTTAATTACCCCCTCTTCCCCATAACACCCCACAATTTAAACAAACCCGCAAACCGTTCGTCCGATTACGGCGAAGCTATGGTGAATTGTCGAGGGGATGTCGAAAATGGTTCCTGTCAAAAAAAATTAAAAACCCACCCCTCCTCCCCATAATGTAGACAAAACCACATATTTCATCAGATTTCAATGGGAATTTGCACACTTATACTTTGAAACAAACAGAAAAATACTGCCTGCATATGTTTTCCAAAGCGCATCCCTTCCCACCCTTTCCAACTGAAAATGAATGAAACAGCAGTTTAAAATTTATATGTAAATATTTTTTCGTTTAATCTATGTGCCTACTCAAGTAAAGCAATAGTGAAGCATTGCCGGGTCAGCTAATAATAATAAAAAAACTGTATTTTATTAATTTATTTTCCTGTTATCTAGTAATTTCAGTTTGCCGTACTTCTAAATCTTTTGATCCTTAAAGGGAAAAAAGCATTTTTCCTTATTTAAGAGATAGAAGATGGAAAAAAATGAAAGACTGAAAAATGTAATAGCTGATTTCTTTCAATGATTGGTTTGACGCCTAGGAAAACTTTTGGCACTTACATCTTTTGATTTTCTTTCTTGCACTATACGTTATAAAATGATTTATTTTTACTGCGTACAAAGAGCGTAACGATTATCATTGGGCACACGTCTTACGCAAAGACCAGTAGAGACTACAACTCTGCTTCTGCCGATTTAGCGTGTCGTCTTCTGATTTAGGAGAAAGCTTAGCTGTAAGATCTATTCGTTAAGACAACTTTCTATACCAAGCAGTGAGAGCGACTTACACATTCAATATGTATACAGGTACGAATTCGACTGTGAAAGAAGCGAAATAAAAAGTTTCATTTCTGCAGAGTTCTTTCAACACGAGCTGAGCGCAATACACTGTACATAGCTTAAATAACTGAGAGTATTAAAGATTCCAGATCTGTTCACTAGACTCTCGCACCTCCAACTGCCTTTCATGTACGCTCATTCACCACATAACTCCTACACCACGAGCCTACGGAACAGCTTGCCCACACGTCTCTGAAAGACCACTAACTCTCTGAACTAGTAACTCCACTATTAGTAAAACATTTGTAAACTCTGATGAGAGGAAACACGAAGATTTACATGTAATTGGAGTTCAAAATGGTGTTTTATATAGAATCAATAAGTAAATACCGAACAAAAATAAAAATTAAATGTGACTAGTGGATGATCAAAACGTTGATTATATTTGTCGCTAAGGTGACTGATTCTTTATTTATTTATTTTTATCAAAGTTCGTATATTTCAATTTTATAGGAAGAAAGTCTGTTTAGTAAAATGATTACACTTACCATTGCAAAATATCACTAAAATTAAACTTCGATTGAATTTTGATGTTCAATACATCCTTAAAAGAATTATTAACCTAAAAAGACAATAAAATATTGATACAGTTTCTTGGAACTCAGTGGTGAACTACAAGTAAAAATTTAAACCAAGAACGGCGGTGATGTATTCAGGAGTTTCGTTTAAACACTATGTGAAATACGTTGGACTCACATTAGTAACATGACTAATACTTAATTAATTCCGAGGCAGAAATAAAATATTAAATATTGTGAGAATATAGACGGAAACCAATTTTTTCATGTCATGGTCGAAAGGTGATATTGATTAATACAATTACATGGATTTGTTGTGCCTACCAAATATGTTTATAACAAGAACACGTACTGAAAGGTTAAGCTAATTTTGAATGTAAAACAGTATTAAAATGCGATTAATAGGGATAATGGCTTTCGCAAAATATTTCTCGTTATCAAAAAAGGTAAAAAGTAACCTCCGCTCAATCCATTGTGGTGAATATAACCACTACTATTTAAATTCCTCAGAAATACGTTCGATGTAATTTTTAAGTAAAATATTTCCGCCATAATTCACAACTGTTTTTACAGAAAATATCTACTAAAATTTAAACATTACGTGCACAAATTTGACTGATAGGCAGTTGGAGAAATATTAATATAATTAGTATTGATTAAAGGACTTAATCTAATCGACTAGTAGACATAAAACAAGAAATATCAGCATCAAATTTATATGTGCCACACCTACAACTACAGCTTAGTGCATCACTAAATGATATACTCACTATAATACAGCAAATAAATTCAGACTTAAAGAATCTGTGTGATTGGGTAAAGAGACTTGGATTAAAAATAAATCCCTATAAATCTCAGGCTGTTGTTATTGCTAGTCCAAAACTGGTGGGCCGCAACTTCACATCAAATCTCCCAAAAATAATGCTTCGGGAAACAGAGTTAAACTACAGCGACTCTGTAAAGGATCTTGGAGTCCTAGTAGATAGTAATTTAAACTGGTCTGAAAATATGTTTCAGTATGTCGCAAAGCCTTCTCTTCTCTTCACGCCCTGTATAAATGTAAAAAATTCTTCCCCATTTATTTGAAAAAGCAATTGGTGCAGACTCTGGTGCTACCCCATCTCGATTACTGTGACGTTGTTCAGCAAAATTTGAGTTCGGAAGACATAAGGAAACGTGAACTTGTTATGAACTCATGTGTAAGGTTCATCTGTGACCTACGACTGTACGACCATGTCTCACCTTCATACGACCGCTTACAGTGGTTGCGCGTTTGGGATCGACGATGATTCCACACTCTATGTCTCCTTCACCGCCTCATACATCTGAAAACTCCCGGCTACCTTTGTTCCAACATCTCATTCCTAGGACTTTTCCATAATATTAACACCAGATCCCTGAAACATACTAACCATCCACTCCCACAGCTCGGAAACCCTAGCCACTTCCTTCTTCATTTCAGCGGCTAGACTGTGGAATGATCTTTCCCCTGAAAATTAGAACTACCAAACAAAATCGTCCCATTTAAAACTCTTTTGAGAAAGCTTTTCTTATTGGAGCACTAGCTAAAAAATCTCTCCTTCCATGCATAACTTAATATTTAAATTTGAATAATATTGATTTATACAGTGTCCAGCTCTTTATTCTGCCTTCCCTATTATTAGTTTGTGTCTTGTTTCTTCATCCTACTAGTAATAAGTTTGTACCGTTTACTTCTTTAACTTCCACTAGCATTAGTTTATACCATTAAATTATTTACTAGTTAAACACGAATACTATTAAGATTTTAGTTACTATTTTACTCATAAATATTATTTAGGTTTTTGTTGTTGTTTGTATTACTCTTGAACTTAATTTAGGTCAAATGTTATATAAATGTTGTATACTGTTAGTTTGTGTAAGGTGTATATTATTTATTGTAAACACCTGGTATGACGTAAGAGAGGGTTGACAGCCCTAATCTTCCCAGGTTAAATAAACCTTTAAATAAATAAATAAATAATGTGGTGTATAGTAATGATGGTTTTTGTATGGAACAAATGTTTCTAATAAAATTCTGATTATGACGAAGTAGAAGAAACTGTTAAATATAGGATTAACTGCTGCGCGAAGAAGCTAAGTAAACTGTTTTTCACAAATCAAATGATCCTAAATATGGGTGAGATGAGTATTGTGTTAAATTCAAGGCTTATCGTTTTCCGCGTACAATGATCAACTCTGACGTCACTCTGATAGGCTCCAACTGCTTCTGTGGCTTTTTCAAGCTCACGAACCTTGCCGCGCGCGAAGAATTAACACTTTCTAAAGAAGTTAACTTTCACAAAAAAAGTCGCCGCCCCAGTTACCCTCCCAAACTCAACTTTTCAATCACACCCCGCTCTTTTTAAGACGGTGGCAGTAGCAGAGTTTACCATCCCTTTTTTTAGACCGCGGACTGAATACTGAACCTTTGCGGGCGGTTTGGGGAACGCATTAGGCATCTTCTGTGATCCGACACCCCAAGTTAGCGCAGTTTATGTTAAATTCATGGCATGTGACAAGTCATATCTGAGACAGGAGCGGGCGCTCTGCAGCAAGAGCCGCTATGTAAATTCCGGAGCGCTGCAACTCACCCCCGACCAGCTTCGCGAATAACTTCTGCTCCCAACGAGACTACCCCTCCCCTCTCCCCCGTCCCCGCCCCCGCAGTATACATATATTAAAGCGTCGCGCAGCACTAAGAGCAGTTCTGCTTCTTCGTAGCTGTCTCCTGTCCTTCGTCGACATAAAGTTTGTCGCAACTTGTCAGGAGGTGTTACGGGATGCTTTGTGCGAGAAGCAGGGAGAACAAAAGATGCACTGTGCTCGGCTGCGGAATTCAATTTAGGGCATCAGTGGCGGTGGAGTGAGGCACAACTTTTATTTGCCGAGCCACATTCAGCCGTAAACACATTATCCACTCATCCTATCAATGAAAGGGGTGCCTCTTCACATTAGCCGCCCCTCGAGTCTCCGGGCTACGAGATCAGGATTGCCAGATTCGTGGCTCAGAAATAGGTCTCGACCACCAAGCCATGCTCACTATCTGTAACTATGATTGCCTTATTACATATTGCCCTATAAATGAAAGACTTCATTATTTACGGCAAATGAAGTACCGTTTAATAACCGGAATTAGGTTTGATAAAAATTCTTCACGGGCGTTCTGTCGGATAAGTTGTACGATACATGACGTTTCGACAACTAACTACCCTGTCTTCATCAGGTGAAACGGTAGGTCGAAGTTGCTTCTGCGACAATGCCTACCAATTGTGGCTCATAGAAATACCCAGCGGATCATCTGAAGCCTGTTGCGGAAGCTGCTCTCCTTTTGGCAGCCGCATCGACTAGGTTTCATACGACGTCCGTAACGGTCGGTTGCGCCTCGGCTCTCTTGCGGCGCGCATTTCTGTCGCGCTGTTGTTGCAGATCTTTAATGATGGATTTCCATGCTTCGCTTAAAAAGAGACCATCATCTCTACTGATGTTGTTGTTCACAATTCTCTAATTATAGAAACCAAGCTAGTACTTCAGTCTTGTTGAAGTTTATTCTGTGGAAATTTTCCACAGCATGTTCGGCTAATGCAGGAGCATTTTAGAGAGTGGAGTAGATTCACGGAGATTAGTATTCCTTTTTTGGATTCGTCACCAGAGTTCTTTAGATAATAATACCCGGATTTTCCGGTAATACCACATTTTTTCAATTACTTATTTAGGCTGTTGGCTGACATTCTGCAGCCTTCGTCAGAGATACTGTTTGCTTACATAGCAAAGAGCGCCAAGTGTGACAGAGTACAAAGCAGCTGTCTTCGTTGAACACACAAGCTAACACCGGATATGCTATAAAATTTGATGACGTGAAGGCAGCTGTGGAGAGAGGATCAGCAGAAATTATGAAGAATACCAACAACTTCAATGAAGAAAGCGACTTAGTTCTATGTGCAACTTGGTTCTCTTTGCTATGTAAACGTAGTATCTCTGACGAAGGCTGCACCGGTGTCAGACGAAAGATTGGATAAGCAAATAAAAAACGAGGCATTCCAGGAAAATCCAGGAATTATTAACCAAAACAACAGCAAAAAATTGAAAAAAAATATTTCCTCAGAAAAGTTTAAAAGTTTATTCTAACGCTGTAGCTTACGACAAAAGATTTGCCTTCTTGACCGATACGCACAGATGGTTTTCACAAGCTGCTGGTTCTCAGAAAACAAAGATACTTTAATCACTGTTCAAACGATTGACGATGACGATCAGGGTACTTTTGAAAGTAATGTGTAGTAAGTTAGCATTCTATGGAAGGGGTAGGTTGTATGAAAGTTTGACGTTGATTACATGATAGAAAGTTTAACCTGCAACTTCGTTTCACTTGCCGAACTGGTTTCAGTAACAAGAAGGAAAGCAATTCTTGATCTGGCTGCAGAATTACTAGGGGAGTATGTGACATTTGTAAGTGGAATTATATACTGAAATTTAGTTGAGCTTACAAACTAGCCTGCTCATTTCATTTCGTCACAGGATGGATATTTCGTTTAGAATCAGTTTGACAGGCGACTTTATTGACTAACTGTGAGTACGCATCTTTCACGAGTTTTATATATTCTGAGAGAAATGTTATTTTAGTTCGGATGTTGTACTAAAACTACAACACTTCTACTGCTCGCCTTTGATATCTCCACAAGGTGCAGCAAAGCTTCCGTCAGTTTAAAGCCTACTGTTGGTTATTTCATACAGCAATTTCATACAGCAATTTCATACAGCGATGAAAGCTATGTTACAGCTGAGGAATACGGAAGAGGTATCTGTACAAATATTTTTTTCAAGGCTCCTTCAGACCGAATATAAGAAAATCTTACATTGAATCATTACGTGGTGAAATTTTTTGCTGACCTTCTCACAGAAAATTAACACGAAAGTTGGTAGAAAATCATTTATGCAAAAAACTAAATATTACTTAACATTCAATGAAAAATGGTAAAAAAAACTGCACCTGTGAAACACCGAGGGATTTAAGATCCTGCAACTAGACCCCAGAGATTGCATCTGAAGAGAGACCAGTGGGTTAAACTAACCCGCCTGAGAACGAGGTCACTCCAAATGCAGCGCCATGCTATATAAGTGGGAACTTGGGTATTCTAGAGTCTGTGACTGCGAAGCTCCTTTTAAGACCGTGAAACATATTATTAACGACTGCTCTCCAAGGAAGTACCATGGACCATTCCAAGATGTTATCAGTGCTATACCTTCCTTCTTAGCTTGGCTGCAACAACTGGACATCGATGTATGAATGCTATCAACGTTTATGTCATTTTATATATTGTGCACGTTTGTATTTATCGCTTCAGTTGCTTAACGATAAGATAAATAATATAGTCGGAGCTAGCAGTTAATAGATACAAAATTCTTTGTTTTACAAAAGAATTTGTTAATTACATGAATAACTGTTCTGATTCATTCATGGAAATGCTAAGTTTTATTCTCATTACACTTGTAAAGGATATATTTTAATTATTTCGGATAATTAATTCAGCTTCACAAAACTTTTAGGCTCAGTGGCGAACGTGCAATAAAATGCGTTTCGACTGAGCGTAAACTGTCATGCGTTAACTCAGTAATTTATACCGATGCGTAGCTGAAATTTCACACGGGGCTGAGTTGACCTAGTAGCGAACAACTTGCAACCTCCTACGGAATCGGCAAGCACTGCCTCAGGTCACCTATCGATCTATCATAGTTAGTACCAGCTGATTATCATTTAACCATCTGTCTTAGAATTTTTTACCTGGCCTTTGCTCACATCACATCGCGTGGAGTCTGCAGATGTATTTTACTTGTAACTTAACCATTAAGTATCTTACGTTAAATATGGATTAGTAACGGCTTTAGTATTTCTTTTGACTGGAGATAATAAACCAGTATGATTCTCCGATCCTACGCAGCCCAAATTTTGGTGTCAGCAGAAGGAGAAGGCACAGGAAAGAAGAGATGCTTCGCAAGTCTTAGGAAAATCGTTAAGAAAACGAGTTTAATTAAAATACAGTACACCAACCAGAGCCATCCAACAAACAGAGACGTTACACAGTATACAAAGTTTTATCCAGCTCGATCAGGAAGTCATATCTAAAAGCATGACTACAGTATAAAGAATTTCAGTTTTTTGTGCCATAATTTGTCTCGTGACTGGTATGATGCAATACAATCCTCCATCTCAAATAGAGTTTTAAAAATTTCTTTCTGAGTTCTAAATTAATAACTGAAACTAAAAGAAGACTTTCCGTTAGTGTTATTTTGATTTACTATCACTTCTGCTACGGGCATCAGCTGAAATTTTACTTCCTAAGTAACAGATTTCACTTCTCCTATTGAATCTGATCATATTTTTATATTTACCAGCTGTTATTACTATCATTTCTTCTATATTTCATCACCTTTGTCTTGCTAACACAATCGTTTATCTTGTAAATTACATTGATGGAAGTCCCAAGGAAACTATTTGATCATAAAAATCAACGACCGGTATGGATGCTTTACACGTTGGCCATTTGAACAGGTACGGTACTTCACGGAGAGACTATGTTGTTTGCCGGTCGCACTGTGTCGCCCGGACTGAGTGTTCCGCAGTAAACACTGCAGGGGACTGTTGTGAGGCCGTGGCGACACGCAGTGTATGTACCCTCATGCCGTCAATGGGCGCAACACGACACGCTGTGCCGTATCGATTGGCGCCTCTCTGAGGGAAAACGGCAGCAGGCGCCGGCTAATGCGCGGCCGGCGACCCGCAGGGAGTAAGCCGGCTCCGAAAACACGGTGCGTGCCATCAAGCACGGGCCGCGCCGTGTACCAAACAGTGCCACACAGGAGAGCTCAAATATAGATTTTAGACTCATTTTAAAAGCATCACTATAGCCCGTACCTACTTGCTAAAATACCACAGTACTTGAATTATGACTTAAGAAAAACTCGCGCAGCTACCTTACCCTTCAACGCATTTAAAAAAAAAAAAAAAAAAAAAAAAAAAAAAAAAAAAAAATAATGATTCTTGACCTATCTCAGTGGTTTACAAAGGTTGTGGTACCGCTCACCGGTAGACATCAAAGAGATCATAGTGGACGTTTCTGGTCCAAGACTAACTGAGGCGACGTTCAGGACCAACCCCCGCCCTTGTGCTTTCTAGTAATATATCTGGCTTTAAGAGTTGCGTCAAGGAAGCTTTTTTATTTCATTCCCATGGTCATATGTAGATAAAAGTGGATTTAGAATAGTCATAAGTTTATTAGCTAAGAAAGTAAACACATTGTCAATAGAAAACGTGGCGATTTAATATTTCTGATGACCAAAAAGGCACCATAAATCGAAAATTTAGTGTCATCACACCAAGCTCAGCCCTCTAATTAATAATATTTATTTTTTAATCAAATGTGAATAATATACCAGTGTTTTTATAATTTTAGACATCTGTCCTTGTTTTTCATTATATTATATTATAAATTTCACCTAAAATCATTGTTTCAAAAGTGGGTTACGAGTCAAAAATGTTGGAGCACTATGGGTTGCATTATTAATTACAAGAAGGGGAGACAGTGTGGTTTTTTTTTCAGAAAAGGAGGCCGTGACTAATTTTGTTTTATTAAAGGGGACGATAGGTCAAAAAAGTAGCTCTTTGAAGCTTTTGTCCCTAAGACTTATTGATAGTCATTGCAAAAGCAACTTTCAGTGGGAACGCCTACTTACGCCTGAAGCTGTCGGTAACCATAGTAACTGCAGTGCGTGGCGGGTTGCGTCCACCCCATGCAGGCGCTGTGGTGAGGTGAAATGTGTTCCGGCCTCCGTAGGACCCAGTTTTAAATTGAATTTTATGCAAACAGTCTGTTTTAACCAAACTGAATA
This sequence comes from Vandiemenella viatica, assembly GCA_031002005.1. Lineage (NCBI taxonomy): Eukaryota > Metazoa > Arthropoda > Insecta > Orthoptera > Morabidae > Vandiemenella > Vandiemenella viatica. Next base: position 162,404,732 of record JARYHS010009186.1, read on the forward strand.
TGCTTTATCAGGAATATGTCGCATGTACTTCGTACTTTTTTCATCGTTATAAGCTTTTTATTAGTTACAAAAAACAGAGCTTGAAAACAGAAATAATACTTAACATCGTTTATTGAAAAAGTAACATAAAGTGCGCAGGTCTCATACCACAGTGGTGTTAAACATTTTAATTTCGTTGAATCATCTTTATGGTGGCTTAATAATTCTTTCAGAAATAGAATATTCCGGTTGACGTTATTTTTAGGAGTCTAGTGTAGTTAGCCACCACTAACGGCAATAATGCGAACTTCTTCTGTCAGACTCTGTTATTTTTACTTCATTTTCTATGCCGAGCAACACATTTTGTAATCTATTATGAGCGCAACCACAAAAATGTTTTATTATTATTTGATACTGGAAATAAATAAGATGTTTAACGCAACTGTTTTGATAACTCAAAAACGAACTTATTTACTTAAGAAACCTTTGATTTGAACGCATAAAAACTGAAATGTGTTGCCTTATTATGACTCAATTAGTTCTTAGGGTTACAAAGAAGTTTTGTGGGTACACTGAGTTACTTTTAATAAACGAGCACTGTATTTATTAGTCACATCGTGATAAAATTCATCAGTTTGGATTCTCTGGCTCTTTCTCGATCTTTAACCACCTACCTCAGCCGTCCGCAGGTAGAGGTCACACTTATGAAATATTTGAAGAGTGTTGTTATGAATCAGTTAACAATCACGAAACTTTAACAAACAAAGTAATAGGACTTAGTTGTTCGCATGCCTGGTTATTCACAACCACTGCGTATATTTCTGTTATCAGACACAGTATGTTTCAGTAGAACTTCATTCATATCTCAGTGCGCTTATTGTTAATACACTCTGGAAAAAATGTAATATTTATATATTTCTATCTTCCATTCTACATATGTGTATCATATATCACACGAAGTGTACATGATTGTACGTTACAATCAGCAAGAGTGACAATATACATAGGTAATAATGGTTATTCTGGTAAACTGTTATTAGTTAGGACATGTAATATTTGGTACAACTGTCAAAAAGACCAATGAGAGATGAAAAATAGATTGAATGATACGATATTAATTATGAATACAAACAATTATATGGGAAAGAGGGAAACAGACATTTAATTTCATTAAAGGAGAAAAGCTTAATTCGCCGACTTTAGAAATCACGTTACACCATGTGAAACTTCCCGCTTCTAAACAATGCGTCTCAACACAATTTTCATCATCCAATCCACACAGTCGTAAAGGCAATAAATGCATTGTTCTCTCCTGAAATTATTTAAAAAAACAAGTTCAGATACTGATGGCAAAACCTTTTAAACATGCGCAGTAAGTAAACCACAAAAAATCCTACATTGATAATTTTAAATGTAAAAATAATTATAAAGCAGGTAAAATGACTTTGCCTCACTATGCACTCTCGAAGATATTGCTACCACACTGCGCTGTCGTATAACGAAACTCCTTGCTAACACTTTCGTTCTTAAAAAATTCAACACCTGCGCTGAAAAGACTATATGATAATGACAGATGAGAGAGAGCTGATGGAGTGTAGGAAAAAGATAAACATCAAAGGGAGAAGTGATACGACGGGGCCTCACGCAGGCGGTGATTAACTGGGAATTAGGCCCAACTTCATCGAGCGAACCTCCCAAGTGTTATCTGACCTAAAATTACTGCTGGCCATCTCGGCTTACCCTCAACCCGAAACGCCCTGCTATCAACTTCCACCCCTCTCCTTACCCAGAACTTTATACACAATCTCATGGCATTTTGTAGTCCTGATAAACATATTTACCCTTACTTGTGTCATCTTTTAGGATTATATACATGCAGCCAAACACTTTGTTGAATAATCGTTTGTAATATGTTCATTTATGTCATTAAAGCTATGTTTTAAATAATGGCCGAAGAGAGAGGGTTGCTATTGTAACCATAGTAACTCCTAACCAAACCTGTTATAAATGAGGTATCTTGTTTCTATTCATAAAATAATGCCTTTCGCATTCGTCTAACACTTCTTCGAACCGTATACAGTATTTTTGAAGAAATTTGTGGAAATAATTGTTGAATCTAAAAGAACAATAACATAATACCACGTAGAATTTATAAACTCGCTATAGTGATAACTGAATCCTCAGGTATATTTTCTAAAATGCCTCTAATACGTTGATACAGATAGATGTAACTAGAGTCATGTGACAGTCAGAGGAAAAATAAACATGACAGATATTTTCATTCTTCCAAATGGTGATGTATCATGTTAATTACTGGTCTAGATGACTAACTACAAAACTTACAATAAAATGTATTACATTTAATGGATTTGAAAGTGTAAAACAGGACTAATATCTTTTACATACTAGCCTGAAAATCTAAAGATAGTAAGTATATCCCGAAACAAAACTAAAGTATTTCAGATCTAGCTTAAACTAAATATAATATAAAATATTATAAAAATATATAATAAATATAAAAAATTCCAGTTGTTATAATTTAATATCTTCTTAATGTTTCCTGTTAACATAGCAACTTATATATTTAAAAAATGTGACTTAGTTATAGCTACGTCTGACCCACAAATAGTAGTTGCTGCACTGAGTTAGTTAGTCAGTATTATCCTAAATTCGAAATATGTATTTACCGTAGCTAAAAAAAATTATTATTGATCTGGTTGTATTGTATTGGTTCCAAAGACCATTACTAAAAATAAAAATAAAAAATACAAGAAGGAAAAGAGATCAGGTTCAAGTTGCGCCCTTGATGTACTGGCTATTCTGTTAACTATCAAATATATTACGATAAAATTAAAAAAAGCTGTTCTCTGTCTAAGAAGTAGAATTTCATGTAGATCATAATGCCAACATCTGTAATCCAAAGATTACATCGTTCCTGAGACCTATGGAGAGATGAATTTATTCTTGGCGATAAATTGTACTGAAATTACGTTCGATTGATGGAAGATTCTAGAAAAACGTTAGAGGTGTCATCGACTGCGGGATCGGCTACTGTAAACCACAGGATGTTAATCTCGTCATGTCATTATGGTTCATTTGAGAACGTATTGTTCCACGTTCAAATGGTCAGCCTACACACTATAATAGATGAAATTCCGGCACCACGCTAATGTTGTTTTACGCCTCAACTGGTTGGGTTCTGCAAAGCAATATGCGAGCATCAGTATCGATAAATACACTTTAACTTAATCGATATGAGAGCGTGAGTGATCTAGTTAAAATTTCCAGAAATCATTGTAGTGTAATGGCTTCGGAACCTTCAAAAGGTGAAAAGCTCATGCTCTATACCTCTTACCAACTATACAATCCAAAAGAGGCCTTTACTGCTTTTTCTTTGGTATGGCACAGAAGACTCGCTTTTTGCGAATTCCTGTCCAGTTCCACTAAGGTAAGCGACAATGCAATACCACCACATACTCTCATAGTGTAGCGATTCACCTTTCCAGGCAGATTAAAAGTCACCTCGTCGCTGAATACAAAGTTCCCCGCCAAGTCCTCATTATTTCCCACAGCCTCCGGCATTCGGGTACAAAAATCAAAACGGCTGCAATAATCTTCTAAGCTAATATGTTGTAGCAATAGCACACGGTAGAATTTGAAATACAAACGCCGACGCAAAACATTCCACACTGTTTTCTGCGGAATTCTGAGTTCACGGCTGGCACGAGCTGTTGTTTTTGTTGACTGCGCACTTAGCTCGTTCGTTCAGACACGTGGTCGCCCCGTGTTTGTCCGTTTACACAGCCAGTGTCCGAAACTGGCGAAATCAACGTAAAATTCTCTGGTGACTAGGCGCAGCATTTCCGCATTTCGGTACGAAAGCACGCGGCACATTCGCAACCAAAGAATACTTCGCATATTCTGACACACAAAAACGATACTCCTGCTTTTATGCCATCTTTTCCACTGCTGCCATCTAGCGTGTACGCCAGACACCAATGGCGCTTTTAAACTTGGTGAGTTTATGTATCTTTTCATGTATCACTTGTCTTTGTAGGTCGTATACTTTTCAATATACAGTGTTTTCAATCCCGATGAATCATTTAAGCTAACCCTGTACATACATAAGCTTTTCGTGTTTCTGAATACCAAAATACGTACAAGGTTTACAAATGTTTATCTTTTGTAACGTTCTTAAATGTCATTATTCAAGTCACACGTTGGTCTTCGTCGCAGGTATTACGTATTTTCTTTGTCCAACTCCTATCTTTATCTGTAACACCGAGCCCCTTCTGTGCTCTTGACGGCGTTGCTCTACTTTGAGACTCAGTTGGACATGATTTTGAAACTTTCCTCTTCTGAGCCCTCCAAATTCTCTTAAATTTGTCTTCACAGTTCTCACTGTGTATAGAATTGTAGCTTGTAGTGTAATTTAAAATATTTTATATTCATACGCTTCGCAGACGATTTTTAATGAGATGTAAGAGGCTCAAAACGTGACACGGCGGGTAGTAAGCTGCTTCTAACACGACGTCAATGGATTTACGAGTGATGGAAGGAAATTTTGATTTAATGAAGATCATTGGGACAGTATACAACTTGTTGTATAGTGGGCAAGTATCCCAAAGTGCCACCGCATCTCCTTACTGTTAAGCGATTCTCGAGCTGTCGCAAGGTTTTAGGAACACTATTACATGGCTCAAGTTTTCCCACGCTTCATCCCTCCTATGTGTATAAAGAAGTTCATCGTATTCACGTCGAAAAATAACCTGAAGATGAATGTCATTTCGTCAGTATTCAACTCTAACAGACGCGTGATGAGACTATACAGTTCTAAAGATCATTAATGTTTTCATAATTTCCGTTCTACACGTAACGGTAGTGAAATAAATCAATCAAATGATGTAATGAAAATTCTATAGGTTACATTGTCAGTTGTAGTGTAAGAAGTGCTACCCGACAGTCGGGCCACATTTAGTAACTGTGGCCATTAGACTATATCTTTTGAGAGGGCCCTTTAACATCTTTGGGCCCCCAGGCTATACCTGAGGTGCGGGTCCTTATATATATATATATATATATATATATGAAGCAATATTGATTACTTATAATAAAATTATTAATTAATTAATTAACCTTATAATGTGAGGTATTGGATAATGTAAAGATAATAAAAATATACGAAGATAACTTACAAAATAATAAAAAGTTCGAAACGTGCTTTCTATATCGTTTCCGAGTCTATAGTAAACGAGATTAGCGGGTGATATTTGCAAGTTCAATTTTTCGACTCATGATTGACAGATAAGGTGCTGCCTAGTGTAGTTATGTTGTTGCAACCAAAAACCCCTCAGCAAAAGCCCACTGAATTACAAACTGAAAAGTTTTAATAACATTATAAAAGAGTATACAGAGATATTAAGATAAAAAACGATTAATGATGATTAAGATCACCAAATGATGCAATAAAGAAAGATTAAAAACACAATATTGATTATTCACACACGAATGTCAACAAGAAGACAGAGACTAATCTGTTTTAAACAGGGCTCCACTAATCAGAGCCTCCCACACCAAGGGATAGAGTTTCCTGAATGCTGAAAAAAAAAAAAGTTACTTGTAACAACTTGTAACAACAAATTAAGTAAGAGCTGATTAAAAATAGAATAAATGTTAAATTCTAAGTACACCTATTTCAATTATAAACGAGTGTAAATTGTTATAATATAGCTACTTTCAAACAAAAAATTAAAACTTTTCCCCTGCTACTTGCTGTTTACATCGTATACAAAATCAAATTATCTCACCTAACCATACGGACGTGAAGGTCAGGGAATTATAGTTCGGATTGCAAGTGTACGGCAGTCTACATTCATACGCCCCGACCACAGTGTATGGCAACCTTATGTTTCAAGGGTCAGAAGTTGTCACTTTTCGGTATAGAGGAACTGAAATGTTATTTTACAGTACACCCGTACTTCAAAGGATTGAACTGCGCATGCGCGAACATTGGTTTCGGTTTTCACGAGCATTTCAGGACTTTCAGTGTTAAAACCGTTTCGGAAATAGCTTACTGGACTTTCAGTGTTAAAACCGTTTCGGAAATAGCTTACTTTCTTTATTCATATTTGATTATTATTATTAGAGATGAAACGGATATCCGGCAACTATCAGGTATCCTGGCCTATCCGTCCAAAGTTTATTATCCAGGCCGGATACCGGATAGTAGGTCAATATCCGGCGGGTATCGAATTCTCAACAAAGTGCGAAAATTTCATAAAATTTTCTTTTAATTCGCAAATGCTAAGTGTATAATAAGTCTAAACACAAATAAAAACACTATGTCTTCAAATCAAAACACTGTTTATTATTGTTTTTAACATAAAAAAACTAGTTTTTGTACTTAATGAACACCAATTTCTGTGTAATAGGAGATAATAGCCAGTTTTTCTTGTGCTCGTAAGCAAGGCCAGATTCAAAGAAAAGTCTTTTGCTACATACACTACTACAAGGCGCTGAAAAATATTCTAATAAATTTCGTCAAATTCGGATAGTCTGTCGTATTAGCTGACCACCAAATATACTAGTCACGCTTTCCATTAATTCGAGATAACTTCTTTAAATGATAAATTCTTTAAATAAAAGTCAATCTCGCTACCAATTGCGTTTCTTTCTTGAGCGTGATACTGGATATCTCATAAAACAATTCCAAACCTTTTTTTTTTTACGTCGTTTTCATCCAAAAGTAATTTCGGAAATAACAACGTTCAGCCGGATATTCGGCTGCCGAATATCCCCCTATCCGGCTTGTAGAATGGCCGGATAACCGATATCCGGCCAAACAGCTATCCGTTTCATCTCTAATTATTATTATATGATTTGAATGTGGTGCGACCGAGCGTGGTGGTGTAACGGATAGCGTTCTGGCCTCGCATTCGGGAGGACGGCGGTTCGAATCCCCGTCCGGGCATCCAGATTTGGGTTTTCCATGGTTTCCCGAAATCACTCCAGGCGAATGCCGGGATGCTTCCTTCAAAAGGCCATGGCCGAATTCCTTCCCGTTCCTTGCCCCCATCCTTTCCCGTCTCTAAAGACCACGTAGTTAAAAAGGGACGTTAAACTGTTACAAAAAAAAGAAAAGAAAAAGAATGTGGTGCGGGCCCCAACGCTACAGGCTAGATAGCCTATGCCTAAAAAACAGCCCTGCCGACAGTAACTACTGCGTCAACGATGTCACTAATAAGCCGTAAATGAACGAATCTGGAAAAGAATCAACGTTACTATAATGGTGGATGACAAGGCTCGCTATCTCGCGGGCTACACTACGCAGCGTCAAATACGTACGGGACGCTCCATCGCCCAGCACGTGCAGTCACTCGACGCGACGCCTGTGACAGCGGAACGCGATGCTTGCGTAATGTGGTTTCAGCTACCATTCCAACTTCAGGCCTTTGAAGTTACCGACTGGCGCGCCATCACAGGTCTCGGAACGCACTATTCCCTCGTGAGGTGACGCGAGCTGCCGCTGCGTGGCCCGCAGTATGACTACCCGTGGGAAACCCCATTAAAGTTGCAGTAGGTAGGAAGACGAATTATTAACTAAACATTACTATCAACGCTCACAACAACGCCATGTGGAACAGTATATTCGGTAGTCTTAATCATCAATTTACCGAAAAGTTCTAACCGTATCCCCATTCGATGTACGTTTACAATACATATTTGCATGTGTCGGAAACCATTGAAATTCAACTACTTACCCGTGAAACAAATTTTCTTTTATAGATGCATTGACGTTCACGCAAGAATTTGATTGAAGATGGTGCAACCATAAGACCACGGATCCACACAAGTTAAAGCTCAAAGATTTCTTGTGGCAACTAGTTATAGTGGTATAAGACTGTTATTAGTCTTCGAAACATTTAAATATTGCTTTTTACCAACCTTTTACACGCAACTGAAGTTTCAAAAAATTCAAAGACAACAAATCGTCACCTACCGTGCTTTACTTTTTTTTGTAATGATTAAATCTGGCCTTTAAGTCTTATAGTCAGCCGCCAACATTTCACATTTATGACGTATGTAATATAGGTCTATCCATATTTGCTTCTCCATGTATTTCTTATTTCTCAGGTTTCTAAACACAGCTGACAGCGCAATACGGATACGTCATCTCATTAAAAGCTCACATGGCAGAGCCCAGACTTGAACACCTGATACCCGAATTAGATTAACTCTGCCAGGGTCGGCTGCAATTTTAAAAGAATTTTCCCGAATAGACATATTTGTTTGGATAATTGGTCAAATCGTGCAATATAAGCTGATGAAATAGAAGCTGATGAAATTCCAGGTGAGTTTACAAAAAAATAATTGGTTACTAAAGAAAAGTTCTAGATACAAACAAAAATGCGAAATTTTCATGGATAGTATCTGTGATTATATTACAAAGAAACTAAAAGTTGAAGAGTGATGGGACAAAACATGAGTCGTTGTGTGTTACTCACAATAAAATATAAGATAAACAATGTATTCATTTGTTAGCATGTAATGATTATAATCTTGAACAAATATGAATAAAATCATAAACAAAGAGGGTAACGGTATAAAATTCTCCTTCTCTATCTCATTCAAATTAATTTTCTCATTCATTTCTGATTTATCACTGCAGTACTGTATGTTATGCTTTTATACTTCCTAGGTTTTTGTACAATCGCCTATTTAACCAAAATCTACAGTCAAAATTTTGCTGTACGGTTTATTTACTAAAACACGCCTAATGAAACTTAATTATGACTTGAAGAAACTGTCTATTTTTTCGGTATGTGCTAGCACATTAAGACGAATTTTAGTGACGCAAGCAACACACAGCTTAAACTCACATAGTTTAGCAACATAGACAGGTTTCCTTCTCACAGCGAATTCAAACGCAACGGCCATAACTCTGTAAGCAGAACATTTTTACTGCACGGTTCCAGGAATCGCTGATTGAACTGCAGCATCTGTTTTTAACATTTTAGTAATTGAATGGCAATCTATAATCCAGCAATGAATTCCGTGAATCGCTGACGGTTTCCAACAGGCGGAAGAGTAACGCTGATTTAATCAACTTTCCAGAGATCAAAGTAGTAAAATTATTGAGATAATAAATACACATGTTTAAGGTTACTTTTCATGGCTTACATAGAATTATATCACTTAGCACTGAATGCCATTACAGTGCACCAGTGATTTGAAGGTCAGGAAAATTAATTTATTTGTAATTTTTATTGTTTTGAAAATCTTTAAGAAAACTTTCGGGGGCAATGTATAAAATAAGGCGTTCTTGAACTTAAGTTAGATAATTTTACTCTCCTATTGATTTTATTCTTGTTGTTTCTTCTTCACTACATAGTTCATATTTCAACAAGTGCAGTTACAATTACCGAGTTCATGATATTTACATGAAGAATTAACGACTTACATACATTACAAATAATAAATCCACTTCTTAAACTATAGTCACCGAGTGCAATTTATCCAGCGGTAACGTTCGATTCTGGCATTTTGGAAAACGTGAATTCAAACACCGGTCCAAACATCCAGATTTTAGTTTTGCGTGAATCGAATGTCGGGATGGTTCCTTCAAAAATTCCATTGCCGAATTCCTCCCAGTTTCTATCGCAATCCGCTCCCTGCCTCTAATGACCTCGACGTTTATGGGGTATTAAGTCCGACGCGAAAAAAAGTAAATTTACAACTAATTACCTCCCTACAAACATTTCAATGATTGAATTGTTGTATGCTTTAAAAGCTGTTAACTGACTCATTTCGATACTTTTATTAGTAAAGCCAGCGAATTTCTCACTTAGTTTCTATAACACGTCCTAGAAATATCAGAAGTGTCATGTGTTTGTGGTAAATAATTTAAAAAACAAATATCTAGAAACCAAACAAATAACTTGTTTGGTGAACACTTCACCCATTCCATTAAACTACGAGAGAACAACAGCCTGATGTTTTCTGGGGACAGTATAAAGCTATTATCTACAAAAATAAAATGAGAACATAGTTACAGGTGACAGAAATATGTTGTGGATTGCTTGTGTAATTATAAAAACAACTTGCAGTTCTTATCTTTTTAAATAATTACCGACTCAACAGTAAAGAGGTGTTTCACTGAATTAAATTAATTTCGATTCAATGCTCTCCGAAAAGTCTGCAAAATACGTTTTTACTTGAATCAGAAAAAAAAAATTTGACACTGATTTCAGATTCAAACTTTTCCCAATTAATCTTCTTGTAATTCCTAAAAAAAAAAAATCATGAAAATATTTCTTCTTTCTACTGAGTTGTCTGTCAATGATAACAATGGAATATACAAACACCTATATGAAATATCTTCTAGTTGTTGAAAATAATAGAGGAAAACGCTTTCATTGGTCAGCGATATCAGATCGTTCGACTAACTATGCTCCAGTGAAACATTTCGTTTGTCAGCGTACGATCAGAACTATCAAAAGTTGTTTTGCTGACATATCTACTCCTTGTAGCCAGCTGTACGTATATATCTTCAGTGACTCACAAATGCATTGCCGATCGCACTAGAACGGACTGCATTTGTCTTCCCGACGTTTCGCTATTCAAAGCATTATAAATCCAGCGTCGATCATAAATGCCAATAAAGTGCAGGCCGCTTTTCCAATTTCACTTGTTATTTCTGCATAAATCGCCGGCTATAAATTCCATTTTCAATCGCAGGTCGCCACGGCCTAAATAAATAATATGGGACCCGTCGAGTTCGTGCCGCTGCCGCGACGCGGAGCCACTGTCGGGCCTCCCAGCTATCAATGGATGGCCGGCTTGCCGATCCAATCTCCCTTGTCTCGCGAACATTGGATTGGCTGTCATTTCGAGACGAACCCATCATGCATGGTACGAGCCTCTCGGAAAATGGAGGGGAGGGGGGAGGTGTAGGCAAACAGTACGGAGCGATGACAGGTCGTTCATCTGCCGTGGAGAGAATTTCATTTCGCACACAGACGCGGGGTTCCATGTTGCGTTGCGAGCTAAAAGATCCATAAATAGCTTTTTCAGTCAGAATTCTAGTAAACCTTAGTCTATTACTGTAACACGGTTTCTGTGATGGTGTTTTGTCAACGATTAGTTGACTTCAAATCAGGTTTTAACAATAATTAATTGGTTTCTGATGGACATTCATGTGCGAACAATACTTTCTACGCAGCTATTACCGTGTATCTCAACAATTTTCCAAAACCATGAAACCTAACTAAGCGAACAGAAATGTTATTAACCCCCACTAGCAAAATACATGTACGTATATTGGTCTGTATATGACCCAGGAAACCAGTAGTAATTTTCTGAGTTTAACGAAAGGTTGCGTATCTTTTGTTGGATTTACGAATCATTTCTATTAACTGAAAAGATTCAAGCGCAATTTGACCTTTTTCTCCTTTTAATATGTTCATTGAATTGATATATTATCATGAAACGGATACTATTACATTTTCACAGCGTTTTACTATGAACGACAATATTTTCCGCTCCTTGGGTAGACATAGTATGATCTCAAGTAAACGAAGAAACTTCACTGCCATTTTCATGTGTTATAAAGATCGTAATGCGGAGCAGTGTGGTATTCCGACACCACACCTTATTATTATCGCTACTTTCGTTCATAATGAAGCATTTAATTGTTTTTCTTTTCTTTTTATGCCGTTAATGGATTTCTAACTTCAAAAGGTTAAAACTTGAATCGATCTTCGAATGTTTTTGTTTATAATTCCAGTCATACATTTAATTTAATTGACTGTTAGAAAAATAAGAACTTTTAACTTGATAATAATAAACCACTAGCTGGTTGTTCGGTAGCTATCACAAATACACTCTCTGAAAACATGTAAAAAAGTAGTAGCGTAGAAGATTAGAAGTACGAGAGAAGAAGGTTGGATTTTTTAGACAAAGACGTTAATCAGTGCATTAGAAGACAGGAAAGAACCTTTCTGTTTACGAAACAAATTTGCAACTTATGTACGATATAAGGAAGATATTGTAACAAATATAGTTTTCTTCAAATGAGCAAACCTTTTACTATCAACGACTGGCATAGAGTTTTGACATTAGGTGTTTCAGCAGCACATATATGAAGCACTTCATTTTATAAAACAAATCTTATCACTGAATAGAAAAAATGAGAATATAAGTGTTTGAAACAAGTTATCATTGAAGGTTGCTTGAGATTGTGTGGGCGAATAAGGAATGAAATGAATGTGTTCTGAAAATAATGACTGAAAAAATTAGTACACGGGTCAAAATTACAGAAGAATGAAATGGTGTAAACTTCTGAAATAACTCCATCTATTTCATGATAGAGAATACAGTTGAAGAGAACTATGAAATGAATTACATAACTGACATGGTAGATTCTAATGCTGTGTGAAGTGAAGAGTTAAGCAAGAGATGGAAATCAAAAACACGATGACCAAAAAAGTCATCACCGCTTAATGGAAGCTATGATTATTTACAGAACTTCCACGGTTTTAATAACTCAAATGTCAACTAATAGCAAAGTTTATTTTTAAAAAAATGAGGATTCCTTATTCAGTACAAACGTCAAAAATTAAACAATATCTGCTCTGCTGATAGTGCAATTATACCTGGCAAAAATTATGCTAATTTACAATTTTTGTAATCCGTTTCAAACATAAGGTGTAACTCAGATTTCAGTAACAGTAAATGTTATCATAATCCTTGCACCTGCAGTGGATTAGCTGACGGTGGCAAATACAGCGCTGTATAATACATGAAACTATGATACTTTGCATAAGACAAGAGGCGGAAGTAAGAACAACTATTACTTTTTTATTGTACTACAATACTTTTTTACTGTTGTAATATTCAGCAACTTCCCCGTCCTCGTATGTAGAGGGAAAAAAATAGTATATTTATGGAAAAAAATTGTTAATTTAGCTATAATTAAGGATACCAGGCAACCTGGTTTCAATTTATGGTTCTATAACTAATACTCCGTTAAAATAATATTTAGTTAAAATAGCAGATGACTGGATAAACCAAGCAGCAGGATTTCAGTCTTATGGCCCGGCGTGTGTTTGATTCCGCTGGAGCCAACAGCGACTCCCGTCTGAAGCGTAAGTCCGTTCGCCATTCGAGGCGCCGTAAAGCAGTGTTGTGCGGCGTTACCAGTGCGCATTATGGAGCCGTTCGTCGCAGAAAGAAAGCTCTCGGAGGGCGCGTGTTGCAGCCGATAAGGTTGGACACGGCCTGTAAAGCGCCCTCAGCGAGTCCGCTGGTACGACTCATAAACGTGACTTATCTGGCGTCAGCCACACCGAGACACTCTCAGTATCGGCAAAGAACCACTGCCGCTCCCTCAAAACCATTACGTCGAGATGGTATTTGCTCTGTTAACTACAGCACACTCCGTTTTATTTTCTACCCGGATGAAGTAGGTTATTTCCGAAGGTAGAATATTCACAAGATTGTGCAACAGCCTTCAAACCCAGTTTCCTGGTAATTATAATCCTTTATATTAATTGCCCCTGTTTCTGAGAGAGACATTAATTGTAAACTTGTATATTTTTTCTATAATTAAATATTGTTTTTATAGCTTAAAACGGTTTAAATGAATTGTAATTTTATTAAAAAGCAGTACAGTGTCTAAAATTTTGATTAGATGACTGTAATTAGGAATATTGTCTTAGCTATAAAACATTTTGAATGTTAAGGACTTTGATTTTGTCGGTTTAATGTTCAAATTCTTGATTAAAATCAAAGTTCTACGTTCAATAAAAAAATTATTATCATTCCAAGTAATTTGTGTAGGAATTAATTGTTTTGTATGATTCCTATACTTGGGGAGATATTCGGCGCTCCAGAAGCGTTGTTCGTTGCTTGTAATGTTTTATCGGAAATTCTTTAATGCCTAGGCATATATAACCCGCCGATTATCGCGAGAAACCAAGAATGCTCCAAACGGTACTAACACAAAACTATGCCAATTGTATTATAATGTATTTAATATCTTTGGAAGAAGTCTAATGCCTAGTTCGTGTATGTTGTTGTAAGTATCCAGGCGGAACAAAAAGTCAACTAAAAAGTGTATTGACGGTGTGGTTATTCCAGCATCAGTACGTCACTGAGAAGATAAAGAATTTAAGCATAATTTTTTGTTAAATGTTGAAAATCGCCTGACTAAAACTTGTAAATCTAAATAAACCAAAAATCATCACAAGTTTCTAAAGTGAAAAAAAAACTGAAAGAGTTTTAAATTGTTTTTACAGTGCAAGGTGTGTGTCACGCGTTATATTTTATGACTATAATTTCCAGTATCAGTATTTATTAGAAATAAAACTCTGTATCTCACAAACGGAACAGCGCAGAACACTAATAGCGATTTCTACGGTAGCTTCTACACTATGCAAGATGCAACGTATTTTATACCATAATGATTTCCAAGCTACCTCTTCCATCATAGGATAGCGAAAACGCTTAATTTATCGCTTCCTACATGCATTCAACTAGCAATAGAGATGTTTAGTGACAGCCAATAAATTGTAAGAATAAGTGGGCAAATAAAATGTAGCCGGGTAGAATCCGACAGACATATCCTCCTTATTTCCAGTTAACAGCATGTTTCCTTGTAGACAGCCGTCAATTGGAAGAAGTCTTCTCCATCTCGGGCGATACCAACATAATCCTTCAAATTCTCCTCATTTTCTTATAATTCCTACCCTTACAGCCTGTAAAAGCAGTCGATCTCAAGACTTTTATTTTTTTGTTTCGCGTGTTTTGTAGACCTTCCGTTGACCCCCCCCCCGCCTCTCTCCCTTGGTGAGATTTGGTGAGATTTCGCCGGAACCTCCCCCCCCCCATTTCACCTGACGTAATTTATGGACGCCTCCAAGTGGAGTTAATTTTTTTCCCCCACGAAAAGAAAATGCTAAAAATGTTGAGCATAAGAAATTTTAACAGCACACTGTAATTGATAGCTGCCAAGAAACTCCTAAAATTAATAAACTTAGTATAAACTTATCGTTGGCTAATTAACATATTTTATATCCATCTCTGCCATTATTTGCATGTAGTTCATAGGCAATGTAATATAGAGCTATTGTCTTTCGCCATTTACCCTTACCGAATTTGATAATTCATTTTGTACGTTGTTTTTTTAAAGTATTTCTAGCGTCCAAGAGCGGTTCTTGATTATGTTTCAGATGTACTCGATGCGCGTTTGCCATCTCCACTTTGAGTCAAGCGTTTCACCGAAGTAGCTTACTGTCTTTCACTACATGCCCTTACCACTGAATTTCCGCTGTAGTTCTGAATGCATCTTGTTGCGTGGGTCGTACTTCTTTGTGAACATGATGGCCTGGATTTACTGCAGACCTCCATTTTCTCGTGCAAATCTCCCTGTTCGGGAGGATTTCTTGTAGACGCTGGGTAGCGATAGCTCTGCTTCTCCTGAAGGTGTAAAAGGCGATGTGGCAGTTGACACACCGGTTGCCGTTGTTACGTCTAATGTTTATAATGAATAAGTCACTGGGCGAAGCATTGATCGCTGAGGGAACAGATATATTCTTAACACTCAATACTCCTAAAATTAATGTTTATTTCTAATCGCTATGATTATCGTCCAACCTTGCCCAGATAGAAAGGTGTATCCATTCCGTAATAGATGAACATTGCTCTCAAGAAACTGAAACAAATGTTGTTTGTTTTGAGGCTTTTGAACAGCTGATGGGGTCACTGAGAAATCAACTCCATCGGCGAGAGTTCCGCCTGATGGCCAAGCAACAAGGTGGGACATTTTTCCAGTAGTTGCTGGTCTGTGGACAGAGCATATCTGAATAAATTGTTAGAAACCTCTTGTTTTATAGAAACAGCCACGAATCAGCCCTTCTAAAACGAATATCTACAAAGTCTTTTCCTAGTTTTTATATTATAACTTTTTTATGCTACCTTTTCACTAAATATGACTCTCATCCATACCTGATTTGTCTTGTGCGGAAACCCCAACGCAACTACAAGCGATATATAAACAATTTTGATAATCTTTTACGTAAAATGGATTAGGCGGTGATTAATCTGTATACTCTACTATTAAAGAGTTGTTGAACGCCAGCATTCAAACAGTGAATGTTCCGTCTCACAGGTAAACTTCTAGCTTCACTAAACGTTATATAAACGATTGGATATAAATCAGTTCGTTAACTAATAGAAAAGTCGAAAAGACTTAAATCAGAATTTCGTGAAATAGAACACGAATATGATTGGAAGCACGGAAATTTTGATATTGAGAAACAGCAGAAGTAGCAAAACAATTTTTCTATAGCAGAAAATAATCTCCGCAACTGTGCTGACTGATATGGAAATTCAAAGAAACCAACGTAACAGCAGTAGTAAGAGAATTTTGTTATGTAGGATGAAAACTAATGATGTATGATGAACAGAATAGTAGATAACATAAGCTGAAGATAAAATGGAGTTCTTGAAAATAGAAATCGTTTGTTTCCATTGTGTAACCAGAGAAGGTAGGAAAAACGACAATAAAATAAATTTAGTCTGCTTTTTATAAGGATACTAAAATTTATTTGTTGACTATGTATTGAATTAGTCATGTCTGGAAATTATAATGTAAATTCCATGGCTTATCACGTTAGCGAATTTAGTAAATAATACTGGAAGTAGAATAAAAAAATGTAAATATTTCAAGTAGATAATTCAGGTTGTAGATAATAGCATATCCCAGGAGATAAAGGGATTGGCGCAAAATACAACAAAATCGAAGGCAAGGCAGAAATTTTTTTTGATAGCACCCTTAATTTTTATTTCTTTATTCAGTTGCAACAATCAGTACTAAATTCAACGAAGATCTATTACACACTTTACTTTTTTAAGGTGCAAAATTATTAAATTCATAGAAGGCCGTGTGGTACGCTATGATTTATAAATTTGTGTACATCGATTCTTCCTGTTTTACTATATGCCTCTATCTAGGAATAATTAACATTGTCAATCTATAGATAGTTGCTGTAAGATACACACATACATGCACATATACGTATTACAATTAGTCACTCAGTTTTGAGTTTCAATAGCCTATCACAGCAGTAGATACTTTCAAGTAGAACAGAAAGATATGAGGACTTCGACGCAAATAAGAATTGTATATTTTATCATGGTTCTTATGGTTCACAATGTATGTTATTAATTTTTTAGAATTATCTGGTAGCTAAGTAGTTTAGGCACACATTTACAAAATTCAGAGTTCCAGGTTTGCCTCACGGTGCAGCCAGGATTTATTTTAGGCTGTGCTTTGTCAGTATGAGTAAGCTAGGATGTTCCAGAGTTTTTTCTGATAGCATGTTAGACTGTAGGTTCACGAAAGACAGAGGCGGGTTGAGCGGCAAATCGAAAATACGTCATTAAGTCGTAAGATCAAAGGAATTTACTTTTTTTATCTTGTATGGCAAAATCATCCTGTTTACCACAACACAATTGTATCATTCGAGTTTGAAGACATATTTATTCATAGAAAATTGCAATTATTTTCTCATAATCAAAATATAAAAGCGTAAATAGTAATTTTCCATTTTTAAGTTATTATTTTTTATTATTTTTGTATTTTTTATATTATTATTATTATTATTATTATTATTATTATTATTATTATTATTATTATTATTATTATTATTATTATTATTATTGTTACAGATACCACATTCTTTTTCTAAGCAGATAATTTACGAACAGAAACTTTGAGGTCCTCTTGTTGTGGCCACCCAACAGTACATTATAAATCTTTCATTAGCATCCCCCACTAGACGAAAGGGAAGAGTTTATTAGTTATTCTCTTTGCTAAGGAACGGCAGCAGCAGTCTGGGATGAATATCTGCCCGTAAAACTCAAGAGAGTGTGCTCATCTTTGATATCTTTTCGTCAACTTCAGTTCAACCGAGCAAGCCAAAGCACTCAAGAATTATTGGTTACTCAAAACACGTTTATGGCAAAAACTGAGCTGTAGATGTTGGATCGAGTAGGAAACCGCAACTTAATACCTTACATTAAAGGGCATACATATATCGGGTTAAACAAAGACTACTCACAAGAGTCAATTGTGAGCATTACCGTCACTATAGCAGTTATTTTCCTATGAACTTAACTATTTATAAAGTCTTTAAATACTAAATTAGTTTTTAGAATTTTTGTTAAATATAACGTATTTAGAGCAAATACATCAGTGAAGTGAATATGAATCTTACGAAAATACAGCTGTCATTATTTTCTAAAATAAGGCTTTCGCTCTTAAAATAAGGTTCCAGTTTGCACGAAATTTCGTGCTTGCAGTTTGCACATTCTAGCTTACTTTTAGGATTTATGTTACTCTTAACCATTACTTAATCACGTGTCCTATTTGTGATTATGCATATCTGATATACCTTAATGCACTTAAACAAATAAGACATTAGCTTGGACTATGGTGTGGGCATAATTTATTAAAGCCATTTGCCATTTTCCTCGAAGTCCTCCACGAACATTTTTTTTAAATGTGAAATCTAATCATTAAAATAAAGGGACAGAAAACTAAAATATTTATATTGTTTACCAGCAGTTACCGGCAAATTTGGTCGCGTGCACTGTTTATATACACACCACTCGCATAAAGAAACGTGGTCAAGAGACTAAATGATACACACAAGCAACCTTCCCCCCACTACCCACCCCCCACCCCTCCCTGTTGCTCACTGAACGCAAGTTATTTTTGTACGAAGTGTCTCCATTATAAACTCCGAATAACACAATAACCCTCGTACCTGAAATCACAATAAACATTTCGGATGCGAGAAGAAATTTACCTCTATTTATCTATTTTATCGACGTGATCAAAGGCTTTAACATTAATGGAAAGCCGTTCGAAATCCGAACAAATCCCGTTAATCCCAAGTTTCAGTTAGGCAGATAGAAAATAAAAAAAGTTTATTCCTTCTTTGTATGTGTTAATTCCAACCCGAACACATTATTTAAACAAATATATCGTAAACAATAAACTTTTCCCCGGTGACACTATTGTTATATGCACAGATTAAACCTACAGTGACAGTTAGCACTGGATACGTTGTTCCAAATTTTAAAAAAATTATGAGCTAGTATTGCTTTCACAAGATCGTTTATAATTCAAACGGAATAATAAAGCAGAGAATATTTCTCATTTGGAACTCATCAGTGAAATGATAGAGATAGTCATTGCTAGAAAAAAAAGATGAAAATGTTAACCGGAGCTGCAATGGATTAACATTTTTCACCGCAGTCATTACGGGGCTTAAAACAATGAAGCGGATCGCAAAGTGGATAATACCAGGTGGATAAAAATAAAAGTACTCATTAATTGTGTTGCGTGTGTATCTGTGTAAGCTCGTTTCCGTGTGTGTGTGTGTGTGTGTTTCTATGCAAATTGTAATGGCGTGTTAAGTTTCTCGCAATTGCTGCGCATTAAACTGGATTCCCTGTTTCAGAAACTCCTCCTGCCTTGGCCTACTATAGGAAAAAAAGAACAGAGGCGAGAAGAAGGACAAACATTTACCTGAAATTAAAAGGCGCAAAAGAACAACTAGAGTCACAGAGGCCTTTTAAGTTTGCATCCCTCGTTTAATTTGTCGCACTCCAGTGGTTACATTAATGGAAGGCGTTGAGTGCTGAAACTTAAAAAGTACGAGGGATTCAGAACTTTAAAAAGATAAATTATCAGGTTGCCTTTACACTGAATTAATGTGTATAATGTCTAAGGCACAGGATTCACATTCTGGAAGATCCATTTTCGTTATATATATCCGTATTCTGGTTTGTGTTAGTTCCTTCAAATTAAGGCCAATTGCGTCATGGTGCCGAAATTTCCTTATTTTATTTAATAACTGAGATACGAAATGAACCTAACTATGCCACAGGATATAACTGACAATCCATGTTTATATATTTAAGTTATAATCAATGCAGCACATCGTTAACTTCTCCTTACAAATAAAAATATGTATGAATGACTGAAATTTATAACTACAGCCCGGATTCTTACCTTTGAACCTATTTTGTTCCTACCGCAATATTCTTGATTTTTTTTTTTCGTCTTTTGTATAAACTAATAATATTCTTAAATTTAATGGGACCTAAGAAAACCTAATTTCTATGTTATGACCTGATTCGGTTTTCGGAACCTAAAAGGAACTATTAGATGTACTGACCCATTCAGATTGCATTTGTTTTACTTAAATAAAACAAATAACCGACCGGATTAGCTCAGTGGGACAAACCGTGGGCTAGTAATTTGGACTCGGGAGACGCCATGGTTTCGAACTCCACCGTCTGCTTTTCTGAAATGGTTTTCCGTAGTTTTCCTCTTAACCTCCAGGCAAATTCAGAAACATTACCTTATTGGCAAGCCACCGGGCGTGGTAGGTGAACAGTTTACGTTCAGGCCTCGCATTCGGGAGGACGCCCGTTCGAATTCCCATCCCGGCATCCAGATTTGGGTTTTCCATGGTTTACCCAAATTACTCCAGGCGAATGCCGGGATGCTTCCTTCTACAGGCCATGGTTGAATTCCTTACCGTTCCTTGTCCCCACTCCCATTTCGCCTCTAATTACTTCGACACCGACGAACCGTAAAACTATATGTAAAAAGAAAAGAAGACACGCCACGGCAGCTTCATTTTCCCCCTTCCTTCACAAAAAGTCCTTTTCTTCTTCTACATCAAAAATTTCCTTTTCTTCTTCTACATCAATTCACGTTAATGTAACCTGGGCGATCCGGCTAGGCACTATTCCCAGTTGTATCAATGACAGAGTCATGTTAGAAATTTTAAATGAGTGGTTTAAAGTCCACAATAAAGACACAATGTATTCAACACAATAGTGGTTTAATGTCAACAAGCAATGTGATGTTGGAAGTCATAACGTTTTTAACACAATGGCAGTATATATATTGCGTGTTTTAAATTTTATTTCCCTTAAAAAATTGTAAATTCCTAATTTGAATTTTAAGACCTATAAATGTCTAAAACGTGAATTGAATAAATCTAAATTTAGATGTTTAGATCCTAAAAATACAGGGCTTATTTATAACACAATTAGTTGTTAGAACCTGCAATTAATGCTACTAATTGGGTGATGAAAATGATGCTGCTTTCTCGATTCTGACAGAGAAACAATACCATTAGTGATAATTGGTTTCTCTAATTAACAGATAATTCATAAAGCAATGTTAATGTCGGTAGAAAGGATGATATAATATTATTACAAAACCCTCATATTCCATTTCCCTAGGACTTCACAAAACATATAACTGAATTTCTTCAATATAAGATCAAAACAATTGGCATGTAAAAGAGTGAGGGAAACATTGTGTCAATTTTACTATGGTGTTACTGATACATCCTCCCCACCTATCTCAAGGAACAATTTCTATTCGCACTTTCAAACACGGATGATCTAAACGTGAAAAACTCTATCCTAGCTCTATATTTTGAAAATATATTGATGACAGCTAATTAAAATGATAAAGAATGGTTTTTCCTAAGTCCTTTTATTGTTCATATCATCATCATAAAGTAGCAGATTTCTATAAAAAAATTATACTAATTGGATGATCCCCATCTAGAAACAATATTGAATTCGTAAGTATGTTATTATTCTCATTATTTTATTTTAAATTTGTGTCGAACTGTAGTTATCAAGCGTCAGAATTCCTTAAACCAAGACCTAGCTGTAAAACAAAAACACTAATAAAAAACACCTGCTACTGCAAGTTATTGAGTTATTTCTCTTAACGACGTAGTAACAGTTCAGACGCTGTAGAACCACATCGGAAAGTATGCTTTCTTAACCAACTAAAGCTTCGTGATTCCGCTTAAATATAAGTTTCTGGGACATTTTTATTAATTAAACAGACAGATTTGTACTCCGAGCTCAGTGTATGAGAGGTGACATTCACGAGGCTCTGCTTTCGATTCCCGGACTGGTAAACCATATTCGGTTTTGCAGGATTTCCTATAGTCACCCCTGACGAATGACACGATAGTTTCTTGAAAAGACCATGGCTGAATCACTTCACGTCCCTGTCCACAGTTCTCTCGAAACTCTTGTGTCCTGATTATCGAAGATATATAAAACTCTAAAGAATGAGTCTATATTTGATGTATCACAGTAAAGATTTTATTGCTAATTTTAAAAAATATCATCAAATAGTTTTATTCCTTCTTTTTCTTTTGGATTTATGTCACGTCGACGACGAGATCATTAGAGGCTAAAAAGGATTAGAGACAGGGAACGGAAAGGAATTCAGCCACGGCATTTTAAAAGGAACTATATCTGTATTTGCCTGCAGTGATTTCTGGAAACCACGGAAAAGCGAAACGGATGAGGATTCGAACATGAGTACTCCCGAATGCGAGGCCAGGGTGTCACCGCTCACCCACCACTCTTGGTAATGCTTATATTTTGCACTTTAATCGTTACTGCGAAGTCATTGTGTATGTCATTTGTCTCCCTTCTATCTCTACTCGTGAAAGTTTCTGAACATTCTGTGCCAGATTTAAATGAGAATTCTGTGGCTATAATAACCTCGTTGTTGACGCGACCTATAGCTACAACAACAACAACCACAATCACAAGAATGCTACAAATGATTTTTTTTTATAAATTTCACTGCTGTTTCTCTTAACCTTGACAACAAACCAATTTCTTTCCAGAAGGTGAAGTAATTCTGCTCAAAATTTTGTACACAGTGTATATTTTTAAATCCAGCTAAACTTCCCATATCTCTAAGAGACTAGAGAGGTCCGATCAATAATTCTAAATTCGTGAAGAACTTACGACGTCTTCACGCAGCCACCTTTCAGTCAGTCACGCTGTGTAAACGGAGGACCCCACGGTCCCGTGGTGGGTGTCCTTGATGTGAGATGGGACGAGGTGGTCCTGTGGCAGCTGAGTGCAGATCTGTGTCGGAACGTAATGCCCGTCCTCGGCCTGAAGTATCTTCCCCACTGCCCTCCATAGGTTCCGGAGACTCGTCACTAACCCTGCCAATTACTTTGGCTAAGACGATATCTGATTTGACGTCCTCTAGTGTAAATCATACGTAGATACTTCAGGTGTTTTCTTCGTTGATTTCATTGTTCCTTTTAAGTCAAAATGACCCCTTTTTCACTATAGTGGAAACGGGTGGCTTGGAAATATCTCATTATAATATTGCAAGCTGTACCCGTGGTTTCGACTATGCGGAATTTGAGATATGTGCTATTAATTCACAGATAAACTACCAAAGAAATATTTGGATACTGCCAGCAATTTCATTCGAGAAGGGTGTAAAAATACAGATCTCCCTCTTAATACGATTATGTCATCATTATGTCAACGCCAGAAACTAACACGATGCCTGAATTGCGCTTATTAAAATATCTTTACTAGTTTCTGGAAACCTTTATCTTTAATTTTTCAGCTCTCCAGCTAGCAACGTTGAGGTCACAAACAATTTCTTGTCTGTCAACAAACATTTACTGCACATATGAGCAAAATCGGCAAGACAGAATCGCGAATAACATAACGTAATTCCATCTCGCAGTCTAACATACGAGTTAGACTATAGCGCCACGTATCGGTTGAAACGTAATTAAAAACCTTACAATCGACCTCAATAACATACTGTATAGTGTGAATATGGCTTAAATACATCTGGATATTGTGGGCCATTTCCTCAATTGCAATAGGATCAATTTTATGAATAATTGTAACGCCTATGCAATTGAAGCGCATTTCAATTGCATTGGCGTTACAATTATTCATAAAATTGATGGCTTAAATATGCCAAGTGTTTTGTCAGTGATGATACTGTTTATTCACGCAGTGGATTTTATATACACAGACGGAAAAAAAAATCCCAACACCAAGAAAAAATTATTGTAGAGTAATGAAATTTGGACAATGCATTTGTCAAGTTAACATGTTTAATTGATTAAATTTTCAAGATCACAGGTTAATTTAAGCTCAAGAAAATGCATTTCAAATGTGAAATACTGTTAAATTAATAGCCGGTGTAACCTCCAGAATTTTGAATGCAAGCCTGCAAACGTGAATGCATTGTGTCATACAGGTTTCGAATGTCACTTTGTGGTATGGAGTTCCATGCTTGTTGTACTTGTGCTGTCAATACTGGGACGGTCAGTGCTGGCTGTGGATGATGCTGGAGTTGTCGTCCAATGATATCCCATACGTGTTCAATTGGAGACAGATCTGGTGATCTCGCAGGCCAAGGTAACATGTCGACACTCTGTAGAGCACGTTGCGAGACAACAGCGGTATGAGGGCGAGCGTTATCCTGTTGAAAAACTCCCCCTTGAATGCTGTTCATGAATGGCAGCACTACAGGTTGAATTACCAGACTGACGTACAAATTTGCAGTCAGTGTGTTTGGTATAACCACAAGAGTGCTCCTGCTGTCATAGGAAATTGCTCCCCAGACCATGACTCCAGGTGTAGGTCCAGTGTGTCTAGGCCGCAGACAGTTTGGTTGCAGGCGTTCCCCTGGCCTCCTTCTGACCAACACTCGGCCATCACTGGCACCAAGGCAGAACCTGCTTTCATCAGAAAACACAACAGATCTCCAGTGTTGGTCAGAAGGAGGCCAGGGGAACGCCTGCAACCAAACTTTCTGCGGCCTAGACACACTGGACCTACACCTGGAGTCATGGTCTGGGGAGCAATTTCCTATGACAGCAGGAGCACTCTTGTGGTTATACCAAACACACTGACTGCAAATTTGTACGTCAGTCTGGTAATTCAACCTGTAGTGCTGCCATTCATGAACAGCATTCAAGGGGGAGTTTTTCAACAGGATAACGCTCGCCCTCATACCGCTGTTGTCTCGCAACGTGCTCTACAGAGTGTCGACATGTTACCTTGGCCTGCGAGATCACCAGATCTGTCTCCAATTGAACACGTATGGGATATCATTGGACGACAACTCCAGCATCATCCACAGCCAGCACTGACCGTCCCAGTATTGACAGCACAAGTACAACAAGCATGGAACTCCATACCACAAAGTGACATTCGAAACCTGTATGACACAATGCATTCACGTTTGCAGGCTTGCATTCAAAATTCTGGAGGTTACACCGGCTATTAATTTAACAGTATTTCACATTTGAAATGCATTTTCTTGAGCTTAAATTAACCTGTGATCTTGAAAATTTAATCAATTAAACATGTTAACTTGACAAATGCATTGTCCAAATTTCATTACTCTACAATAATTTTTTCTTGGTGTTGGGATTTTTTTTTCCGTCTGTGTATGAAGGAGATAAACTGTAAATTACTACTTATAGCCGCTTAATCCACCGTAACAATCCCAAATCCTAATTCTAACTATCCCTAACATTAATCATTCATCAAAACCGCTTGTTAAATTATTTTGAATATGTTTTTAATGCTAGAATTTGTAACAATATCAAATGACAAAACTCAAGTGCAATTGTAATGATCGTCGATTCTTTGCTCACACCTAACATGAACGATGCTAATGGTTTAGGAGGCGTATTCAATGCTGGTAAGAAAATTTTTCCAAATACACGAATTTCACTAATTGTATATTTTATTAACACTTATCATGTGACTCCAGCGCTACCAACCGAAAACAAAGCACACTATGACCGAACACCACAACAAATGTGTTATCTCACTCATTTTTTCAGTTTTATTATATTTATTGCTCTTATTTAATGAATTACACATTACTATAATAGACGCAAATAGAATTATTATTATTTTTTTTTTAATTCAGAGAAACCTACCCAAAACTCATATGATCAAAACAGCGAATTTCGTTAACTATCCGCTATAGTAATCTCTGGTCCAGAGATCGTAACTACTATCATTTAACTGCCGCTTTCGTTAATATTTCGTTTAGATTCTGATCCTCAGGTAATTAAAATAACTTATTTTCTCAAGTCAGGTACAAAATAATTCCAGATATTTTTCAACTTAACAATATCAATTCGAGCCAAAGATATGCAGCTTCATTATCTTTGCTTATTTGTTCCATGTCTTTGATTGTTGATCGCGGTCAACATAACCTAATTGTAAATATAAGAGTTATATTTCGGCGCCAACTATCGGAATGAATTATTATTATTTAAAAAAACTTCCGCACCATCTCAATAAGATTTCGTGTGAATATGGCATGAATTGGTACACTGGTTTATCTGTCATGATGCAGGTTACGCACGCATAGGAATATATAAAGATAGTTATTAACTTTTACTTAGATATTATTAATACTTTTTGTTTAGAAAATAAAAATTACTGTCCTTATATTAGATCGAGAACAACAAATTTATTCTGTTTACAATAAACATACCACACAATACTGATAGTGCACCACAAAATTTACATAGCATTTGCTTCCTGCAGCCTAGTAGAAACTGTATTCAAATAAGCGCTATGTTGCACCATCGCTACTGCTGATTTCGTTTGCATGTATTCTACTCAGTGAATGATTAACAATAGTCAATCAGTCTTCACAAATTGATTGCGATCGTCAATAGAAAATCATATTCGGGAAACCTACTATCATACTCTTCGGACTGAATACACATCTCAACGATTCCAAGTGCAAAATTTTATTTTCTTTAAAGAGAGACACAGAACATTACTTATTCTAGAACACAGAATTTATGGGTGATTTATACAAGATACGTCATCATTTTTGATTATTTATTGCATTCAACAACAATTAACCTTGGAAGATGGCTTCTCTTTAACCAACATATGGTTTGGTCACAGAAGACGATTATTAAGGTAAGCATTAGATATATTATGGAGCCACAAAAATTACCAATCTGTGATTCTACAAATCAGTGGATTCCTTCTGAGGTGTTATCAATTTCATGACAGTAATCTGCACTTGATGTAATGTGTTGAATAAAGCACAGTTACATATTTAAGCCATAAATTGTACATAAATTGAAACAGGTATAGGTATGTTTGATAACTGCTTTTTCAGTCAGTATAGTATTAAGTAGTTAACTATCAAAGAGCGAACAATTACAATGCAAAAACAATCACAGCAGTATTTACGCTTTGCCAAGAAGTTGCCCGTTAGATAAATATGAGCAGTTCCTCGTTATGACATTTTTCATTTCATTAAGCCAACTTTAAGCAAGATGAAAGTACACTGCTGCAATCCATCGTGAAATAAAAAAAGATTTCGAATATTCTGTACCAACAAAACTAATTAATTTAAAACTAATCGAACCAAAAAGAACTCGAGAATCATTAAGTAAATGTATCTCACTCATATACATCTGTAATAACGAAAATAACTATTTACTTGTAAATGCTTTCCGTTATTACCTAGACTAATAAACGTTGAGTTTTATTTACGATCAGTCTATCTTATACGTCACCGTTGTACTGATTAAGATTTTTAGGCATTTTTCTTAAGCATTTTCCATTCAGCGAATGATGAATTGATCCTCATTTTCCGTCTTAGAAGTATTCAGTTTCCTAAAATAATATATAGGGATATCAGCTTTAAACTTATAGGAAGGTTTCAAGAATGATCCTTCTCTCCTTACCTTAATTTATCATTAATGACAGATAAGAAGTGAACACCGAAAAAAATCATGAAGTAACTGAGTTATCAACCAGCATAACAATGTTATATACCCTATTTTGTATAGAGATTTTTGTGACTCATTAAAAGTGCCGTAATAAGTGATTGGTTTTGAAATTTTTAATATTTTCGTGCTTCATCTTATAGTTTAAATTCACAAATATGTGTCTTTTAGAAATACATACCTCATCATTTTCAAAAAGTGATGTACAGTTTTTAATTGCTGTCAGTGCATCATATTCCTCTTATTTCCTACGTCAGTAACATTTGAACAAAAATACACCGGTTCATTGTTCCAAAATAAGCTACGCAGAAATTAATGGGACTAAACTCCACAGAACTCACAACAACGAACGAATATTTTGCAAGGTTCGGAGCATACTTGCTGCATTATTTCGCAGCACTAACGTTTAAACAAGCCAGCAAAAGACTGCGTTAATGCGTACAAATAGACAGAGGCATGCGGCTGTTATTGGGATGTTTGTTAGTAAAGCGGATTATTCTCCAAACAGAGAAAATGTGTGCGGCGCGCTTTATTACAAATGCTGCAAAAGTTTTAAAGCCGCATTAATACGGCCTTACGCCACTGTTGTGCATTATGCTTTTAGTTTATCATATCAATGTCCTAAATAAACCATTCAAATAAAATTCACTAAAACCAACTGTATTTAGTTCTATTCAAATTATTACACAAACGGATAGGAGATCTCTGTAAAACCTCAATTAATAAATAAATGACTCCGTAGGAATATTCAGTGGATAATAATATTTGTGCCTTTAAATGGTATTTGATTAAACTTAAATTTAAGCAGATGAAACGAGGTATAGAAGGGCACTGGAAAAACTTTTCATTGGCACTCAAAGTTGTCTGATTCCTCATTACCTCTATGTAGGCAGAAACAGTAGGAATCCGAGCAACTCGAAATAAAGGAACACACTACTCGGTTTAGGTGGCTTTTAGCGATAGCCAACTAAGCTTGCCTTAAATTAACTAAGATAAACGATTTTTTATAACACTAATTTTAAATTAAATATTAGTAAATAATGACAATGAAACTTTTTATTTGGTTTTTATTAACATTTAATTTTCTGAACAATTGTGGAGAAATGGTCTACAGCAACATTGTAGTAAATTCAAAACTTACAAAGTACACATTTCGAAAATAGACAACTTTATCCGGAATACTATAAAAATATATGTAATTAAATCTTGGTACAGCTGAACATATTGTTTATATTATTATTTATTATTTATTGCTAGAATTGGATATAGATAGCTGTAAGTTACGTAAAAGGAATCCCAGAAAGCATGGGGGTGGGATAAAATGACGGAAAGCCATGCCTACCTGCCTCATGAAGAGAACCAGATCTTTCTAATGCATCGAACATTTCCAATCTTATTTTAATAAAATATATAATAAAAACTAGCTGACCCGGCCACGCGTAGCTGTGACTTACTAATTATAGTACGTTGGATTAATGTTATTCTAAACTTTCCTCAAGTAGTCAAATTAATATTCACTAATAAAGACAAAACATTGTAGTCGATTTGTAAAATTCAAACGTAATTGGTAAAGAGTTACGGAGAGTTGAAATTAAGGACAAACGATCATAAAAAATTTTAATTTACATTTCATTACAAATTACTTAATTGAAATTATATAAAAAAAGGTATTTATAAAAAATTATTCATTTATATAAAATGAAATTTTAGTTATATCTTTCAGTCATTCTGTTTTGATATTTCTCCCACAAACTCGAAGTTTGTGTTGGATAACATGTTGTCAAAATAATTGCAAACAGTTTGACGAATACTATTCGGCGTGGCTGTCAACGCTGCATCAGCAAGTATCAGGTCCCAATAATTGTCGTCTACCAGCAGCTGCAACTCGCGACATGCATCTTGACATGTATTTGAACACTCGACATGTATTGAACACTCGACATGTATTGAAAACTGACCATTAACTGTTCGTAAACATTGGAAAGAAGCTGATACAGGAACATTCACCAATAACAAACGCTGAAAGAAACATTCACGCTGTTTTTGGTGCAAGTCTTTGCTTTGAATATGCCTGCGATCGAAGGATGTGGTTCTCCTTGTTTACGTGGCTTACCATTTTTTACCTAATTTGTTCCATGAAAAATAGCTTGGAATATCGGTATATAATAATGTTCTTTGCGTATTGGCGGAACACATCAGATTTTTGACACAATGTGAAAAATTCAGTTTGTGGTTTGTCGTTTTTGGTGGCTCAAGTATTCTTTGGAAAATATTTTCTTCATTGAAATATACACGTTGATCGTTTTCAAGATGTATTGCAAGATGCTGGATGGAAGGGTCTTTTTCATGGATGCAAAAACTAAAAATATGCCAGATAGCTTCGTCGCTGCTGATGTATCTACCTATTTGGTATCGTGTTATTTCATCATTTTTTATTTACATTTTGAACTTCAAATACGGCCAAATCACTGCCTTTATTAACATATTTCCAAACGTACTTAATGGATTTTACAGAACTGCAAAAACTGACATTAATATGAAAGCAATGGTGAGTATGGTACGACCCACTGATTGTCAATTTCAACTTGGTTTCTAGAATTTGACATTCGCATTGTAAATGTTTGGCCACCATTCTCAGCGTTTTCTGCGGCGATACAACGGATAACAATCGATATCCGTAATAGTATCATTCGTATATTCCTTTGGAAAACGCTTCTTACATTTTCCACCTTCCATGCATGGCGATGTCATGTTAAAAGCACCGCACGGTCCGTTGGATCGAGTGACTGGTAACAATATCAAACAATTCTTGATCAATTAATGGGTCCGGAATTTCGGCTGAAATTATTTGATCAATTTCTTCTGGACGGATTTTAACTTCAAGCCAAATCAAAATGTGAGAATGAGGCAAACCTCGCTTTTGCCACTCAACCAAATACAGATAGCAACGTGTGTTTACCGAAAACTGAATGTTTTACGATTAAATCAATCAATGATTTTAATTTTTGTTTGAACACCCGTGCCGTGACATCATGACGATGCATTGATTGATGGCCTGGTAATAGCAAAGTTTGTATTTCCTCCAATTCGGATTACATGTAAATGTAATAAACAAATCTGGACGACCATAATGACGTACGTAAGTCATCGCATCTTTGTATATATTCCTGCATGTTCCGTGAACTGCCGATGTAGCTAGAAAGTAAAATAAATGCATTACCGATATCATTGGCGTTAAAATTTCATAAATATTGCCGATAACAGTATCTCGTAAGAGGATGTATTCCTCCGAACGTAATTTAATCTGGTTGTATGGAATAAATCGCAAATGCTTGTTTTCAACCTTGGCGTACATATCCACGACGTATTGAAGGCACAGTTGACGATATCGAAGGATATAGTTATCCTAATTACGTCTAATCATCAATCGGGGAGCGTAGTACATCATTGAAATAACTTTTTTATTTGTTTTATTACCTGAAAAAATAATAAATTAAATAGTAAAAAAAAGAATTAGAAATCAATATAGTGGGCCCGCTATAATCCGGCCCCTGGTCAGAATACTGCGGGTCTACTGTACTAATAAAGTAACGAATTAAATAGTTGAATATTAAATTTACCAGCAACTGGATCACGCTGTGTTCATGTTGATGTGATATTCATTCTGCCCTTGCCAGAATATCAGTGGATACTGGAGTGCGTCATATGAACTGTGTAGATCCGAAATTATACTAACTGTTCTATCTTGACGTGGTGACTTTAATCAACTGAGTCACCAACCATAAAAACTGCAACTTCATCTACGGTTGGCGCGTTGAAATCTGCCAGCGTATTCTCCTGATGGTAATTTGTCAGCTTTGATGAAAATTTGATAGTTGTAATTTTTTAATTGTGGCGACACAATTGAAAAAGTTGATTATTATTTTCCAACAATACCACAATTGCTCTCTCTTCTGCTTGTTGGATGAAATTATACTGGCACCTAGTTTTCAAGCGTTCCTCACAATTTCCAATAGATTTGGAGAAACTTCGGGTCATCGTTTGGCATCGGTATCTTATGGTACACCTGGCCTTGTATTTTGAATTTAGTTTCAAAATGACGTCCATCAGATGTAAGATCGCAAATTTTTGTTGCCGCAAAAGACGTCATCTGGAAGCAAGAATTGAATTTGCGTGTCTTGCGCAGAAACAATTTCGAATCATTTGATTCGCCAGCAAGAAGTATTGTAAATGTTCTGGCGGATTGGGTAGTGGTAATAATACATCTTTTCCTGATGCACAAACACATGCCGGCTGCTTCATTGCGGAATTTCAACGCCTGATAATACTGGCATATTTTGCTCACTGCTCCGATTGCAGTTTTTGAATGTGCAGAGTAATCAATGGCTGGTGCATTTTGGAACGCAAGACGAACAAATGATACACGTGTTAAAGCACGGCTGATTTACTGTCTCGTTCTCTGTCTCTAAATGTAGCTATGTGCTATTCTCGTGCCGCTCTTATTCTCGATATATTCAGTCACAGACGTTCATCACGCTGTTCTTGAGATTCTTGCATACGATGCTCAGCTGTCCTGATTCTTTGAACTTCCTTACTTGCCGCGATTTGTGTTGCTGATTGATGAGCTTTCTCGTCGTGCGTCTTTCCTCTCTGCTACACGCATTGTCGAGGTTAGATTCTTTGGCGACATTTCACTGAAAAATATTTGAATTACAACAAAAAGTGCCTTTCTGAAAGCCTTAAAATAAGACACTATAATACAGTGGTGAAACCGGAATTTTTGGGTCCATTGAAAATACAGTAAAATGGATGTTAAGAACTAATGAGGAAATATAAAATAACTTTGAAAAAAATAACAGAAAAAGAAGAATGATATTTTTTGATACATTTATAGCATGGATGACACCAGGCTTTCAAGCGGTTTAGAAAGATTTGAAACGAAATAATACCAGTGAAACGTATGGAAAGAAAATTTTTTCGATAGCAGACTTTGAATATGGCAGGATTCAAAGGTAGAGAGGAGTGCAATAATGAAGGAGTACTGGGGAGGAAGAAATAAAAAACAACAGGAGAGGAATTGAAATTGACAAAAAGAAGAAGAAAAATGATAAGTTAGCAAGAAATGCTTACACTATTCGAATTTATCGTAACGTTTTCTTCAATGTTATATTCATGAGTGTAATTACTTTGTCGTTAGGTATTAAGACACACAAACGATGAACAACAATACAGTATAATTATAACACAATACACAGCACAATTAAAATTGAAGAAACTTACACATATGGCGTGGAATAGACCGTAGCATAAATAAATCGAAATACAACGCCATCTACTGGATGGTTCGATAAATTAACACACCGCCATCTGTTAGGAATAAACTGTAGCATAAATAAATTGAAACAGAACGTGATCTACTGGATGATTACCCAACCTAGCTAACCAAGTGTTGTATCGATATGTTAACACATCGCCATTTGTTAGAAACTTGTGGAACTATAATAATAATTTCGTGTGGTCGTAATGACCTGGTGACATGGTTTCTACTGGCTGGGCATTCTGCCCCTATCGTAGCCGCCTTTACCTAGCCCCGCCCATCCTGCCTGGTACAGGGGACCTACAGTTTAACGTCGAATCCGTACCACAGTACCGTCCTGGCGTATTTCACCTCATACAGCATGCTGCGCAGGGGGTTAATGCCAGGTTAAGTGTCTATAAAAATCCTCGCCGAGACAGCGACTCGAACCGAGGACCTTTCCATCTTCAGTCAGACGCCCTAACCACTTAGCCAGCAGACCGCTTAGCCTTGGTGGCTTACAAATAATTACAAACCATTGTCCTATGACAAACATTTAATGAACATTTATTTCGCAAATAATAAATATTGAGGTCTATAATCCAGATAAAAACTATCCTATCTTTTAAGTTGGACTAAATCACATATATTAAGCCAAATTTCATCTAAATCGGTTATTTAGTTTCGGAGTTCATCCCGGACGAACATCGTGACACGAGATTTTTATATGTATAAATATAATAGCCTACTACTTTCTGTGTATTAGTCTGCAAATAATGGATAACCAAAGAATGTAGGGACAGGCTAGAAGTAGGATCAGAGTTCATCTGCATCTACGAAATTAGCTGTTTTTCTTAGTCTCCTACATTTTCACGACTTATACGGCTTTGCTTCATGAAATCTGGCAAGGAAATACTATGTATTATTATAAAGGATATAAGATACTTTTTTATGGAAAAATAAAATATTTTGTCATGAAATTTTGGAAACTAAGCGAACGGTGACAAACAGACTGATAGCGTGTGAAGCCTGTAATGTTACACTGATCGCTTGTGAGGTATCCTTTTTGACTCGATAATTAAAGAAATTCTGGTCGGTCTTACCACTCCTTCCGTGTTCATTGCTATCTCTTCTGTATTTGATAGCACGCATTTGACGGTAAATGTGTGGCCCCAGAATATCGTCACACACGTTTATTGGCTATCACCTCGCATATTAACTTTAATCATATACTTGTCTATGAAATCAAATTAATCTGTTGTTTTATAACAACTACTATTTGAGGAGGTGGGGAACAAAACGTAATAACTACACTTCTGGTCGAAACACGTTTTTTTTTTTTTTTTTTTTTAACCGGTTATGGCATAAAACTGTACTAAAAGAGAGCCCAAAGATTGTGATTTCGATCAAAACGGCATAACTACACTAAAATTTCAACAATTTTGAAGACACGAGACCGATTTCATTCAAAACGGAATAATTTTCATACACATTCGTCCGATGCCAATCAAAACGAAATAAATGACATGCATTATTTTTTTTGTTGCATTTTCAATGCCGTTTTTAATGAGACAACACTAGGCTTTACGTTTAGTTGAAGAAAACTTAATAAGATTAGTATAGTATAGTTCTCAGTTATTGTTGATTATACGAATTTAAAAAGTCTTCTGAAACTATGAATTCAGGATCGAAGAAAAAGTAGTAAGTTTTATCAGTTTTATTTTATAATCTCACTTTTTAACAATATAAAGAACTGAGTGATGTATACAACACTTTGACAGGAATAAGAGAGCTCAGGCGAATAAAAGTAGAAAAGCAGGCAGTAGTCGAAGAGTCAAAGGAAAAAAATAAAAAGAAGGGTAAGAAAGTTTTGACAGTAACGAAGGTGACAAAGATTGTCTCCTGTGGCTTAAGAACCTCAAAATATTACAAAGACGAGATTGAACAGGGACCAGTAACAACGTTACTAAAAAAAGGGAAAGGAGCAAAGAACCACATTAAGAAAACAGGAAATGAAAAATAAGTTACAGGAACAACAAGCAAACACGTTCTGGTATTGTTACAAAAAGCATTTCGGAAGCAACTGGGAAAATACACGCACGCTCAAGAAGGAAGGGGTGTCGCAACGATTTAGAAACCTTAGCTGAATTTAAGAGGACGTATTAAGAATGTAATGCGCGAGGCCTTTAACGATTTTCACTCCAACTCTCTCTCTAAGAGTCTCACTGAAAACCCAAAGAAATTTTGGTCGTATGTACGAAAAGTTAATTGTACCACAGCAATATTCCAGCACTAATTCGTGAAGGTTCCGAGGTTAATGAAAGCCGCGATAAAGCTAACGTACTAAATACTGTATTCAAAAATTCATTTACAAATGAACATAAGGATAGTATTCCCGTTTTCCACGCCGTGGCGAGTCGGTGATGGAATCATTACGAATAGATTACTGCAGGTATCGTTAAGCAATTAGAGCTCCTGAAGTGGGGGAAAGCACCGGGCCCGGATGGAATTCCAGTAAGAGTATTTTCAGAGTATGCTGCAGAAATCGGGCCATTTCTGTCTGATATATTCAGTAAATCATTAGAAGAGCGAAAAGTACCTTCAGACTGGAAAATCGCGCAAGTAACTCCGATTTCAAAGAAGGTGATCAAAGTGATCCTGGGAACTATCGTCCCATATCTATAACATCTGTTTGTAGTAGAGTTATGGAGCATATTATATGCTCGAACATTATGAATTTTCTAGATGATAATTATTTGCTTACAACAAATCAACATGGATTTCGGAAGAAAAGATCATGTGAAACACAGCTGGCCCTATTTACACACGACGTAATGAAAGTTATCGATACAGGTTCACAAGTAGATGCAATTTTTTTAGATTTCCAGAAAGCCTTTGACTCTGTGCCACACAACCGCCTTTTAGCGAAGCTTCAAGCGTACGGTATATCGGATCAGCTTTGTGAACGGATAAAGGATTTTCTAACTGGTCGGTCGCAGTATGTTGTCGTTGAAGGAGAAAGTTCTTCTAATCTAGAGTTACATCGGGTGTACCTCAAGGAAGTGTAATAGAACCACTTCTTTTCTTAATTTTTATAAACGATCTCGGAGACAAAGTGAAAAGCCTTTTTAGATTGTTGCTGATGAGCGGTTATTTATAGGGAAGTAAGAACTTTGGCCGATTGCTTAGAAATTCAGCGCGATCTGGATGTTATTTTGGCTTGGTGCGCTGAGTGGCAACTTACTCTAAACTGTAAAAAGTGCAAGACAATGAGCATAACAAAAACAAAAGAATTCGTT
>JARYHS010009186.1:162441985-162500515 GCA_031002005.1 Vandiemenella viatica
AGAGGTGGCGCAAACGAAGAATGAAATTCGCCATCACATTTCGTAGTGTCTCGACCGAAATGGATTCACATGCCGCAGAGATCGCCGATTCCAGCTCGTCCAGCGTGGCGGGATGCTTCGGGTAGACCATGTCTTTCACTGTGCCCCACAAAAAAAGTCACAGGGAGTCACATCCGGCGAACATGGAGGCCAATCCATGCCTGCACCAGTAAATTCGGGATATCCCAAAGCAATGACTCGATTCCCGAAGTATTCCTCAAACTGCTGTATACACTTCATACAGCTGTCACGATAAACATACCGTTTACTGCATTCCTCTATCGATTTTTGTTTCCGAGATATTTAATTTTGAAATCAGGCAGTCCTTTTCTGGACACCCTGTATGTTACGTTATATGCCTTCCCAAACGGTTAGTAAAATCTGATCCGTGTGCCTGGTTTTTAATTACTTTCTTTTTAAAAAAGGTAATTAGGACCCCAAGGAAGTCTGTAAATCAGAACTTTGCCTTTTTCACTGTCGTTCCCGTCTAGACGATCCTGGAAGCCCAGGGGCCTTAATAGCAGCTGAGACGCAACATCATGTTTACGTTGTGGTAGTGTGGCCGGACGCCGTTTTGAGGCGGAAATTGCTTTCCCCAACACTCGTCAACACCGTCAACCTTCTTGGTGGCCATAACTTGCAGACTTCTACTGCGTGTTTAATATGGTTAAAGAAACCGTTGTTCCTGATGTAGTATCGTGTTTCGCTGAGAACAGGCGGCTGAAACTTGGTTTTAAACTTCTAAGTAGAGTATCCTAAGTACGAAACTGCACTTAGAACATATGGGAGCAGGAACTTTACCTCTTTGACATGGCGAATGAAATTCAAATTACTATCCTAGTAGTATACTATATGAAATCGTTCAGATTCTATATTTGTGGTATGTTTTGAAGTACTGGTAGGGAAAATTGTGGTAATTGATACAGTTCTTTGTGGAAAGCTATTCCGGGATTGTTTGAATTTGAAAGATAGATATGTACTGTATATGCGGTAACGTATTTTCACTCATGTATTTCTTCAAATGCTTGTACAAAGCCTCTGTCAATCACCAAAATATATTATCAGTAATTATTTTTTTTAGAGTATAACACATTTTTTATTCGATTATTTAGTACATATAAAATTGATTTATAGGAATTGTAACACAAGAATCGTGGAGGAATAGGTAGAAAATAATTTTTTGATGGGTCGAATGTTATATATCTTTTTCGTATAGTTGATATAGTTCTTATCACTATAACTTGCAGAAATGGTAAATAAAAACCTTCTGACACCATATCTACATCATGAGACATTCTACCACGTTCCATTTAGCAGAAACTATTCCATCCAACGGGGTTCTGCTTATATCTACAAGTTCTCCAAAAAATGAGAAACATACATTTCGAGCAGCCATCAGTATGCGCTGAAATCGGCAGAAACATTTTTTTTTTCTTTTTTGGAAAAAATAGGTAGGAGTAGTGCAGTGTGGAAGTGCGCTGGGTTAACCCCGACACGAGGCGCAGGCCGGGGTGGATTCAGCGAGGCCGTAATTGGTCGTTTGGCGGTAAGTCCGTTCTCGGCGCGCTTCATTTATTTCTAATGGGGACAGCCTCCCAGGGGATTATCCTTATCGACAGCAGCGCCGCGCCGCCGCCACTGTTGGCGTTCACCACTGCTGGTGCA
Source organism: Vandiemenella viatica (assembly GCA_031002005.1). NCBI lineage: Eukaryota > Metazoa > Arthropoda > Insecta > Orthoptera > Morabidae > Vandiemenella > Vandiemenella viatica. The sequence continues at coordinate 162,443,690 of JARYHS010009186.1, forward strand.
CTGATACCGCCATGTGTCGCCGCACTAAAGTCTGCATACCACTCGAAAGGGTCTCCTATTTTCGCAGTTTACTAGGTAGTAATTTCTTGATTGCTACGAATCACGCATACACTTACTGCTAAATCGAAATAGTTTAAAATCCTACACTCGAGGAAATAACAGCAGAAATAGAATGTACTGTGCATTTTATATTTTTTCGAAATATTTAATTAAAGAATCGTTACATTACAATTAAGACGTCATGCATCGCTTAAATAACTATAATTTTTCTCTTCACGTGAGTATATTGTATCTGTAACCAAAAGGTTTGAATTAATGGATATTTAAAGATTGAGTTCTTTGTAATTAGTATAGTTGCTGCGTACTACTACGCACCGTAGCAGTACAAAGGATGGGTATCTCATAATGATTCATTTTAACAACCTTTGCCTATTGATTATGCTAATCGGCTTTGGTGCTAATGTGATACAATAACTGTTACATTAAGAGAGCAACAATTTTAAAATATTACTTGTCTACAGAATCGTTGACCAGTGTACATTACAATATTCGACTCCTGTAGCGACTAAAAGTTGCAGTTTACTGGCGAGCACTTATGGGAACATGTTAACTTCAAATTTAATCATGAATAGACTGAATACCTTTACGCCTCAACAAAAATACCAATGTACATAATTATATTGCCTCAAACAAACACCTGTACAGACAACGTGTACGATATAAGGTACCAGCATTTCTCTGTTCTGACAGAGATAACTCAAGGTCTATTAATTTTTGATATGTGTTTAATCAGATCCAAAAATAAAGTGAAAAGTTGAGGATAATAATTTACCTGTGTTGTGCTAAACATATTTTCTCCTACATTATACATATAATGTTGTACATATTATATGCGTTCTTCGTCGAGACAGCAGCATAACGTATCAACTGTGCCACCTGTTTGCACACGTCACGTGTCCTGGTACTTGTCATGTTGTGGGTCACAGGTGGAGGGTACCTGACAGCCAGATCAGGTATCGTCCTAGTGGCGTCGCTACAGCAGTGGATCTGCTGCTTGTTAACTCAGCACCTCATGTCCTAACTTAATAGGAAACAGTTTCGTTTAAATTATACTTACAGTATCACATTATCTTCGTATATTTTTGTGTAAGTTATTGACTTATCGATATTAAAGTTCAAGAAATTTAGCTATATAACTGAAAAATGATTGGAATGTGTGACTGGTGGATCAAGTTTTTTGCTATGACAAATTTATTGAAGACATAAACGCATTACTAAAATGAATCAATGGTAGAAGACATTTCAAAATGTAATAATTTCGTATAAAATTAGTCTGTATTATTACACATAAATAAAATTGCACAATTACTTATTATCCACACGTATAATATTTCTTGAAAATATTACAAGAACTGTTTTAATATTCTTCTTTGTAATAACAACAGTATTAATTACACGATGAAGATGTGGAGCGTTTATTTACTTTTATAATAAGTTTCTTTGATAACAAAATGAATGAAAATTTTCTCTTGTCTTCTGTTGTAAAGAAATGTATACAGTGAAGTATGATTTCATTTAAGATGAAGCTCCGTCATCGAGCAAACTCAGAAGAACAGATCAATTATCACAGGTTATAACAATCAATTGATCATTGGATGGAAAATAGTATCAATTCGTTGTTTAGATTAAACAAAATGTACTTCATTTGTCACATAAATTGCAGAGTTATTTTGGCGTCTTCAAATACTTGTCTTTTGAGTAGTGTATAATAAAATATACCGCAATAGTAAAGCTGAGTATTGAATATTCACATTATCTTGGGTGTCACTGTTCGTATTACTTATTTATTTCGATGCGGCTGTATTTCTATGTGTATGGCTTCAAGAACATTTTTGCCAAAGCAGATAACAAATGGCTCCATATACTTGATACTTCTTACGACCTTGGTCTTATAAGCATGTGGTAGACAAGTAGCTCAGTGATAAGGCTTGTATTTCACCCTTGTACATTAGCTAGTCGTCTCGATTGTAGTTTTATGCGATTTTCTATCGAAATGTAGGAAAAAAATCACTTAATCTGATATTTTCGTTTCGCAACAAATTATGTCTTCCCTCACCAATAAGACGTTGTTAGTATCTCACCATATTCGTTTCAGATATCGATACTTATTTCTGTATCTCATTGTTGACCACTGTAAATGATGTCAGCCATTTTCATTTGGTTAAAATTCAGCAAAACATATATTAATATAGCTGAATGACCCACTTAAAATGTAATACCGCTCAAGTAAAGCTCAACACTAGAGCTGGAACTATAGTGTCAAGAGTTAGACACAGCTTCATTCCAGTAGTTACTATACCGTAATTGTGTTTGATAAGCGTCGTTGCTTGTGTTACTCTGAATGGCACTTGGCTGAAGTTAAACGAACTTCATGCAACGCAAGTAGCGGCGCCTAGTGCTTATGCAACTCGGGAAGCGAGTTGTGCCGTTAAGCCTGCCGCTCAGGCGGCGGCCGCGGCGTGACTTATTGGCGGCTGGTAAGCCGACAGTCCCCCACCCAGGCCATCGCCGTAATGCCCCCCCCCCCCCCACCTCCGCGTCCAGGAAATTTTTCAGGCGGTGTGGAGGGTGGCTGCCACGGTGAGGTCCATAATCACGTTGATGGCTCCGCCGTGCTCTGCTGGTGAAGCGGTCACGTCTTGTAGAGCTCTCTCCACCCGCCTCCTACACAAGAGACCGTTTCACAGGAGATCGAGGCTCAAACGATTCTTCTTGTCACCAGAACAATAACAAGAAATTTCTTCGTCTAATATATGCTTAGGAGGAACAAAAAATAATTTATCGGACATTTTATATAGTGAAATAACCGATACAACTCTACCAAACTGTCAAAAATACCAAAAAATTACTTTTTCAATTTTGCTGCTTTAATTGTTGCTTTTTCCTGCAGTAAATTTTACGATTTTTTGTTTTGTTTTCAACTCAGATACTTGCGTAAACAGTAGATTTCTCAATAAGTTGTTTGTCATACTTAAATTTTACTTATAATACTAAGCAGATTAAAAGCAGCAAATCATTAGCAAACACATCAAGAAGTAATATGGAGAGGAAATGTTTAGTATAATATTATGAAGATGAACAGTGGAATTCTATGAGCGCATCCGTCAAGAATTACTACAGGGTGTCCAGAAAAGGACTCCCTGATTTCAAAATTAAATATCTCGAAAACAAAGATCGATAGGGGAATGTAGTAAACGGTATGTCTATTGTGACAGCTGTAAGAAGTGTATACAGCAGTGTGAAATAATAGTTACAAAAGCTGCTAACAGATGGCGCTGTACGCTGTACAGCTCATATCAGCATACATAAGTGAAATAATCGTATGAAAACAATCGTTGCAAACAATCACATCACAATGTTTTCAACCTCCTTTCACGTTTCAATGGTGGAACTGATCGCCCTGAGCTTCGGATCACTATTTAGGCATTACGTATGGCGATTACAGCGCCATCTGTTAGCAGCTTTTGTAACTATTATTTCAAACAGCTGTATACACTTCTTACAGCTGTCACGATAAACATACCGTTTACTGCATTCCTGCATATTTAATTTTGAAATCAGGGAGTCCTTTTCTGGACACCCTGTATGTAGACAATAATAAAATTAATAATAAAAAGAAATATACTGGGGTCTCTGATTCCAAACGGTATATAAATGGACCAATTCTAAATAAAATAATAATAATAAATAACATTATATAGCTTCTTTCTGCAGACGACCTGTGGCATACTATGAGCATTCCCATCAAGACGCACTGGGTAGAGAATAAAAAAGAAATATTCTGATGTCTTAGGTTCTAAACGACCTATAATAAATGGCTAAATTTTAAATAAAATAATAATAATAAATAATGTCATACGGCTTCAGAAGAACTTAAGTTTCTTTACTAATGAGTTAAAAATTCAGTGAAGTATTTCAACAATAACCGTAGATGTTTATGTCCATTGGAATGTGAATTAAGATTTGGTTACATAAAAAATATTTGACCAATCGTTTTGAAGAAATCTTCTAGCAATGTAAACAAAATTTTCTGGCGAAAGTCATGTATCTGGATTACTGTGTATTCACATAAGAAAACGTGTTAGTAAATATTCTGGTTAACTAATAATTAAATTTTTTCTAACCTAGGGAAGGAACTCATTTCCTCTAAACCTATGAATACATTTCGTTAGTCTGAAGTGTCCATTAATGAATAATTTATTTATAAGGCTAGTTAAAACAGCAACTACATTACTATGACTAGAACTAGATTTTTCAATGTTAGAAAACAGATTAGACGATTCAAAACAGATATCACAGTTAACTTCTATACACTGTGTTGTAACAAAAATCAGGCATTTAAACTGTAATACTATATATTTCTGAATTAAAATCCATAAAAGTTTGTCTCTGTTTTATAAATATATTTCCACTTGAGTGTAAAGATTACCGAGAATAATTTTAAAATATGAGTTATCAATCTCATCAGGTGGAGTAAAAACTGAAATTTTAAAAGATCTAACTCTTAACACTTTCTCATACACCACAGATAGCTTTTATTTGAAGCATCAGCCCTGCAACTCTCTAGATGTTTTAATTTTCCTGGAAAGGATTCAAAACACTAACAAGTACAGCGGATTTAGCTTGGTTTAATACTTTCAAAAACGTGTGTTCTATACAAGTCACACAATCGAATTCAAAGAAGAAATTTGTATACATTGAATCTAATTTTATTATAATTTACAACATTAAAATATCCTTTTATAGTAATCAAGTATGAAGTATGCCTAATAAGATAATTAATTAATTAATTGGATACATTTTTAGATAAATGTCTTCAAGGTTTCATGTATTAATGTTTGTTAAAATTGCTTGTTTCTGTTCCTCACTAGACAATAATTCCATAATGTAAATTCTCGTATAGCTGATAGCATGTTAAGAAGTTCAATTACAATTTGTAGAAATAACTAAATTAATATTGGCCAGTTTTGGTGCTTCCATCGTTGAATAGCGCTGTATGTTGGTTTTAATTCCTCACCTCATAGCATTAGTCGGTCGCTTGTCTCAGTTTACGAAGCTGGCTTACTAAATTCGGATTTACACTAAAATAATTCGTGCCAACATTCTCTGTATGTGTCGGGTACAATTCATATCATTTTCACCTGTGAATTTGTATTATAACTGCAATGGAAACACCTTAATCCAGGATAAGTGAAGGATTATTATTTGTCTGAATTAATAAACGAACGAAATAAATTTATTCGCTCAGAAAAGAACAAATAAACTCCACCAGCAGCAAGAATATTTCTGTTTCTGTTTAGTACCGATTAGGAAATGAAAAAAAAATGTTGGCACTGAATCTTTATGATATCAATTACACATTTTAAAGTTGGTTAATTATAGAAAGTTTTATTATCTTTGTATTTCAGACATTACTGATGAACAGCTTAATTCGGATCATATTATTTCCTTTGATATAGGTGTAATTTCATGAGGGAAGCAATATTCAAAACAAGCAATTCGTTCGCTAAATTTGTTTTCCTAAAATCGTAGCCGGGTAAATGGATATACATTTTTAATTCAATGCTTGTAATCGCATAAAGTTTTCGACGAAATGTGGATCTCATACCATATGGTTATTTAAATGTAATACGGAACTTTGCGCTTCTCATTTTTATGATCTGTTCAATCGCAGTATTTCTTTTTTTGATTATGTAGAAACAATTTTTGTTACATTTTTAATTTTGTATTAAGATACTGTCAAGTATTCGAGGGTTATTCACCTCTTTCTCTTATCTAACAAACTTCATTTTTTCAACACGCTTCTTAAAAAAATAATTAATTGCAGTCACGTAAAGAAATATATAAAATGGGGTGAGGCATTAACGATAAATTTCAAGTTTAAATTCTCCTAATTTTATAGAAATCCATTGATTTCAGTGTTGCTGTTTATCACCCTTTTGAATATTATTTGGCAACAAATAATTACTCTTTAAGACAGATCTGTGCATAATTAAATACAAGTAATAGCTTCAGTTTTGTAGCTCATGCAATTTGTTTTAGTAATTTCCAGTCACTTGAATTAATACGAGTGTTTATACGACGTGGTAAAATAAAAATATGCTAAACAAAGGCAGATCCACCCCCCTGCAACATTTTTATTGTGCAATGGACAGCGGAATACAACGTACGTAACAGGTGTCGGATAAGCTTATTCGGTGTGGTGTATCTGATCCGTATTAATGATCCCCCTGAGCCCTTTTGTGTATTTAATTACGAATGGATGAAATACAGCATTATCTTGATGCAAGCTTAGGCTCGAATACCGAAATTAATATCAGATCTGATGGTTTTTTTTACATTAAAGAACTGTATCATGCTTCCCACAATGTAGTATAATGCTTGGGAATCTCAGTTTTGATGACCGCACTTTATTTTTTTGCTTCATAAAATTTACTTAAAGAAATGTCATAAACTGTTACTCAAAATTCAGTTTCTTATTCCTTTAAATTTGATTTTGAAATCTACTCCCTTCAAAAAATTTTCAACCTACTAATTTCTTTCTTTTTATGTAAAATTATTTTACAGTATTAATTGTAGCTCAAAATTTCTAATACAACAATTTTATTTCTTTCTGGTATTTTTAAAAGCAAGAGTCACTTCATAATGTGCTATAAATCCAGTTCCTATTTGCTGTAAACGATTCATGTAAAGTAATAAATACTATTTGGAACGCTTTTCGGGTTTTTACATCTAGTTTACTAAAACATCTTTAACCTTAAAATAAAGTGTTCCAGAAAAATGTCTTCATATCAATCGGTATAGCTATGAAGAAGCTAATGAAACTGCTATTTCAATGAGCACTTGATTTAAAAGATTTGGATTCAAATTCTATTATTGCTACAAAATAAGGTTTTTCATGATTTCTGACATAATTAATTGAATGTGTACGTTGATTTATTATTAAATAACGTCAATGTATCTATTTAAACAACAAAACGGTAATAAAGAATAGCAACAACACTGTGTTAAACACAGGGATGGTTTATAAAAAGCCTCTTGTAGTGGAATAAACTGGTCAATCTTAAGCCCAGTATCGTCGAAGATGTGCGATAGGATATTAGTAAGGTCACTCGGTATTTGTTTGTTCAACCGATAAATGAATCACTATTGCCTCTCATTAATCTATTTTCTTAACGTATTTACTACAGCAAAATAACATCCTCAAAGTTCTAAATTATTGGGCATATTATTTGATCATTGATCTAAGCTGCATAATATATGTCTGTATGGTAGTGTATACTCGTTTTCACCATTTACATCATAGAATTTATATAAATTCTGTATGAAACACATATCCTGTTCAGGTGTCTAAAATGTAATTAATGTCAAAAAAATTTAATATTACTATTAACTTGAATAAAATTTATGTACACGCTAGATAGTTTTAATATAATTTACTTCCTTTATCAGTACACCAACAAAAAAACTAGTAAAAATTCGAAAATATTACGTTAAAGAAGTAATAAAAACAGAATTTTTTGGTTGATATGAGTTTTTAATTAATTTCTCTGCACAGTACAAAGAAATTTTTTAAGATTTTGGTCAGTCATGGATTTCCGAAAGCGTTTCGGGCGGAGGCCCACATGACGTGTTTATAAAGATCTTAGCTTGTTCCATTTCTACTCTTTGTCAACAGTATCATCCCATCATTAATTATTATGTCATAATGGACAGTAGAACACATAGAAGATTGAAATACTGTATGTCAACAAATAAACCAGAAAGCCTATTTAACAGATGACCATCTACTTGCACGTAGGCCGGTATATACCTCCAAAGTGATCAAATTAATCACATTTAAACTAACTCTACACCTATTTTTTTGTTTTTCAGTGAAGTAAAATGGGAACAGGTCAGGCATTAAGCATTTTCCCTATTAGAATTGACGTCATTGGCAATACTAGTATTTTTAATTACTCTAGAGAATTGAACAAGGTTCATTCTGGTACTAAATACCATGATTCTCAAAATGCAGTTTTGCCATCCAGAACAAGAACTAAACATAGTTGAGTGGCAAAGTAACACATTATTCGCAAGATGGCTTTTAAACTAACTGTGTTATGTTTATTTTGTGACTGTGGCAATGATACCATTACTGACTGTATTTTTTTTAAAATCAATCTATAAATACATATGCTCCATTTCTTGTCTAATCATATTAAAGACGTGGACTGTATTCTTGCAAGTAAACGTTGAATTCATGAACTCACCATTGTTATTATATCTGTGTAATTAGTTCTAAACGCGGTGAATATCGTTGGAATATTGAAGATTAAAATTTTATAAATGAATGAATCTGAAATTTGAATGACCATACGTGAAGTAGCAAACCAGACGTACATGGAATTTTATTTCTTGCTTATATAACAACTAGCTGATACCCGCGACTTCGTACGCGTGGATTAAGAATTTCCTTGCCAGAATTGAATATAGAATGTTGTTGGTAACAAAGGATTGGTCCCAAACACACCGAGTCGGTAAAATATGACAGGAAAGCCATCACTATTACATTCTCCCGTCGAACCTGTCTCTTGAAGATAATCAATTTCCAATATATTTAAAAACAGAGAAACAAACGAAGGTGAGGGGAAGTAAGGGGGGGGGATGTTCACTAAGCGCAGCTTTATTTCAGATTGGTCTTTTCTTCTTTCTTCAGCATGGGCATCAGATTCTTGGGTTCTAATAACTTTAGTTGCTCGTGCTGTGCTAGAGCTACAATTTAGGCCAGTTTACGCCCGCAAGGCATGTCAAAAAAGAAGGCAAAACAAACTGGTGCCAGAAACATTTAAGCAGACACAAAGTAACAGGACAGAGAATATCAACATCTACACTAAATAATAGATTTTTTCTCTAAACGAAATTTATTAACAAATTATACACTAACAAAATGCGTGAGACGCATAGCTTGAGCAAGCGACGTAACATTACAGACTAACACACACATCCGTCTCTCTGTCACCATTCGATAAGTTCTCAAAATTTCGTGGCTACAACTGTTAATCATAGCGAAAAAAAATGTCACGTGCCCTCCCTGCAAATTTTCTTGTCAAATTCCGTCAATATCGGTGTAACCATTTAGTCGTCAAAACGTAAAAAAAGAAAGAGACTTACTTCCGCATTTATAGTATTATTGCTGCAGATCACACACATACTGACTGAGAATCTCCTGAGGGATCAATATAACGTAAAAAAGTGTACACCTACAGCATTGCAAGACTACCTACGATTTGCCTCGCATTGTACCCCTAAATATGTGATATGCACAGTTTAACATTCAATCCGAATAACCGACGGTCCAGGCGTGACTCTTACGATCAAAAACAATTTTTAAAAATCTTAGCCTCTACGGAGATTTGACCCGGAAATAACGACCCAAACATTAGTAAGCAAGAGCTTTAGCCATTGACCTACGTGACCGCTACACGGAAAAACAGTACAGAGACCTCCATATCCAACGCGTCTGTCTATCGCCGTTCAGTAATTTTTCGAAATTATAAGACAAAATGTGTTATTTATACAGATAATTTTTCAAAGAAATGTAGACAGTGGACTTTGGTTTTGTATGAAGAACAAACAAACCAACTAACGAACAAACAAACAAACAAACATTCATCTTTATATATAGATGTGCAATGAGTTGCGATTTTACGAGTTAATTAGGTGCAGAGGTGTGCGAAGAGGCGAGGTGTACGCTTTGCTGTGTGCCTGGTGTTAGGGCTGATCTAGGCTGCGATGCTGTAGCCCCTCTTGATCCGCACATTCAATTAGGCGCGGCTAGGCCGGATCAGCCCCGCAGCCGCCAGGCCAATACCACTCACGACACCTGCCACGGCGCACTACTGACCACGACTATCCAGCTGCCTCCATTTATAGCTTTATTACTTTAGTACCACGCGAGGAAGTCATATACACCTGACAAACACCAAAATAACGGCTAATTAGCGAGGCAAGATTCATCCAAACCATGTGACAGACAACGTTTCTATTTTACTTATGACTTTACGCCTCGACGACGTCGAGGTCATAAGAGGACGGAAAGGACTGGAACAAGGATCGGGAAGAAATTAGGCAACGGGCTTTTCAAGCAACCAAACCGGTATTAGCCTGGAGTGATTTGGGGATACCATGGAAAACACAAATCTGTATGTCGTGATTGGGATTCAAACCCGTGTCCTCCCGAATACGAGACCAGAACGTAACCTCTCATCCAGTACACTCAGTGACTGATAACGAAAGAGAATTTTGAAATAATTACTAACTATAAAAAAACTAATCTTTTGACCATGCGAGGAAATCATAAATAGCTGTCACACACCAAAAGAACGCCTTATTAGTAACGCAATATTCATCCAAACCATGTGATAGATAACGAAAAAGCATTTTTAAGTAATTACTAACTATGAAAATCAGTTATTAATTACTGTGGAGTGCTTTAATTTCAAGCCATATTTGTAGTGGAGGAGTGGTTTGTTTTCATAATTATAGCGGAATAGCTTTATTGTAATGGCTAACATATTCGTATTGTATCACATAAACACCAAGTTATTGTTATCATTTTCCATTCGCCTAAAGCTATTGCAGCAATATGAAACTCACTTCCGTCACCTCCCACTCTCAAAAGTGCTGCAAATCGTATTTCTTCTTATACCGTTTATCTTTAAGCATGTTAATTCAGTGTGCAAAATCTACACTTTGATACTTACGTTCAACTGCTGTTTGTAGAAATCTCATAAAAATAAAAAAATTAATAAATTCAATTTTGTTACTTGAGGCGTATATTTTTTTAAATAGTCTCTAGTATGGTTTGATGCAATCCTCTATTTCTTCCCATGTCTTCAATATCAACATACTCATAAACATCACACCCTCAGTTATCTGCTGCATATACAGGGTCCGGCAATAAAACCTCCCACATTTCACGTAGCCGGTGTGCGGGTTATACTGAGGATACTGATGAGGAGTGTGTTTTGTTTTAAAGAGGTGTACCTGCCATTTTCAGTGTGCGCCATGGCGTGGCTTGGTGAGCATCGTGCGTTTGTTGTTGACGAATTTATTCGTAACAGTTGTTCTCAGATTTTCGGAGACGATTCGAACTTGGCCTACATGATCGTGTCCCGAATAGAAAAACTATTCAACTGTGGGTGTCAAACTTTAGAAAGACAGGTTCAGCACTAAAAATAAACCTACAGGCCGTCCTCGGACTGCAACAACGCCGGAAAATTTAGCGCATGTGAGTGTGTCTATGCAACATTCACTAATCTTTGGGGACACTTAAAGCCTATAGTGTACAAACATCGTCCCACAACACTGCAAGCACTTAAAAAGGCCATTACTCAAGAATTGGCAGCCATTCCAAGAGAAATTACGCGAAAATGTATGGAGAACTTTCTGGATAGACTTTGTCAATGTGTCAACAATGGAGGGCAGATATAATTTTTAAAACCAAATAATTAAAAATGGCAAAGTATGTATTTTTCATAAATAAAAGTAATTATTCTCTATCATATTTAGTTTTTATGTGACAACACATTAAAATGAGGGAGGTTTTATTACCGGACCCTGTATTATATATAACATTTGCCTCCGTTTTCATATTTTCCTGTATCAATCAAACACATATATCTTAAAATGTGACACACTATCCCATCTTTCCATGAGATTATACGGTTATTGTCAAATAAGTTCATTTAGTACTTTATCTGTTAATATAATTTTCAGCATCACTGAACATCATCACGTTTCAGATGCCATGATTCGCTGTCATAAAGTTTTGTGCGCCATACACACAGTTTTGAAAAGTTCTTTACGTGTCCTAGACCGCTAATTCAGACTAAAAGCAGGCTATTTTCGCTAGTGCTATTCTGTTTTTAACATCATTCCTGCTTCGTACATCAGTTGTAATTTTACTTACAATGAGAAATAAACCTTCTTCCATTACATCTTATTTTTATGTCTCGTATACTGTATTTGTTATTTTCATGTATTGTCTTGTTTTGGTTTGGTTTTTATCTTGTCCAGATTCTTCTGTAATTATTTTGTTAATGGCGTACAGTAATTTCTCAATAATCTCAGTCTGTTCCACTAAAATTCTGTGGTGACCGAAAGTTTCTTATTTTTTTTATTTAAAAAAAAAAAAAGATATACGCAACAGCTAGCTATGTCAGTTGCGACAGCCAAGATAAACAGTTGCAGCCAAAGGAATGTGGTGACGCAGATGGCAGCGTAGGTCATCGACTCAGCAACAGTGAGCAGAGCACTACGTCATTCGACTAGGGATGACCGAATCAATGGACTCTGTGGTTGGCTGAAAAATCTCCCCACCAGGTACAAGAGAGTGGGGGAATTCATGATCAAAACTGGACAACACGGAGCGAAGAGGGTCTGTCTGGCGTAGTCGAACTAGCGGCCGAGTCCACAGAGTTGAAAGGACGAGAAGGCGCCGCCACGGCGAGCGAGACGAGCAGAACAGCCGCAGAGGCGAGACATGGAGCCGCAATAAACACAGGTGGGAAGTAACCTGCTCTGGGGAAGGTATAGCCTAATGGTAAGCTAGGGTAGAATTGTTAGTCTCTGGCAAGGATAACTGAGCTGGCTAGAAGAAATAGAGAGCGCTAAAGGGATATTACATTGTTATTATGAACTGTTGTTAATAAATGTAAATATTTTACATATTCTGCTGCAGTGTTATTTGTTTGTTCTACCACTGAAAAGCCCTCCAAAGCATAATTAGTCTGCCCAAAGTAGGCCTAGAGAAATAATAAGAGATGTTTGATTGGTATCGAGGTGTGGCGTCAGCTAGCACGAGAATGTGTTGGGCGTGAGGGTAGTCGAAATTCTCCAGGGAGCTTGCGATTAATGGGAATAAAATAGAGAAAAAATGAGGCATAAATACAATGTTACAGAAATCGATGAAGTGGTCGGCACAGCAACAAACAGAAGCAGTAAGCACAATACATCACATATGTTACGGAATCGAGGACAGCAGCGAAAGGTCTCTGTCAGTATTACAGCAAGTCAGCAGAAAAGTGAGTAGCAAGCATTGCAGCCATGTCTACCAGTGCGGGAAACAGTGACACCGCGAAAGGCGAAAAAGTAGTAAAAAGAGAGAAATCTCCAGTGATTTTGTCAGAACCATTGGAATTAATTCCTAATTCCTTTTGTGGCGAGAAAGGAGAATTGGATGAATTTATAAATAACTGCGATACGACATTCAGTCTTGTAAATGCACAGCGTGTAGAATACCAGGGTAAATAACTAACAAACCCCTCACACATTACACTTGAGCTTCTCGATAACCCAGTAATCGACTGTACGATGTCACATAACCAGCAAGAAGAATAATTAATTTTCTACGAACTTTCATTTTTGTCTGAAACAATAATTATTTTTTCGGAACTCTCAAGCTCGTCTAAAATGTGTAATTGAAATAAAAAATCATAACTGTTCAAAATGAAAACTGCTCATCTCTCAAGTTAGTAAAAAATGATCAATTATTATAGATTTAATTTATTCATTTTAATTGCAGAAGGTATCATGCTTGGTTCTACACATCACTCTGCAATAGTAAGTATGATTTACAAAAACGTAATACTTCAGTTTTTTGTACCAAACTTGGGGCTTCGATCAGAATGAAAACTATGACACAGTCGTGATATGTGACATACTTCAGAACAGCAGCTTTCCTAGTGAGGCAGTGAGAGAAACTTCAAAATCCTAAGATTTATAAAGTTCACATTCATTATTGAACATTGGTTAAATGAGAACTGTTGGTATCTTCTGAGTTGTTTTATTTTGAGTGTAAACAAGAGAGACAACATACTGAAGGCATTACGGGTCACTATTTCCGACAGGCTTTAAAACCCACTAGATTTCTACCTACATCGAACACGATCACTCTGCTATACTGTGTAATCTTACTATTTTTACTCACTAACGCCACTATACCATCCAGGTATTGGCCGAGTGGATTAAAAGATCAGACCTCATGGCATAAATCTACTCAAGAAGCGCGCTAATGCGAACCACTGGGTGCAGAAAGAGGACTGAACAGAATAACGTCATCAGGCCAGGTAGCTTTGCTCATTTTCTTAACGAAGCAAATTCCAAGACTGGGTCCCTTGGAGACTTAGCACATGTATAAGTGGAACCCTTGTTTCTAACATTTTTCCACGGTGTGAGGACGTTTCTGAACTAATGGAATTTGCAGCTGCCTGTGTAGGGGACACACGTCGGGTGTCGTGCCTGTGAGCTGCATTGTGTGGCCGGCTGATGACGCGACGCTGATGCTGATGGGACAGCCGCTCGGCCGCACATATCGACAAAGTCATTGCGGTACAATGCACACAGCGAGCCTGGATTAACGAGCCGCCGCCGACGACTGCGGACAATACAGGCGCATCAGCCCACGGAATCGAAATTTTTTATTTGTTTATCAAATAACAATACAAATATGCTGGTTAATTGCGGTTTCCTATGTAAGTTGCGATACCTCCCAAATTACTGCTAACCCACAAACGGCATGACTTTCTGAAATAACAATAAATTTTATAACACAACTTGGAACCACGTGCAATTACAATACCGTTCAAATACCTCCATAAACTTGTCACTTACAACTGTTCTTCGTGACGTGTAGTTACTCACTTCTTAACTGGAGAGCGGAAAATGAAAGTAAGGTACCAGTAATTTCTCGTCAGTCGATGGCGTTTTAAGCACTTTTCGCTTGGTTATTTTATTTAAGTGTTCGAGACGGTTGTTCGTTCACACGTTCGCGTATTTTTATTTTTGGTTTTACTGTTTCCTTTTTTACACGTATCGGACATTTACCATAATTTGAATTTCTTCCTTCTGGCTTTTAATATCTGGTATTCATTCAACACCTTAACATTTAGCGTGTAGAAATACTTGTTTGGTAGTTTGTTTAGTGTAATTAAGTGTTAAAAATGCGGTATAATAAAATTTTCATAGTTTAAATAATTCATATACGTGTTGAGTCAAATAATCTGAAGCACGTGTGATTGTTTACATTCTTATTAACAACGATTAAAGGGAATAAGTTATTTATCACTGAAGGAAAACTTATTACTAACGGGTTTAGTGTTTGAAACGGCTTTGTTTTGTATGTTATCTGGTGAAAAACGTTTCTGTGCAAATTATCTTACCTGAAATATCGAGAGCTTTCTCGGGCACGTTATATTAAATAACAGTTAAATTTACGCTTTTAAATTGTAGTTTTGATGGTATAGGTTGCTGTAGTTAAAAGTAAAAATACAGCAAAATATTAGTATTAAATGGTTTAAGTTACGTTGGAAAGGCGTTTTGGTAAGATTTTATGAAAGCTGAGGGAAGTGGACATTGTGATAAATTCACTTGCTTAACAACAACAGGTATTTATAGATTAACAGTACAGTAGAGTGCACGTTGGTATTTAGTGGATTTAGTGTTCTGTAGCAGAACAAGTGCATAGAGGGACTTGTAACGTCTCAGTACTGTAATTCCTAGAGATTGAAATAACTATCGGATCTTTAAATAAATTGTGTCTGTAGACTTGGGCGTTAGAGTAGGTAACTTGTCTTATTAATTTTCGATTAACTCATATATAGCAGAGTTATAGGTGCTATTCCAGGTCAGTGGTATACTAGTGTAGGTACAGCTATCAGGAATAAAGTGGGTGTTGTGTAGGTAGTCTGGTTAAACTGTCCTAAATTTTAAAAAAATCTGAAACATCTCAATATTAATATCATTAAACATTTACGTATATGCTTTATCGAATAATTCATTCAATTTTCCTTGAATCATCAAACAAATAATTTATTTTCTAATCTTACATTAACTGTATGGTATACAATTAATACTTATCTTTGATGCATTTATCGATACATCATTTCCTACTGGCATACAATACTCACAGGTCATAAGGTCATATACCAGTTTTTTTTTGTACCCTCAGGCCGTAGTCATTTCGTCAACAATTGTTCACATGCTTGTCAACTACAAAGAGAGATACTATTGCATTTTAAGCTTCATTTCTTGAAGCTTTCTATACCGTATGAAAATCTGCATGGTCGTGTTTCCATCAACCCATTATTTTTCATATCTTCTCTTCATTTGTCTGGCAAAGATACGCCAGACCCTCACTATAGATTTCTTTGGTCTGTCAACTAAACTATCAAGGTTAATACCGTTCTCTGTGACCTTAAATTTATAAAAACATATTTACAAAAAATAACATAATTTCTTGTACAGTACCTTACAGTCTCTTCCGACCTTCCTCTGAAACATTCAAAATGTCAGAAAAGAATACAATTAGTCAGAGATAAACTATCAACACTTTAATGCACAGTTTATTTTTTTATTAGACTCGTAGACCGGTATGGTTATAAATTTAATTCAGAAGATCCCATACATCATAATTTCACCAGCTAATTCCTTTATTCTAAAACAAAACATGGTTCTGTTACGAAATTTTTTTTAAAGCTTCCTTAAAAAAATTTCTTTCGGTCGATTGCCTTCTCGTTGAGCAGTGATGTTTAGCATGCGTTTACATTTCAAAAAAATGTTTAACAGTTTCTAACCGTCACTTGCCTATCAGCTGCGCAATGATCACTGCGATGCATCTTCATGAATAAAATTCCTTTCCTACGCTGAATTTGTTGCACCAGGTTTAATGGCCTATTATTATTATTATTATCATTAGAGGCGGGATGGGACTGGGAACAAGGAATGGGAAGGAATTCGGCCATGGCCCTTTTGACTGAAGCATCCCGGTATTCGTCTGGAGTGATTTGGGGAAACCATCGAAAACCCAAATCTGGATGTCCGGACGGGGATTCGAACCGACGTCCTCCCGAATTCGAGGCAAGAGTGTTAACCACTCACCCACCACGCTCGGTTTAGTGGCCTATCGACTGCTCCTAACCTGGCCAGATTACGCGACCACTTTCTATAAACTGTGGACTATTTGTGCGATTGTACAGCTCTGAGAAATCTGAGTGTTGAGGACTAGTTATGTTGGTACATTCACATCCATAAACTGATTAATGACCCATTCTTACCACGCTTCAATAAACTTGTCACATTACTTTACCTCGACAAAAATGCCTAATCTCGAATGACTATAGGAAAGTCCTCACTTTAGAAGAAAAAACTGCGAAGGACCCACAATTATTTCCAACAACTTAAAAAAATGACTTAATCAACAGCCACACGGATACACTTTTATCAAGGCTGATGTAGATTAAAATTTTTCACCAACCGAGCGTACCCCCCAAGATGATAACTGATGAAAAGGATGTGATCTGTATATATAGCTTCTTCCAAGATACCTCACTAAGGTACAACTCCCTGACGCGTTATCAAGGTGCAGTTCTTGCATGGAACACATCTGTTGCAACAATTTACCTTGGGTGTGAATTCTTACATTGCACCACGCGCAGAAGCGTTTGAAGCTGCAAAAACCAAATTTTGATGCAAAACGTGAATGGGTATTACATTTATACACAATTCACTATCCCTTAGAATTATGTCACGCAGTACCCTCTCTTGCCTTTTGCTTCTGTGGTGCAATATCTCTGGGTGTGGTACGAAGAAATATATATTACCTCCTGGATTTAAAACTAGTCGTCACTTTCAATGTTTGACAAAGAGAAATAAACTAGTCCGCTCTGTTACCAACATTTCCTCTACTTCTCTTTTACCAATGTGTTAAAAAAACACGTAAATAGTGATTTGCAACGGTTACTGATCGTCTTACTATGCAACGCACTTGTGGAGGACTGGAAGCGGAATTCAGAGTGAATTCCCAGAATTCTTGAATTTATTACGGCGATCAGAATTCATTAAACGTCTGTCCATCGCTCGTAGTATTCCACCTCAATAACGGTCATAGAAGGGAAATAGATTCCTTATTCGACAACATATATTTCATTTAGAACGGGGAAATTACAACTTTTCTGCCTGTTACTACGGCCTAGGATGGATTAGAGGCTAGAAATGGGAACCCAATGTTGCTGTAATGGAAACATGTCTGGATTCACTCCTGGTGTTTTAGAAAACCACGAAAAACAGAAAACCTGATGGACGGATCGAAATTTGTACCCAGATCGTTCATAATGTCAGGATCGTACGTTACCGTTCACCAGGCACGCTAATTTCGTTTAACATTAAAATGAAACTGACAATGCTCCATGATTTATAAACCTTCACTCTCTATAATGATATATATATATATATATATATATATATATATATATATATATATATATAAATTGTGTCGGGTATTCTTAACGCTGTTATTCCAGTTTTGTTATTATCACCAATAGACAGATGATTAGCACCTAGAAAAATAGAATACTGTCTGCTACTACTTTAATGTTGCCTGAGCGTCGTCATGGACCATGGACCATGGACAAGAGCATCAGAATAATAAGCAAAACGATATTTTTTGTATACGTAGTATATAACAGTCTGGGAAGAAGTTTTTTTTAAAAGAGGTACAGTTATGATTTGCCTAAACAAATGTCCACCCGCTAGAACTTTAACTTTTTATCGAATGCGAATAAAGCAATAAACACTACGTTGTTAATTTAATCTCAACGCAACCGGCCATATGCACAGTGGTAATGTCCCTGCATCTACTTTCTCATTTCAAGCTCGGTGCTGCTCTATACGAATTCTTTCAGTGTTTTTATGGTAAATTGTTAAACAATTATTTTGGTAATCTACCAAGTCCCTGACTCTTATCTACAAAAGAAAATATTCCCCCAGCACCTAAAATCAAGCGTCAAGTTGTGGGTTATGGTCATCTCTACCTTCCCATGTATTATTCCTAACGCTTCTGCCAGTATCCCTCCATACATTATCACCAATGTACTCTACCAACACAAGTGCCACCTGTCTTCCAAACAGCTACTTTATTATATCATATATTGTGTTCTGTAGCAATTTCCACAAACGAATCGATGAACCCTCTTTTGCATCCCCTTCAACTCCTTCATTTGATACCGGAAATGTAGATCACACACAACACCAGCATATTAAGTCAATTGTCTAACCAAAGTTGTGTAACCGGATTCCCTCGCCAGGCACGACTCCTCATTAACCTCTATAATAAATGCAGGATCTTGAAACATCTATAAAAATTACCTACCGCATTTACTTTTGCTCTATTGTTTCTAGTATCCCAGTCATTAGAATCTGGAACTATTTCCAATATTAGCTAAAGTCTCCTAAAATAATAATTTGGATAGTCATGTTTTGTATCAAGTACTATTCTTCTTACTGTTGGTTCACGCCTTAGACATTTTAAATTTCACTTTAGGTCTGTTACAAAATTAGTTATTTGCCTATGTAGCTAAAACCTTTCAATTATGAGGAGTAATTTAGTATTTATGCTAAAGATAAATACCAAATTTAATTGGAATTGTTCTGTGTACCTTTCTATAGTATTTGTACCAGCTTGCCCATTCAATATTATAAGTATTCATTTGGTTTTGTGATATCTCACAATGAGATCTCCAAATTGGCGCAATAGTAGTTTAATTCTGTCTCTGACGTTTATATAAATTATACATAGAGAAAAAACGAATATCTCACTAGTTCCAGTAATGCGTAAGGGAATATTTGGCGCCAAGGTATCTTTTCTTTTCTGATGAATCATCTTGTGTGTTTGATTCGGATACGACTGGTCGCTTGGATACAATAAGGATGTTATTACTCATTCTAATAGACGTTGGGTGGTATCACGAATATGCTATAACAGCTATCGCACGAGGTAAAGCGGAATATATATATGCCAAAAGGTTGTAATTTCGGTATAATGATACCTTTCCCTCCTCTAATAACCTCGACGTCGACGAGGCGTAAAGCATTACATACGAAGATAAGGATTAATCAACAAGAATCATTCGCCAACCCTATAATTGGAGCGGATGGCTTGGAATATGTGTCCATGTATCATATACTAGTTTGGACTGCACGTATACTTCGAGAATTTTGTTTGTGATTTAATGTCTATATATTATTAAAATTCCATATTATCATTATATTTTCATACTTGGTGTGAGATGATACGATTTATTACAACACTTTCATCCGACGCAGTGAATTTAAAAAAAAAAAAAAAAAGATAAAAGTAGGAAAGCATATAAAAAATTTAAATAAAATGAAATTTACCCAAGGTATTAGATTTCGTAAGGAGTGACTGCAACATTCTTTAGGAGTGTATGCTTGTTCGAAAAGTGGTTATAGTCCTCTAGTATTTCTTTTCAGTAGTATCTGAAAATAAAGATTTGGGGAAAGTTAGCATGCCTGCACTAATTTCTAATCGTATATAGCTTTCCGAATATTTGAAACAAAATAACTGTTCCTGTAACCATGCGAATTATTTGTGGTCTGTAGAACAGCGGATTCCGGGACTTTAATTTCCGTCTATCTCGATCGTCAATGTGCTACTGGATTACCATTACCTTTTGCTACAGCCTATAAGGTACAGTTAACGTGACTTGATGAAAAATTGCAGATGACAGCTGTATTGGCATCTTATCTTTGTCAGCGGACGTAAAATTAAGAAACTGCAAAAAGAAGGAGTGGCTTTCCTTCGGCGCCACCTTGCAGACTTTTTTCGCGATATTCTCGGGAGAACCGTGGCAGAGGAGGAGGGGGGGAGGCTGGCGAAGGGGCCTTAATCTTCGCTGTCGATATCGGAGCCCTCGGCTGCGCCGTGAAGTGTTAGTCCCTGCGCCCTTGTTTACCCAGCTCTGCGCGCCTGGGCAGAGCCATTAAGGGCCGTGGTTTATGGGTGCACGCGCCAACAATAGCTCAGCCACCCCGCGAGGCAGTAAAGCACTTGCCGGCGATTGTTACTCTGAACGCGCCAACATCGCATGGACTGGCACTGCTTCGTTGGCGGCCAATATTGCCGACTGTGACTTTCTGTTGTTGTGCTGAATGGGATGTTCTAAGTTGTGTTTACGGAGGCGACAGAGTAGAGAAAATTGAATAGCTCAAACAATGCGAATATTTAGTGACCAGGCTAGTGGAGAACTGGACATATGGGGAAAAAATGAGAAGATGAACAGAGATGATTTCTTCGGCAGGAAACACTTGTTGGTAATTAGACAGGATTTAAAACTAAGAAAGACGATGCTACAAAGTCTCCTAAACATGCCCTAATTTATTGTTATGATGAATGAATATTGGGGGAAAAAGGGAATAAAGAGAGGTGATGAATAATTTACCAAAAACGCTGAAAGAAATTAAAGTTGAATTTTGAATAGGGTATAAGTAGGCGGGCATAGGAAAGGGAAAAATGGGTGTGTAGGGAAATTGCCACTGAAACGTACGTTTCATTGCCGTTAAATTAGATTAAAATTAAAGATTTTGCGATGTGAGTTTGCAAAAGGTTGCAGAGAAAGATAAACAATGGCGTGCTGAATGTTGTGTAGGAGCAGAAACACTCGTAAAGTTATTCGTAAGACAAAGAAATTGTTTTAGTTTAATTATTTTTTAAATGTGTTGGAGCAAATTTCCTGCACTGTAGTATTCCGTCTGGAGAAGTACTCCAATAAAACTAAATGTGTGCAACGGCCGTCGCCAAGGGATTATAGGCTGAGATGTAGGATAGAGACGAATGTGACTTCCTGCAGAATCCGTTGGAGAAGCAGTTTTTTTTACCACAGAGCAAGTGGATAAATTATTCTCTACGCGATGTAAAAATCTGGCAAATCTAAAGGGAGGATCGTACAATCGAGCGGGTTGAGTTTTCATTTCTCGATCGCTGTGAGAGTTGGCGGGGAGAGCCAGGGTCCATCCAGAAGATTTTGTAGTAACCAATGGTAACATTTATATACTATTGTTGCATGACTGGAGGACTGCGCTACGGAAAGAAAGGGGGATATCATCGGTACTCCACGAAAGGAATTTGGTATGGTGAAGATCGCTTCATAACACGTCAATAAGGAGAGTTTGCTGCTTATAATTAGTCGTCGGCATTCAACGCTACGCATGGAGCAAGTTGTTCAAGGTTACAAACCCACGACAGCAGTGACAAAGTTACGCCACACATACAATCAAAGAATTTTCGACAAGAACGTTTAAATACGCCCTGATTGGTTTCATGCTCTCTTACTCATTCAACTACTTTGTATTTGTTTCAAGTTTATGATGATTCGTTGTAATAATAGATTCGTGTATTTTAATTAAGTTCAGCTTAAATTGTTTTAATAAAATTGTATTACAGATTAATTGAACCCTGTTTTTATTTATTCTAGTTATCGTTTAAATTATCCAATTTCTTTGTAAGATGTGTCATGTATGTTAAAAACGGAAGTTAATTAATTAATCCAAACCAGTATGTCTCAAAAAACATAATTTTGCATGGACAAATTTTCACTTAAAATTTTTTCGCCGTTTGAAGAAAAATTTTCAGCATATTCTTCAATAATTTGCTCCCATCTATGACTCTTTTAACGACAAATGTAAGTTTCAGCATTCCTTTAAGTGGGAAATCGAGTTCTAGTTTATGGTCATGTCTGTTTTTATCTTCCACGTACCTTTCCTTATGCTTCTACCAATATCTACAAAGGTCTTATCACTAACATATGTCTTAAATAAACTGTGCAGTCTATTCATCCACCTCTTGTTTTCCAAATATTCCAAAACAAACTTCTTCCTCATATACTTTGTAATATTGTGAATTGAACAGTTATAAATCAGTTTTATATTGTTTATAGTTGGGTGCCATCACAGCTGATAGAAGATCACCTGTGAAAGTAGGTAAATCATAAATGAAGGTTTCTTTCAATTCCTTTAAATTAATTTTGGTTGCCGATCCCAATCATTATCACAGTTAATAGAACAGTAACTCTTTATTACACTGAAGAGCTAAAGAAACTGGTAAAGGCATGCGTATGCAAACACAGAGATATGTAAACACACAGAGTACGGCACTGCGGTCGGCAACGCCTATATAAGACAACAGGCGTCTGGTGTAGACGTTAGATCGGTTACTGCTTCTACAATGGCGGGTTATCACGATTTAAGTTAGCTTCCCTGAAAATGGGTGAAGTTTGGCCGGGGGACATGTGAAAACTGTGAGTTGTCAGTTGTCTTGTACCGGCGAACTGCTGCGACTGCGGCTGTGGTGCCCCTTCACTCAAGTGAAAATTAATTAAATCATCGTCCGGAGTTGGTATCTCCTAATCCAGAAGGGAAGCATTGAACAAAGAGTATCGACATGAGAACAAAATCAGAATGAGAATGTTGTTATGTTCCTTCCTTTCTTCTATAGGAATCCTCGTTATAGCCTGTGTTGGTTGTCGTTTCTCCCGTCCTATAAATATTTTATCAGTTTACCATATATCTTCTACATAACAACCAACATTGATGCCAGTTTTGACTATTCATCCCGATGAGCTGTTATTTTACCACTCGCATTCCTTCTCGAGCGTTCTTTAAGTGTTCAGCGCATTCAAACATGCAAAAAGAATTAGCGAGCACAAAAGAAGGGTAATCTGCAGCTTACAGCCGAGAGCGGGCATTGTCCAACGCTCAAGGATAAAAACCATTAAAATGGGTCCAAAAACCTCTCCTACTTTAAGATTTCAGCACGCGAACAATTGATGAACAATGGTTGTAAATTTTCGGTTTAAGAACTATAGATTGTGTATTTAAAAGTAATTCTACGGTAATTCATCCTCCATAACAAAAAGTAATTAGCAGCTCCAATTGCACCATCTCAGGTTTCTATATTTAATATTCAAAATGTGGGCAAGGAGAAACACTACCCCACCATAGTTAATTATAGGTTTGAAAAACGGTTTATATCCAACACTATACTCTTTATTGGTACAATGTGACCTCACCCTATTCGATAAATTCAGACTGTGAAAATATTCCCTACCACCTGCCAATGTGTTCTGCTTAAATGAATTTACTTTCAGGTGATATGTCAAGATGTTTACAATCGATGCTTTTAATTAGCAATTCATTATCCATCTTTCGATAGCAACTGTCCAGAGAGATCTATTTCTCCTATCAGTTGTTCCAGAGTATGCAGTAAGATGGAACGGGGAATGAGTAAGTAGACAATCCAGCTGAAGGAAGACATAAGGTACGAAGGGTATCAGACAAAGAAAGACTGTTCACGATCAGAGATGCAAAATAAAGGGGCTGAGGTAAATGTTGTGCCAATAGGAAGAAAATGACACTTTCGTGAGAATGTTCTATTTTTCCCGGTTGATAACGCGTTTTCTAACGGTAGGCCACATTATTTCGGCTTTAGAAATTCATTGAATGATCTTCCACAAAAATTTAGTATAATTACAAAAATGACGTGAAGTTTCTGAGACTTTCTTGCCCCTCTATGAGAAAGATAAGGCTCAATAATATATTCCATGGGGTGACTAAAGCAGAAAAAAGTGAAACAATTGTTGTAAATGCATGCATTGTATCGATTTGTTCAGGGAAACTGTTAGTGTTAAAGTATTTATTTCCGGTAGCATTTCGGTTACTACTAGCTCACCAGCTATTTCCTACTGTTTTTGAATACAGTTTACCTGTATTACAGTTTGAAATACAAGTGTTTAGGTCTATATAACCCGTAATATATAAGTGGAGAAATAAAATAGGAGGAAAAATCCAAGAAATATGTGCATTTTTATTGGACGACTAAAATGGTTGCTCAGATAAACCGGCCCCAGCGCTCCCTTTCACAGGTAGGATGTCGGTAAATCGATGTTTAGTTTTATTGCAGAAATGGTGGCAGTGAAAGTTTGTACATGTGTTTTTCACCAACCGAATAAAAATTGTGTAGGTGTAAATCAACATCAACCTGCTCCTTTCAAGGTAGAGTGCGGGTGAATCAGTTTCGTTTAATTCTGGAAATGGTTTGTGCGCATTTAATGAAACGAGATGTACTTGTTTCTCACTGGGCCTGTAGGGGAAAATGCACTAAAATGACTCCAACCTACCCCTTTCTGTGAGTGAAGTGCGAATTTGATGAAACTTGCTACACAATAGACAACTATGCTAAGCAACACAAGGTGCTCTGCTTGTTTTTAAATATGTTTTATAATGTTCTTAAACGTTTTACACCTTTTCACGGAGAATCAAAGAACATGGAGGGATCAAGTTTAAAAAAAATCTCGTTTGAGGTACTTTCAATAATAGAGTGACCTACTTTTTTTCTCCAAACATTCTAATTTCGCAAACATTGCCCTTAGCGACCGTAAAACCCTTGTTCATGTCTGCTGTTAGGTTGTCATGATCTATGACAAATTACGCGAGACACATTTTGTTACTGCTTGCTAACACTTCAAAATATGTAGAACACTCAATCAGTAATCCCTTTAATGGCGTTTGTGCGTGTGTCGATGGAGCAGTCAGAGGTAACCTTTGTGCCATTGAAATCACGTCATGCTGTGAAATCCCATCGCCTACCCAATTCACCCGCCCTTCACTATTTGCGGGTTGAATACGACCTGGAGAAACTTGTTTGGTCATATCAAGTTACTTATAAAATCGATGTTGATTTAGTGCTTATTAATCGGAGAGTTCGATGTCTGTTATGCGTAACATTAATTTATTTTGTTGTGGTTACAAATGGTAAAAACACACATTCTTATCTACTTTTCAATTATATTGAAATATTATGGTATCTTCACCATATACACAAACATTATGAAATATTATCTAGTGAATAAAGCTACAGGTTATTAGAAACCTCTGAAACACTAAAATATACAGTAAACAGATCACACTGCTGGCCACTTTATAAAACTCTAACACCATATTTTGTGTTTATTGCAGGGTTCATATTTTGCATGACTTATTGTTTTACAGAAATCAGCAACTTATTGTTGATATTTAAGTTGTTAATAGCCCTTTTATTTCTTTTAATGTGTCCTCGTTAGTGTTCTGGTAGGTCATTTCTGAGGCACAGGCCCACAATTTTAGTTTTCCGGTCTGAACATGAATATTTTCGAGTATGCAATACGACTTTAAACTAGGTAAAAAATTTGTCTTGTGTGTGTGAAAAATGAGACGAACACTCAGCGTTTAGGATTTCACAGTAATTTTGTATCCAGGTCAAATAACGGCGGAAATCCTGCCAACTTGAAGCTATGCCACAGGCTGTTAATATGACACACGTCTCTGTACTTCTTATGTTAATGTTTTGCCGCTTTTAGTGAACGCCCGCTTTTACAAAATATTTTGCGACAGCTACGTATAAAAGTAGACAAGTTGTCTGACTTTTTTCCGGGCTGTATAATAGTAGAAAATAATGAGAGGGGAGTTGAAATGTATATGTTTGCATTGGTTTGCGAAGCCTATCTGTTTTGTTGTGTTTGCTATCCACCAATTTGTTCGTGAAATGTGTGATATTATATTAGCTTGACCTGTATGTATGTATTAGTATGTTGCATGAAAGTAACGGAATATTTTAATTCAATTTTCACCCACTTCCAACCGTGAGAATTGATTGAAATTTTTCACATCTATCAAGAACCGAAGATAATGCAATAACTTCATAGCTACGTCCTGTTAGTGACCTTACTTTGACAGTAACAAAAGAAAAGTGGTTGAATGTAATGGAATATTTGGATTCAATTGTTTTCCACTTAGAAATGTCCGAATAGTTTGAAATTTTTGCGAACGTTTTAAGAACCAATGACAATAGAATATTTTTATAGCAATGGTTTTCTCATTACTTTGGTAGCAACAAGAGACCAGTGGTTTAATCGTCAAAGCACAGATCTTTCTAATATGCGCTCCCATTTTCGCATCGATCTGTTGGCTTAGATGGTTAAGGAGCATGACTGTGAGACAAACGGTCCTCGGTTAGAATCTCCGTCTCGGCGGTAATTATTACCGTTCTTAGAACTGAACTTCATCTCTGATAAAGCTTTGTTTGTTTGCGATGTTAGCTAGGACGCTCCTTGGTTAGCGTTAAACTTTACGAACCCTGTAGCCTACAGGATTACTGGGTTAGGCTAATCCAGCGTGTCATGAATGCTCATGTCTGACAATTCGAAAAAAAATTGTCATTTGGTGACCGGACCTCTTCGTAGAATTCCCGACCAACAATGCAATATGCATTTAATTTCCCACTTCCAGACGTCCGTAATGTTTAAAAATTTGCGCACTTATTAAGAACCGATGAAAATTCAACAATTTGATAGCTTGTCCTGGTATTCTCATTACTTTGACAGCAACAACAGAAAATGTCTTTGAACGTTGTATCACAAATGTCGCTAATTTTCAGCCGCTACCAAGAGCGGTATGTAGGCATATCTGATTAATGCACCTGACTGGGGACGTACGGCCTTCCGTTCGGTTCCGGTGACGGATGGAATTCTTATGGTTCTTAGCACTGACTGACCTTAACCTTTGGCAAATCTTTGTGTTGTTTACGTGATGTAAGCTGGGAGGCTCCACGTAAAACAGTAGGTTCCTCGTACACGACAGGATTATTGACACTGTTGTTTTCCTGAAGTATCTGGGCGTAATAGTGCAAAGCAACATGAAATCGGACTTGCACATAACTTCCGTCATAGGCAAAGCTAAGTCTGGATTATGATTCGAAGGTCGTATTTTGAGAAGTTGTAATGCTCATACAAAGGAAATGGCGTACAAAACGCTAGCATTTGGATTACTGTTGTGGAGATTGGGATCCGTATCGCAAGAGATTCATTGACACGTTAGAGAAAGTGCAGAAGAGAGCCATCGATTCGTGACTGTTAGTTACAGTCCTTACGAAAGTGGTACAGGATTGATACATAGATTGGGCTGGGATTGTTTGGTAGACAGACGACGTCGTTTTCGTTTGAATTTATTGGAGAATACGCGAAGATCTTTAATTTACGATTGCAATGAAATATTTCTTCCGCCAACATATTTATGCCGCAATGACAGGAGGGAAAAGATTAGAGAAATAAGATGCCGTACTGATACTTTTATGTATTCATTTTTTCCTCGTTTTATTCGGGATTGGAGTGCGCAGAATTAAGATTGGTGCTTCGCACCCTCTGCCACCCACAATATTTGTGAATTGCAGAGTATAGATGTAGATGTAGATATAGGATTACCGTGTTGGGCTAATGCCACGAAATAAGTGCACATCCGCTGCAATTAGAAAATCCTTAGTCACTTCTATTTGGACCATTCGTTGATTTCGTGCCCAATAATGCCATACGCATTTAATTTGATTACCCACTTCCAGAAGTTTGAATTACTTGAAATATTGCGCACGTAATAAGGACCGCTGACAATACTATAATTGCACAGGTATATCCCAGTATTCTTATTACTTTGACAGTCACAACAGAAAAGTGGTTTTCTTGCGCTACCATTTACGCATGCGCATTTAACGATACTTTGATGCAAGCAACTTTGATAGTATGAGACTTTCCCGGCGTATTGATGCAGTGAATTCTTTACGGGAGTGCAGCCGGATAGTGTCGTAAAATGACGACGTTTCGACAACCTACTCGGTTGTCTTCGTCAGGTCTAGTTCAGATATTATTACTTGAAATCACTAAACAGACTAGCTTAGCTGCCGGCGAAAATCTGACTTCGTATATCGATGATTGCCAGGACGCTTAATCAGCGTCCTGATTGGGATAAGGAAGAAGTAATAATAATACTTTTTCCCTTTAAGGGTTGAATACCAAAAAATTTCTTTCTTAAATTATGATTAGACAACAGCGGAGACCGTACTCTTTAAAATGATATCTCATTTATCGATTTCGGGTAGGTATGAAGGCAAATAATAGCTTGTGACAAAAACAAAAAAACACCTATTAGAAATAATATATATTATCATTTTAACATTAACCTCTGTGAATAAGTGAAGTCATATACCTCACAAGTTGCATGGTTAGAAATTGTTTTCCAAAATTTTAGGGGAGTGATCTTTTGATTCCTATGTGTTTGATATTCCGAGCCTGGAGGCTTAACAGCGTCGTTTGAGATACAGCACTTCCCACGACCCACCCTGCTATCACGCAGATGGTCGTAAAACGCAGCAGTGTGGTCGCCTTGGCGCGAGTCCGCGCTGCCACAATCGATCCCCCAGGTCGATAGGTCGCAATATCCGCGCACAACGACGGTGGAGGGCTGGCGTGATTGGTAGACGAGAGAAAACCAAAGCGCGGGCAACCGAACACAGCTTCTTTGGAGCGTGGCTGAAGAGAGGCCCAGTAATAGTACAGAGCTCACAGACCCCTCTGCCCCAGACAACTCGCTTTTGCTTTTATCACAAGCCGAACGAATTCCTCTGTAAATCCCATCTTACACTAAAATCCCGATGGCTTCATATATTAAAGTTTTAAAATCATATTTTCCAGTGTTTTCCCCGAGTAATAAGACGTTCCTATTGAATAACAGCAATGCCTCTATCAATCCTGTTTAAATATCTGGACTGAAAACTAGGAAGAATTTGGAAATAGTCTCAGACAAACGGCATTGTGGAAGTCAATTCCATTTTTATAAGTTTTCATGGTTTTCCTGTTTATTTTTAATATTCCTCTTACTCAATAAGTTTAATCACTAAATATTTATTTTATTTTCGTGTCAGAAACGTACATATTTACACAATAACAATCATTAAAATATATTTTACCATAACTTCGCCACTTCCCGTGCACTCATCTTCAAAGGTCTCATACAAGTGTAAAAGGTTGGAGACAGTGGACGCTGGAGCATGCGTTGAACAGTCTGATCTACTGAGAAGTCGCACTTGGTGTTATCGACCTCAGCATAATTCCATCTCACTAGATTAAGCTTGGATTGCCCGCTCCTAATCTCAGCATATTCAGAGACTTCCATACAAGCCATCTCTTGCCATAGAGAGGTGGTAGAGCTTCAGAAAATCTTCTCCAACGAGGGGAGTAAGGGGCCTTAGCCTTCAACATTTGTAATCTGGCTTTCTCAGTTGCAGTTGTAAATTCCTTTGATGTACTTCTACACGATTCCTGGTCTTAAGTCTTTTGGTGTGCAGTAAATGCCAATTTAATGGATGAAATCCTCTTTCTTCCATTCCTTGTCCACTGCTATATCTATTTTAACTAAAGGTGGTGCTATTCCTGCAAAGCGGTGGAGCCATTCGAATGAATTTTAATAGCCTGTTATGATTACGAATGTGTTGTTGAATAAACCGTGCTTTAGTATTAATTTTTTTTTGGTACCTGTATTTCCCACGTATCAATCAGATATTTATTAATGAGGATCCAGTGATCGTGCAGAGGTCGAAATTGATAGGAAAAGGGGATCTTGCATCGGAATCCACTTAATTTCACGACATGTTGTTGGCAGAACAGTGGTGGACAATATCAAGGAGTAACTATGTGAATTAAAGTTGAAGAACAGTCCATACTTAGTAAATAGGCGGTGGTGCATTTTGCTAATATGATAGCAGTTGTTATTATAGTCTATTTTGGATTCAAGAAGTTACAGTATCAGGGCTGCATAAACGTAATTACTAAAATATTATTTATATTTGTTTTTGGTATAATTATTACTTTTTTTTTTTTTATTTTTTTTGTGCTGTCCTCAGTCTTTCGACTGGTTTGATGCAATCCTCCATCCTTTCCTATCCTGTGCTAACCTCTTCATTTCTGCATACCCCTTACAGCCCACGCCCTCAATTATATATTTTATATATTCTAATCTATGTCTTCCTCTACAGTTCCTACCTACGACTGTTCCCTCCACCAGCAAATTAACCAATCCAGCATGTCTCAAAATATGACCTACCAGCCTGTCTCTTCTTTCCGTAAGTTTCTTCCACAAACTTCTTTTCTCAACCATCATTTCCAAAACTCGTTCATTTCTTACTTTGTCTGCCCACTTAATTTTCAGCATTCTTCTGTAGCACCACATTTCAAATGCTTAAATTTTATTTATTTCTAGTATTCCTAAAGTCCATGTTTGCTACCATAAACTGCTGTGCCCCACATAAAGAGTTTTAAAAATTTCTTTCTAATTCCTAGATCTATATTTGAAACTAAAAGGTTTCTCTTTTTCATGAAGGCTCTTTTTGCTAGTGCTATTCTGCTTTTAACATCATTCCTTTTTCGGCCATCGGTTGTAATTTCACTTCCCAAGTAACAGAATTCACTTACTTCTCCTATTGCATCCGTTCCTATTTTTATATTTAGTCTACTAGTATTGGTTTCATTTCTGCAACATTTCATCACTTTTGTCTTGCTTTGATTTATATTCAGTCCAAAATCTTCCTTCAGTATTTTTTTCATGCCATTCAGTAACTTCTCAATATCCTCAGCCCTCTCTGTTAACAAGACAATGTCATCAGCAAATCGTAGTATACTGATTTTTTCTCCCTGAAAACTTATGCCACATGGAAATTTTTCTTTGACTTTCTTCATTGCTTCTTCTACATACAAGTTGAATATTAACGGGGATAGACTAGAACCTTGTCTCACACCCTTTTTAACTGATGCATGTCTCTCGTGATTCTCTACTTTTATTATAGTCAGCTGATTCGTATATAGTTTATACAGTATTCTTGTGTCTCGATACTTTAGGCCTGACTTCTTTAAAATTTTGAACATCTTGCCCCACCTAACATTATCAAAAGCTTTTTCTAAATCAACAAATGCCATAAAAGTATCTTTGTTTTTCTTGATCCGCCCTTCTGTATTAATCTTAAAGACAGAATTGCTTCCCTTGTACCTCGATT
Organism: Vandiemenella viatica; assembly: GCA_031002005.1. Lineage (NCBI taxonomy): Eukaryota > Metazoa > Arthropoda > Insecta > Orthoptera > Morabidae > Vandiemenella > Vandiemenella viatica. The sequence continues at coordinate 162,475,491 of JARYHS010009186.1, forward strand.
TTTCCTAAACCCAAACTGATCTTCACCTACTATCTCGTCTACTACCTTTCCATCCTTCTGTATATTATTCTAGTCAGTAATTTTGAAGCATGTGATGTTATACCAATGGTGCGATAGTTCTCACATTTGTCGGCTTGTGCATTCTTCGGAAGTGTGAAGTTGATATTGTTATTATTACTATTATGAGCAGATTATAATCCATTCCTCTGGCAATGCAGATTAGTATGTTAAAGAAAAAATTTGTAGCATGAATCAGTTCTACGAGAGGTTTCAAATATATTCGAGATTGTAACGGCAGTATGAACTTATGTTAAACAATTAAATTAATGCAGTGCAACATTTTTTGAATGTTTATATAAGTTAAATAACGAAATTTTGAGTGACTCCAGAAACGCAAGAAAAATCGACCACAGTGGGGATCGCAATTTATTTATAATAACTGGCCAGCTTATCCGGTAGGCTGGGTCCCTCTGGGGACAATATTGACGTCATCAAATTAAATTGAAATCTGTAACTAATAAGAAGGATGATTCTAAGAACTCATCACTTATTCCTTCAAAACAGATTTTCAATATCTACGTAAAATGAGTATTTAATCGGTGACGAAAATTAGACACTTCACTGGCAATATGAAATATAATAAAACTGATTCAGCTAGTAACTTTCCTTCTTGCTTTCCGTGATATATAAATAAATTGGCAATAATAATATTGACAGAAACGGTTGTTAAGCTACCTTTAGTATAGTGTCAACACAGTACCATCAAAAGTTTCTGGTCAACCAGAAGCAATAGTAGTAGTGATAAAATTGTCAGATCTATCAGTGCCTTTATGAAATCCTTACATTTAGATTTAAAAACCCCTATGAATGGGGAAAAGTTATATGGCTGTGTAAAGAGAGGAGCGAACTGCACTGTAAAAAATGACAAAGGATAACTTTAATGGTTTAGTATTCTCCTAAATAGAATAAAAGGCACTATTGAAGGAGCACTGGGTTAAGAAGACCCCATTAGATTTTTGTGTGTGGTGTTGTTCGAAAAAAGAATACAAAGGTAAAGTAAACACAAGAGACAATTTACTCACTTGAATTGTAACACTGCTATCCCCATAAAGCCACACCAAGACTTACTCGGAAGTGCTACACACATTTTTGCGAAGAGAGCTACAAAGTGCATTGAAATCGATGGTGGGATTTTCGAATATTTAATTTCAACTTTTGTAAAATATGCGGATAAACGGATAAATAAAATACTTCAATAACTTGTTTGTGTGCTCTTGATCCTTTCTTGAGGTATATTCATGCCTAAAATTCCAGCATCTGTATCTCCAAACCGGACACATTTTTATATTAACTTTTTTACTCAATATTGTTCATGATACCACCTCCTTTAATATTCCTTCTGAATCATCCTGAGGCGGGAGATCGAGGGTTGTGGTGCGGGCCCCCTCTTTGTGGTGTGGGCCCCCATTTAGTGGTGCGGGCCCCTAGGCTACAGCCTATGTAGCCTATGCTTAAATGTGGCCCTGCATGTCCAGTATTGATATATCTTAAGGGATAATGAGAGTACCATAACTCGGTGTTTCGTCAGCCGTTAGGCGTAACTTTACCCCAACCGCAAAGGCGGGATTTTAAAAGGTTCTATTGATTTTGGCAAAATTTACTACACATGACTCGGTAAAATTGAAGTTACGCTACGTTTGACGATTCCCAAAAGTAGGGTGACGAAATAAGAATCACTGACGGGTTCCATGCAAAGAAAAGTTGAGACAATGAATAGTATTATCTTCAATGATGTGCCGTGTAGTACCGGAGTGTTGATAGAAACGTAAACTAGAATGTGAATAAGGTTGTAACGGATGTCCTCTGCTAGAAGACCGTTTAAAAGGATCAGCTTTACCTACTTCCACTAATTGAACATAAATTTGTACTCCACACCATGCATCACTATAAACATTGTAATCTACTTTAACCTTCGATCTCTAAAACTGTAATCTACTTTAACCTTTGATCTCTTTTATTAAGCTGAGTACATTTTCGGTCCTCTATTTATTTCAGACGACATAGAACGTTGGCTCTTCCGTTAAATTTAATTATATTCCTGTTTACTCGTAAGAAAGAATATAATGAACTTTTCTTCTCATTTACATCAACAGGTTCCTCAATCGTTTGCTCAATATTAATCACACCGACGTTCAGTTTAAAAGCACATTTATTTTACAGTCGTACATAAATTAGACTGCACTACAAATAGTTTTGTACAAAACTATGCAACTTTCCTTATGTCCCTTCTTCTAACAGCTTAGAGTTCAAATTCAATCCGACATGTTTTGTTGGCTCATATCTCGCCTTTTTCTGTTTAGTAAACACTCCTTGCTATCTGTTGTCCCACTGCCCGTTTTACTCCTTGTCTGTCAAGGATCTTCCAACCCAGCACTACTAGTATTTATAACAATTGCCATACATATATATTTATATTTAAGAACATACTTCCCAACAAGCGTGATATATATCCTTTACAGGGTGACTGTTATTTTCGGATGATTGCGGTAGAAGAAGTGAAAAGACATACGGAATAAGCAGCTGAAAACACATGACCCCGTCATCGTCAGCAGTAAGGAGAATAGTAAATGCCTATAGTCGAATGGGACAATCCTGCTATTAGTTGAGACAGCAGTGGTTATACACGGTGTTACCTATGTATTGGGTGCAACAAGCTAAGCACCACATATCCGATGATATCCCTACCCAGTGTCAGAAGTGGGTATCGAGATGCCTGTGTCTGGATTCAGAGGATGGGTTAGTAAGCAGCTGATCAAAGCTGGCTCAAAACAACGGTGGTGTTATTTGTTATTGTTTTGTACTGTTATAATGTTTCGAAATAGGCCTACGATATTCGTTTTGTGATTTTTTTGTTTCTCGTATTTTTTCCTCCCCAGCAAAAACCTCACTATAATTGATGAGTCTGAGCAAGTAGATTTGAGTTTTCACCAAACCGAAATAATTAGCTTCCTTAATGTCAATGGAATATGTAGTTATCGTTCCATAACATTTCGTTACACGCACGCCTTGCTCCTAAATTAATCCAAGCAACTACATAATTTTATACCAGAAAAATGATGTAACTCTTTTAAAAGATACCATTCTTCTATTAACTCTGAAAATAAATAACTATAAAATTTGAGATTATTTCTGAGCAGACTTAATATTCTCAAGCTAAAAACTTTTTCAAAACTTCAGCAAATCAGATCAGAGAAAAAAAAAAAAATTCGAAGGATTTTAGAATAAGTTATTCCATCGTAAATATCTAACGGTCGTCTTCCATGTTTATTATTTAGAAATTCTCTCAACTCGTCTCACGGTCACTCCATTTTTCATATTCGTTCGCTCCTTTTACTCACCGTAAATGTATCTCATTGTATGATTTTTTTTGGTTTAGTAATTATCGAATTTGGTTTAATACTCATGGGTGTAATCTGGAGGAGGAACATAGGGAAGCATGCCAAAATTCTGTTCTATAAAGTATATTACTAGCCCATATTGACTTATGGTTCTGAATGATGGACTTGGGAAAAAAAGAGATTTTAGCAAATTACAGGCGGCAGAAATAAGGTTTCCGAGAGGGATAGAGAATGTCAAGAGGTAAGATAAAATCAGAAATGAAAACACCAGGGACAGACTACAAGTTGAAGCATTAGAAGAGATGTTAACAAGGAAATTGCAGTGGTTGGGGCATGTTATGGCTGTGGAGGAGGGAAAGATGCCGAAAGTAGAACTGCTGAACAGCGGGAAGGGAACCAGTTACAAGACCTCGGGCAAGATGGATGGATCAAGTGAAGAATGAAAAGAGGCTAAGGGAGTCGTTTGGAGAAAAGTGATGGAGGAAAAATCTTGCAATGACCGCCAGACTATGCAAGACGACTCGCAAAAGCGCAAACGTCTAATGATGATGATGATGATGATGACGATGCAAGGAAATTTGTAAAAAATAATTGGTAGAAGTGGCGAAGTACAGGGCATTGATTGCGTTGCACCATCTAGCAAGAATAATTAATGATCAATTTGTACACAGTTATACACTGAAGAGCCAAAGAAACTGGTATATGCAGGCGTGTGCAAAGACAGAGATATGCAAACACTCAGAGTACGGTACAGCAGGCGTCTGACGCAAGCGTTAGATCGGTTACTGCTGCGACAATGGCAGGTTATCACGATTTAAGTGAGTTTGAACGTGGTGTTATAGTCAGCGCACGAGAGATGGGACACAGCATCTCCGAAGTAGCTATGAGGTGGGGATTTTCCCATACGACCATTCCGTGAATATCGGGAATCCGGTAAAACATCAAATCTCCTACATCGCTGCGGCCGGAAAAAGATCCTGCAAGAACGGGACCAACGACGACTGAAGAGAATCGTTTAACTTGAGATAAGTGCAACCCTACCGCAAATTGCTGCGGATTTCAATGCTGGGCCATCAAAAAGTGTCAGCGTGCGAACCATTCAACGAAACATCATCGATATGGGATTTCTGAGCAAAAGGCCCACTCATGTACCCTTGCTGAGTGCACGACACAAAGCTTTACGCCTCACCTGGGCCCGTCAACACCGACATTGGACTGTTGATGGTTGGAAACATGTTGCCTGGTCTGACGGGTCTCGTTTCCAATTGTATCGAGTGGATGGACGTGTACGCGTATGGAGACAACCTAATGAATTCATGGACCCTGCATGTCAGCAGGGGACTGTTCATGGGACCCGTGATACGTCTAAATATGACTCTGACAGGTGTCACGCACGTACCATCCTGGCTCATCACCTGCATCCATTCATGTTCATTGTGCATTCCGACGTACTTGGGCAATTCCATCAGGACAATACGATGCCCCCCACGTCCAGAATTGCTACAGAGTGACTCCAGGATCACTCTTCTGAGTATAAACCCCTCCGCTCCCCAGACTTGAATATTATTGAGCATATCTGGGAAGCCTTGCAACGTGCCGTTCAGAAGAGATCTCCCCCACTCTTACTCTTACGGATTTATGGACAGCCCTGCAGGATGCATGGTGTCAATTCTCTCTAGCACCACTTTAGACATTAGTAGAGGCCGTGCCACGTCGTGTTGCTATACTTCTGCGTGCTCGCGGGGGCCCTACACGATATTAGGCAGGTGTACCAGTTTCTTTGGCTTTTCAGTGTGTAATACTACAAATCGCCAATACTGACAACGAAAATCTTTTGAATTTATACGACGAGGTGGCCAGTGCAAAAATGACGTACGATGCATAGCGATGTTGGTAGTTTGTAGTTGGATCAAAATATAAATGACACATTTGAAGAAAGTGTTTTTCAACTGAAAGAGATACGCAGGAAAAGACTTACAATGACTTTCGAAACAATTAGTATTTATGTAATGTTTTACTAACAGAAACAGAAATATGCGAAAAGCTACCAATATCTTTGTGATATGTAGTGCTGCTACTAGAGGTATTGCCATTTCTCTTAACCGATGCCAGCCAGTCTCGCAGTTTAACGCTGAACTGTCGCATACTCGTGATCTAGATTGTCAATAATTTTACCATTTATAAGCTGAATTTCAAAAATTTCCTTTCTAATTTAATGATTTTAACAAGGCGGAGACCTTAATGTTTAAAATGATACCTCATTTATTTGGTTAAGTCAGAAGGGAAAAAGGAAAAAAGAACGCCATTTAGAAATAATATATATCAAAACATCGCAGACAACAAAGGGGATTATTGTGGTTACGTTTCCGGAATCTCAGTTGTGACGACGGTTGTAAGGATTGCAGCGATGCTCCGAAAACACGCTTCTTGGAGTTAAGGAAATGGTATGGGCGACGGGAGGACCACGGAACAGCAAGTGTCGGAATGAGCCCTCGCAGTGCCGTTAAGAGCGCCCTGCTGAATATTGCATGCGCGTAGGCACCAGCCTACGCCGTGGCCCGCTGCTGGACAAGGCAGAAGATTCCAGCGCAGAGAGGTCTAACATATGTTGGCGCATGCTATGAAAATTGTATAAGTAACATGTATAAATTATAGCTGTGCCCTCTATACTCAGCAGTATGGAGAGGCGTACAGTTGAAGTAAAGCTATAACTCGTATATGAGACTGTGACGTTCATTCCATAGACATTTTTTTTCTTTTTTAATAATGCAACAGTTACTTTATTTACTCAACCATTTATGTAAATCTGAGAGCACTGTTATGATAATAAGTGTATTGTATAGTCCATATACATACCTTAACTATTCCATACTAGTTACAAAAATCTGATATTTTCTATTTCATTACGTCAAGAATGACATCTAAACGAAGCTTTTGAAGGACTAATTTCTGGGAGGAGAATGACAGACGGAGCGTGGGGGGTGAGTGGTTAACGCTCTGGCCTCGCATTCGGAAGGACGCCGGTTCGAATCCCGTCCGGGTGTGCAGATTTGCGTTTTCCATGGTTTCCAAAAATCACTCCAGGTGAATGCTGGGATACTTCCTTCATAAAGGTCATGGAGGAATTCCTTTCCGTTCTTTGTCCCCAGTCTCACCCCGCTTCTAATGACTTCGACGTCGACGTGGTGTAAAACCATAATTAGAAGAAAAAAAAGTGAGAGGAAGAAGGAGATGTAAGATTACAAATAACATCAAAGGAAATGGCAATAACATGGACATGAAGGTAAGGGCAGAAAATATGAATGCATGGAGAGCAGTCATGTGAAAACCTGCTTCAGGAAAGAACACTGATGATGATCAAGAATAACATGCACAGTGTTATAGCTGAAGTAATATCATAGATCAGTTAATTAATTGTCGACACACAGCTCAAAACAGAAGGAATTAATTATTTCTATAACATATGGTAGCAAACACTCAATGACTGAAAAATTCTGTATTAAGACAAGTCCGAATACTTCTAGAGGGATAACTTGTTACGTTTGGTTCCTTCCTTTTGATGTAGGCTATGTATCAGGAAAAAATGAGACTGTAAAATTTTGCGTGACTCAAACATATTTACGGGTCATGGTACCGTTGAATTTTGAAACTGAAGAGAGCCTGAGGTGTTACAGATAGATGTGAGATGGTTTCAAAAATTAATTACTGGAATCATAAATTGAACGTTGTTTGTTTTATCTCCAGCCAAATTAGACAGACTCTGGCGGTGAGACCCTTTAATCTTCCGGTAAACGTACCTTGTGGACGAGTCCCAGTTCCCTAACCTTTCATTTCACACCTTGCAGGTTTTAAATAAGTTTTCAAAGTCTGAATAGTTGGAATTTTGTATATTTTTTCTGTTAATTTTCTGAAAATGCCTTCTGTTAATAGCTAATATAATTATTTCCTCTATATTCCTCGATTAACTAAAATTGTTTATGATTATAGGGTGGAGTCAGAATTCCTTCTTGAAGGCTTGATGAGTAAACATCTTGGCATAACGCTTGATAATAAACTCAACTGGGCAGAGCACATTAAGCAGGTGGTAAGTAAAGGTTACAAAATCCCATAATTACTTGAGAGGGTGATGAGAGGGGTGTACTAGAGATGTTGGGGAATTGGGTTACAAAACTTTGGTCAGACCAATGATTGAATTTGGTGGTGTACTTTGGGACTCACATTTTGGGTGTGCAAAGAACAGCTAGATTTGTTTGTGAAAATTATCGCAGGACCCAGTCAGTATCTGAGATGATAAAGGAGCTGGATTGGGAGTCATCGGAGCGCAGGAGGAGGTTGAAGAGAGTGTGATGTTGGTGATGGGGCTTGGAAGGATATTTGTTGAAGAATTATGAATAGTGCATGGAAGGAAAAAGATGACCATGATCACAAACTGACACTCGATTTCATGCAAGATGGAGTGGAAAAAAATTTCTTTTGTGGGTATGTGTGTCAGGGATTGGAACAAATTACCAAGTGTAGTGATGAATACGTGACCAAAAATGCTGAAGGAATTTAAAGTTAAAATTTGTAAATTGCAAAAATAGATGGGGGAGTAATTTAACAGTCAAATTATATAAGATAATTAGATAATAAAGTAATTAAATAATATTGGATAATTAGATGACTAAGGAATTACCACCATCGGAGTGTGTGCTCTATTCCAATTAAATTAATAATTAATTAATTAAAAATAAAAATTATTCATTTCACTACATACTCAAGCTCTAATGTTATTTCAAACTGTGACGCTGTTGTTCCCTGTGCACCATCGGTGAAAAAACAAATTACGGTCAGAATATGATCTAGAATTCTAGATGAATATAATAATCTTTTGTGTAAAAAATGATCCGTATATCTATGTTGTTACTGATTGCTATGTAAACGTTCTTCTTTCTAGATTCTTTTGACTCGAAATAGAGTCGTATCAAAACGAGAAACAAGTTATTAGTTTTTTAATTAGTGAAATACTTCACACTTTTCTCCTTCATTGTTAGGAATGTTCATTGACATTATAATGTTGTAATATGCCGTATAATGTTCTTACACGTTTATCATCTGCGCCTAAATGTTGGCACACGGTTGAATCTCATAGGATTCAGTAGAGTCAAAAATATGACGTTTTTCTCATTTTGACGTATCACCCTCTGATTTCAAATTTTCTTCGATGACATTGTTAACGTTTGAGACAAACACGCGTGATAAGACTACTAACACAATACTGATTAGCAAATTGTAATTTCATCGTTCTTCTAAACCAATAAATCTGAATTGGATGATTCATTTTTGTCACGTATCTAATACGTTTTTTTTTTTTTTTTTTTTTTTTTTTTTTTTTTTTTTTTTTTTTTGTAACAGTTTTTAAATGTAATTTTAGTTTTGGCTTATTAGAAACTGAATTCTCTATCTATCCAATAATTCTAAGTACTGTAATATGGTATTACTAGTTTGCAGTATCGAGTATTTTCAGTTCCGTACATTGTTTTATATTAAAATTTTAGTATATTATTTAAAAAAATAATAGATCATACCTCAGCCTTCTGAATACAGCTTGATTGTAAACAAATGAAAACTTGACAACAAATCTTCTAGGGTTTGCAGTCGAATTTTATTATAAAGCGACAAGCTTTCGGCTACTAGCTCAGTAGCCATCTTCAGGTCGATTAATGTATCGACGATCTTGCCTTGATGGATACCAGGCGTTTTTTGTACCATTAGGGAAAGTCCATTAATTACGTGATGTGTTTTTTCCGGAAATCTGCCCCCTCCTCCCGTGGTGAGTTTTCGCTGTACCCCCCACCCCCACCCCCGTCACACATAATTAATGGACGCCCCCTTAATAAAAGTTGAAAGGAAGGGTAAAGAGGAGAAAGTCATTTTTAAGTACTTTACACTTATTCCACGCAGTTGATCCTCTGTTTCAATAAAGACGTTCAGAATTTTGTTGGACATAGCTATGGTAAGAAACGAAAGGAGAAGACTTTCACAAAAAAGAAAGCTTAACCCTTTCAAGCGAACGTAAGGGGCGCGGAAGGCACTTTGCCGGACGGCGGGCTGAGTGGATAGGGTGGAGAGGAGAGGCTGTTTTGTGTCGCTAACACACTCGGCAGCCAGGTGGCTTCCAGCTTGCAAACGAGATTCCGCCAGAGACCTTGCAGAAGCGGGTGTGCTCCAGGGAGACCTTACGACCCACCTCTGCCAGATTTACAGGCAGCGTCCACATGTTTCGGCTGAACATTAAATACTTGGGTGACAAAAATAACTAATCAGCCGTTTATTCATAAAGACTTGCAAGAATCGCAAGCAAACTACCAATGTAAACAAGACGACAAATTTATTTATCACGGAAAAGTTTAATACGTAGTATGAACAAATCAACAATTCGGTCAATATTACGACATATTAAAATTAGTTTTGAGGCTTATTATATGAAATGACGTAGCAATACAAGGATTATATAAAGTTCCGGTTAATCGCCTAATAACGATAGATACATGAATTCTTTCCAAGGAATTGCTTCTCATAGGGTACTTAATTTGGTTTTGAGTTGAAACTCATTCAGTGTGATGTATCCCGCTCTTGGTATAAATTAAATGACGATTGTAAATTATTATAAATACGATTATTAATTATATTAATTAATAGTGGGAGGGAACAGGGTGTTGCTTTGTAAATCATCAGTACCGTTGTATCAGCGTTTTGACATAAATTTACATTTATTCCGTAAGTAAAAATTCATCAGGTTAACTCCTCTTAACAATGGTATGTAAACAAATTACAACAACCCTCAGTAAATCAAATAGCATGTTCTTTTTAATTGACTCTGCTCAGCGAGAGCAATGATGTTACTTGAGGGCGGCACTGGGTGTAGTCATTTGCAGTGATCACAGCTGGCGTGGTTATCATTTTGAAGAGACGGTGTCCTCCGCGTTGCTTGGAGTTGGTCGACGAGACGTCTTCACGTTAAAATTCGTTTAATGTACTCGTAGCTGAGCCCTTCATACGAGCTTGTTCCATCAATTGTTGGATCTAATTGTCCGTCGTCGAAGATCACTTCTCCAACACGTATGCTCGGCTTCCACCATGGAACACAAGTCAAAAGCAAACAACACAAAAATTAGCCGCTGCACCCACTTTGTTCGTCTAGGCTGGGTCGCGTGCTGGGTCGCGTACAAATCACCGGCGTGAAAGTCGGGCCACACTAGACCGAGCCGAGCCCGCACGGTCACCGCACCGACACTCGGCGTCATTTGAATTCACTTCAATCGGGTGAGCGACAAAATAAGAAAAATGTCGGTGTGGTGACGGTGCGGGCTTGGCTAGGTCTAGTGTGGCTCGACCTTGACTCGGTATCACTTGATCCCTCCCATAGTGTCCGCCACCTTTGCACTCCATACGACACACCCCGTAGCGAGTTTCCGAAGGTCACTGCCAGCTACCGTTACTCAACTATTGTCCCAATCGGCTGGCCTGCCCAGGCTACAGCGTCCAGTTTCAAACACATGTATCCAGCCCCGGTGTTAGGGGGGGGGGCGGGGAGGGGGTTTAGCGAGGCAATTGTACCCCGGGCCCGCCCGCTGAGGAGGGACGGGACCCCGATGAATTCCCTAATTGTCGCCCGAATTTGCCCCAACCGGTTACGTAACTGCTAAGAACGCATACCTGGGGTCCGGGACTCCTAGCGCCGGCCCTGCATGTATCTAAATTTACTGTTGAATGTGCTTGCCCACAACCGATACACTACAAGTGCAAGTACAGTGTTGAAGTTTAATCATTTCATTATTGTCCATCATAGTGTGACGTTGTCAGCGATCGGGTTGTTGCATTAAGTATCAGACACAAACTGTCTGATTTTACAAAGTCCACCTCACATCTACAAATAATTAACAAGAACTAGTGATCTGCAGTCAAGTTACATTGGTGGTGATTATTTCGTTCCGAATTAGTGAAGAATCTCTTTATACCTCCAGAGCCCAGTACCAAGAGCCACCGCTCCCTCTTCCTTCCTCCTCCGTAACGGGATGGCTTTCTGCCAACCAGCTTTTCGTCTTCCATCTCGAGCGATTCAATTGGCTGGGGTATGTAAATATACATTACAAATGATTTTATTGTTACATTAACAAATTACTTATCAGCTAAATCAATAACTTCCCACTCTTGCAGTTTCTCTGTACACCATACTGGACGCTAGAATATCCCCCAGTTGTTATTTTTACAAGAATTGCGTTATCTTTCCTCGTTTCGAGAGTTCGCTGCGATGTGCAAAGGCGAATGATTTTTATAATCCCCCAAAACCTGTTCGCAGCACATAATGCCTATCAGTCACGCTTCTTATTTGTCACGAGCGGAAGAGGTACTAACTAACTATCACCACTTGTCTCATTGACACTGTGTAGGACTGTCCGGGGAACAGAAATGTTACGGAAATCTGCCTCTTTTCGCAGGGCCAGACCTTTGCCACAGTGTTGCTTCTTATTCGAAAGCAATCGCTTTCCATAAAGCTCTCAGTCGCCTATTCAACTTTTATTCCTCGATACTGACTGACGATTTTGTTACAAATTTTTCCTTCTTACAGTTGCTTCCACAATTAAAACAAAACACTTATGCACAATAAAGGTATCAGCACCGATAATATATATCCATATGTTAAGAATATACTGGGTGTTTCAGGAGGAATGGTAGGAGGTGGCAGTATAAACGATATTGAATAAAAATGTTCATATAAATATATGTCCCATTTCCATTCGTTTTTTAGATACAGGTGCTGGAATGTTACTTTATGCATAAAATAAACCTCAGAAAATGATGAAGAGCACACAAATAATTTACTGAAGTGCTTCATTCATGCAAAAACACACGCATATTTTACAAAAGTTTAAATTAAATGTTCGAAAATCCCATCATAGACTTCAATACGCTTTGCAGCTCTGTTCGCAACAAACGAGTAGCTCTTCTGAATACGTATTGGTATACTTTTAAGACGGAAGCATTGTTTACATTGCGAGCGAGTAATTCGTGTCTTATGTTTACTTTTGTAAAATATGCGTGTGTTTTTGCGTGAATAAAATACTTCAAGAAGTTATTTGTGTGTTTGTGTTCTTGATGATTTTCTGAGGTTTATTTTATGCTTAACATTGCAGCACCTGTATCTCCAAAACGAATGGAAATCGGACACTTGTTTGTATGAACATTGTTCATACTATCATCTCCTTCAATATTTACCATCCCTACTGAATCAACATGAGAAGACTGCTGTTATTGAACCAAGCTTAAACATATTGTATACAAGGTTAAATTGCAAATTCAAAACAAGACCTAAAAAGTCACTTCAACATTGACGTTCGTATTTACTATAACTGACTTCCTCCAAACGTGAACACTTTTTTTAATTCAATAAATTGAGTTATAGCCAGCTAGATGGCCGAGATTGCTGAGATCCAATGGTGTTGTCTGGTTCTTGACGCTTGTTTGGATAATTCGAGACCAGGTGGTGGAGTGATTTCATGATTCTGAACTTGACCAGCAGGTTGGGATAAGTGGTAGTGGTGTACAATTCCTGATGACGTTTACCTAACTCTAGGTAAATTTGCACACTACTTCGCCTTGCATATCGAACGAGGACATGCAGCATTGTTGATGGTGATTTGTATATGAGCTACGGCCTTTAAAGTTGGTCTTATCCAGCTAGAGTTGGGCTCGTATATCATCAAATCCAAACTGCCTTTGGTATAGTTAAAAGTATTTTTGCCGACATATTTATAGTATTTGTTAAATGTGTCATTTCAACGTCGTCACGAATACTTAATTTACTCGCTGTGATACATTGACGTATTTAATAATGATTCAAGACAGACGAAAATTGATGGCCTAAAACATCGTTAAAGATATTGATACTCTGAAACAGTAGACCAGAAAGATATTCAATACATCAGTTTTTGTGGGTATTGTCTGTGGTAAAACTTCGACGGGTGAAATATGTAAAAAAATCTTTACACACCTGACTAATAATCAAGAATTCTGTTATTTTATTTTGAGTTGTATGTAACTATTAAACGTTTACTTTCAATGACCGCTTCTTAAAATAATTATTATTAGTTTACTTTTACCTTTGGAGCCGTTTCTGTAACATAACACCTTATGACTTATTTTTTTACCCAGATAGTGCATGGTGATAGCTTCCGCGTTACAATTCCAAAATTACCCGTTTCTTGCTTCTATATTATATGAAAAAAAATGTTAATAGTAGCTTTTCCCACCTTTTTTTATTCTTTTAATTCGTCGATTAATTTGGTATCAAATACTTAACACGTTAGGCCGAACAGTACTTTTTTTCTCTGACTTTAACACTGCATCACAGTTAATTGCAAGTTTCACTTATGCATAACATATTTGTTCACCAGAGTAATTAACTTTATTTAATTCAAGACACTTTTCTATTTACAGTCCAACTAATTAATCCATGAATCATGGAGCTTCTTCTAGGCTGCAGTCGTTTCCTTACACCATTCTAGGCTATATTTTCATCTATTTCCCTTCTTATCTTGTCATTTATTACTTTGCCTTCAGGAATACGCATGAAATAAAGTTAGTACCATTCATTTACAATTGATAAAAAACGAAATAAATACATTATTTTTATATACTTACTAATGCAAGCCCGTGACAGTTTTTTTAGTATCGTCACGGGTCTAGATTAGTTCCAGTTTTTACGATGAAAGATTATGGCAGGTTGATCTGATCTGGCCACATATAAGCTTGACCTGTGTTTCACCCTTAGGATGAATAAAATCTCTTTAGCTTGAAGAACTCAGAAGCATTAATAGAGGTAACTGTTTCAAAGGTCATACACTCGAACTTGCTTAAATACGAACTTGACTTGTACTTGACCCTTAAAGTTAAACCTGAATTAAAAAAAAATTCTATTTGCTTTGAAAGCATCACGTTGTTTATTATTGAGACTGGGCAAACACTCATAATGTAAACATTGGTCATAGTATCTGTGACGGCCAGAGATATTAACACACATTCCATATTATGAAAAAGTTGAGCAACTCCACAGAAATAGTCGATTCGGTGACACATTTGGTCTGATGTCCACTTAAAATAACACTCACATACAGCGAACATGAATAAAGACCAATAACGAAAGTGGTCAGTAAAATTCCTAAAAAGCAAATAAACCGTAATGCATAAATTTTGGTCAAGCAACGACATTAGTGAAAGTTGTAATTAAACTGAAATTTATCCTAAGCCGAAATGACAATTGACATTCGTGGTTACAGCAGAGACTATGAGTAATTTTGTTAAAATTTTTTTAAGGTGCTTTAACTAGTAACATGTTACTGAAAAGCAGATCCACGTTCTTTTCCGCCGAAAAATTTATTAAAATTTTGTTAACTATGAAACACAATGAAAAGTAAACTTAATGAATGTATTATGACAATTAATTTGGTAGCAGTTACTTAGTTATTAAATTGTAGATATAACCACGAATTCCTTCTTATGGTATCTCTGGTCGCTGTTTTTCGAGCGAAGGCTGACACGTGACACATTTCTCCAGCCAATAGCTACCTAGGTGAGTGGGTGACCTTACGAAATTATATAGTAGATTAATATATGAGCGTGACGCATGGCCTCTACAAGTTTTCTCTGTTCACTTTGGCATTGGTTCTGTTACGTAAAAGAAAAACGAAAGTTCATGCAATTAAACGAAGAGAAGTCAAAACGAACTGAGGAAACTGGTAAATTTTAAGAGTATATTAAACGCCTTTCATTTTCAGTGGGGCGTGTGCGTTGAAGATCTGATTAACCACTTCAAAGCTCCGCTACCACTTGCCAAGACGAATACAACTTCTTCCGCGCCAAAATTCTTTCAAGGAGCTCTCCAGAGAGAGGGGACGGGGGACTTAAAGCAGGTGCTTAGCTCCAGATGGTTCACTAACCACCGCCAAGTTTCCAGCCAGAGAGACGCTTTGATTTATCAGCAACCTTTCAATAGCAGCTCTCCAGCGTCTGAGCGATTTACTGCTTGCTGGAGCGGAGCCAACCGCTCTCTACACCCACACACATACGTTCATGCCCACACGTGTCCAGGCACACAGCGATAAATTTTTGGAGAGCCCGTCAGACTTCTGGAGCACGCTAGTAAATAATCTCATAGAAATTTTTGTATATTACAAAGGTCAACTCTGCCTATATATAAAGATGGTGGTCACCGTAGAATATTATGGGTTTCAGTAATCTTAAACTTAATTATGATAAGTACTTTTTTTTGCTGTCGTCAGTCTTTCGACTGATTTGATGCAATCCTCCATGTCTTCGTATCCTATGCTAACCTCTTCATTTCTACATACCCCTTACAACACACGTCCTCAATTATCTGCTTCATATCTGTCTTCCTCTACAGTTCTTACCTTCGACTGTTCCCTCCACTAACAAATTAACCAATCTAGCATGTCTCAAAATATGACCTACCAGCCTGTCTCTTCTTTCTGTAAGATTCTTCCATAAACTTGTTTTCTCACCCATCATTTCCAAAAATCGTTAATTTCTTACTTTGTCTGTCCACCTAATTTTCAGCATTCTTCTGTAGCACCACATTTCAAATGCTCCAATTTTCTTTCTTTCCGGTATTCCGGTAGTCCATGTTTCACTACCGTAAAGTGTTGTGCTCCACACATAGAGTTTTAAAAAGTTCTTTCTAATTCCTAGATAAGTATATGGATGTATTAAATAGGATTTGTTGTTTTATGATTTGGTCGTAAGCGATATGTGAATGGTCAGGGACAAAGGAACTGGAACTGTTAGAAATATGGAAAATCTCTCTATAAATTAATACCAAACTATACTTTGTAACTCAATAAAAAGCAAAAAAAAAAAAAAAAAAAAAAAAAAAAAAAAAAAAAATACATTTATCTCTCCCGTTCTTTGAAAGGATTGGCAATTTTATTAGAACAGCATTATTTCAAATGTCGTGGGAATGTACTATGCAAAAACATTAAACAACAGCAATTTAAATGTAATGTATGTCTTTGTTAGCGTACGACAAACAATACCTTCCTAATAATTGAATTACACAATAGTCTTTTTCTTAAATAAGCTTTTGTTCGTTCCTTTTCAGACAGGCGTACATCCGGATATCTTTATGTTATTCTATGTCTGAGAAGATTTAACAGAGAGTGAAAGTTCCGTAATAACTTTCAAGTTTAACACTTCTCCTTTTTATACAAAAAAAGGTTGCGATGACCAACGCAGAGTTTAATGAGGCGTTGCGAGCTTCTTTTGTCTCCACGTTACGCATAAAAGAGGAATGGTGGAAAACTCTGCCTTCTCTTTAATACCACGATCCACTCTACAAATAGAAGACCGATGTAATGAAAAGTCAGTCTGAATGCGTTTCTGTGGAACGGATGGGGAGCAAAGCCGAAGTGAATTCGTGAGCGAAAGAGACGCAGTACATATACATGAAATTTAAGTAAAATCTGTGCATGCCAAAAAAAAGGCGGAAAAAGAAATGCATGGGATGCGTTAAGGGATAAATTAAACTGTCTGCGTGTAATGTGTTCTTTCTGCCGCTTGAATTAACTTGGAAGCACTGAAGAGGGTTTGAGAAATTGAGTTATTAAATATCTGTGAGATGAGAGAGGGCACCAAAGTGCTTGTTCTGCTGCTACTGTACACTTATTCCTGCAGGATGAATACTGCAAAATGAAATGAGTTGCTTTCAGGGAAATGAGGCAATACAGCTATGACACTGCTGCGCTCTTATGGGAATACTCTCCCCTTCTCTTGAGAGATGGGCTACATTTATAACTCGACAATTAGAAGACTTTTCACTTTAACTTTCGTTCGGATAAAAATGTTATTCTTTTCTTTTGTTTAGCGAATGAATATATTTTGTAAAGGATGGGCGGAAAAATGGAGGGTAGTGGCAGAACCTCAGAATGCAGAGACAACACTGGTGGTCACCCTGTAAGGCAAGAGGAATAGCACAATCGAGAGAACAGAGAGGTAAAATACTGTATTGGAAGATGAACTATAGTGTAGTTTAAACAGATGTTTAAGTATGTGCCCTTTATGGGTGTAGGGTGGTGATGAAGTTATCTAAACAACGAATACACAAAAGATGCCGTAAATCATTCGATAGTTTAATGACAAACAAAACGATAATCTTACAATGTTGGAAATATAAAACTTCTGCTAGAGCATTATTACCTTGAAATAAATATGATCTACGTTGATTAAGCAGAAATAATATCTATTCTTCGTCTGTTGAGTGAAAGTTTGTTCATTAAGCTTGCGTTTTATCTCAGATCAGAAATCTATTTTGTTAGCATTGTTTTTTTAACAGAATAAACTTCTGTGTATTTTACTGCAAGCAACATGGTCACGTTTCTTAGAATTCATAAATAAACGCTGTTATAGAAATTAAGTTTTAGTGGAAGAAGGAACTTCATTTTAATCCTCATCACATCAAAAGTTAACTTCCGTTCACCGAGAAAGTTTAGTTTTCTAAATATATCATATGCTTTTAAATTCAAGGATAGTATATACAGGGTGTTTCAAAAAGTACTTTACAACTTTGAAAATTGATATAAATTTTATGAAACAAGGTACAGAGCTGGTTTTGGTGTTGTTTTAAAGGAAAACACTTCAAGTTTTGACTCACGTAGTCCGCTAGTGCCTAATCGCGCCGCACAAGCGCTAGCGGCAGTTACGTTAAAGATGGCTGCCTTCACTGGACCCGAGCGTGTTAGCTGTGTGTTTTGGTTTGAAGAATCAAAGTCTGAGACAACAGTTCAGCGTAATTTCCGTACCAAGTACGCTAAAGATCCTCCTAGTAGGCCTACAATTTATGAGTGGCATAGATGTTTTGTAGAAGCAGGGTGCTCAGTAAAACATAAAAAATCCTCAGGTAGTCCAAGCACATCTGACGAGGTCGTTGAGCAAGTGACAAAAAGTTTTGTCAACAGCCCTACATCTCGTGAGCTGCAAGTCCCACATACGACGGTTTGGCGTGTGTTAAGAAAAACGTTTGCATTTGAAACCATACCGATATTCGCTTTTGCAAATAATTAAAGACTCTGATAAGATTACACGTAGGAACGTCTGTGTGGATATGTTAAATCGAGTGGATGATGATGAACATTTCTTGGACAACATAATCTTTTCTGACGAGTCAACTTTTCACTTAAGTGGCAAGGTTAACACACATAACTGTAGGATATGGGGCAGTGAAAATCCACATGAAACATTGCAACACGTTCGTGATAGCCCTAAAGTGAACCTTTTTGTGCGTTGAGCAAGAGGAAAATGTACGGCCCCCTTTTTTCCCAAGAGAGAACCATCAACGGGATAGTATACCTTGATATGTTGCAACAATATTTGATACCACGATCGATGAGGATTACCGAGAACGAAATTTTTTCTTTATGCAAGATGGCGCACCACCACACTATCTGACTGACATCCGGGATTTTCTCAATGACCGCTTTCCAGGTCAATGGATTGGCCGTGATGCGCCAATTGCATGCCCCCCCCCCCCCCGTTTCCCAGACCTGACACCGCTAGATTTTTTTCTTCTGGGATTTCATAAAAGATATGGTGTACGTACCTCCTTTGCCGCCCACTCTACCTGAACTTAGAGCAAGAACTTACGCTGCTGCTGAGCAAATTACACCTGAAATGCTAGTGCGAGTCTGGAAGAAGTCGACTACCGAAGGGATGTCTGCAGAGTAACCAATGGAAGCCACATAGAACATCTTTAGTTTAAGATAAAAAAACTTGAAGTGCTTTCCTTTAAAACAACACCAAAACCAGCTCTGTACCTTGTTTCATAAATTTATATGAATTTTCAAAGTTGTAAAGTCCTTTTTGAAAGACCCTGTATTTGTTTTTGAATCATTACTAAAATTTGACAGAAAACTCATTTCCTCTCATTTCGAAGTGATATACAGCTACCGTCACATCGGTTAGCCTCTGCTTGTTGGTAAGCTCAGCTATTGGCATCCAATTCAGTTGTCCTCTGGGGATTTGCCAACAGAGTGCTCTGGGAGGGCTTGATTGAGTCAGTAACTTTCCGGGCATTTATCCCTACCCACAAGGTCACACTACACCAGTGTTTAGTAAGAAGAATACTAAGCAGCATTTATTGGCCCTAAGATGCCCATTTGTTTGGAGTTTTATACCGTGGGCTGCTCTCCGTTGAATCTAGCTAACCAATAACTTGCAGGATAAATTCTTGGAGGATAATGTCTGCAAGAAAGAAGTAGTAATATTACAGGTGCGAAAAATGATTCGTCTTCCTGGGAGGCAGAAATCAAGCGAGATTAAAAGCCGAGTTAGTGGGGGAGACGCTAGTACATGGAGCTCTGGATAGAGAAGATGAAAGTTTATGGACTTGAGACAACTGTGTTTGGAGAAGCCAGACCATTTGTTCTTGATGTGAGATTTAGCAATTAAGCATTATCACATTTTAATTGGATGGTAATAGCCATTATTCATAAATAGTCAGGTTAATAATTTGTTTTATTGATTTTTACGTCCCAATAAGCTACCATTCTCTTTAAAGTAGTACAAGATTTCCGTTATCAGGTCCATAGGAAGGAAAACTTTCTGCATCTGTCTAACTATCCAACCTTTTACTACGGTTGACAGCGCCTGGCACTTGAATTACTATCCAATGACTTCTGCATAGTGGTCATCTGACTGATTCCTAATACGTAAATTATGCAGATTCTACGATAATTATCTCTGAATTAAGCTTCACTCCATATGATCTAAACTCATCGACTGTGACCAGCAATATGGCTCGAGATTCGCCAACGTCAGATATTTATGCTCTGCCCACAATTTTTCAGAACATTCTGGAAACTACGACAATTCCTAGTAGTAGCACTGATTTTTAAAAATATATATACATTGAAGATATGTTTACAATTCCTTAATCCTCTTCGAAATAGCACCCTTAGGCAGCTACACACCAAAAATTACGCTGCTGCCATTGGCCGTACGCCTTCTGGAAGTCAGATTCGGGAACGCTGTTGAGAGTCCTCGTCGATGCTGCTTCAACGTCCTGGATTGAGTCAAACCGCTGTTCCTTCAGCTGCCTTGTCATCCGTGGGAATAAAAATAAAGTCTGTTGGTGCCAGATTGGGACTATAGGTGGGGTGCAGCAACGTGGTAACGCTGAATCGGGCCAACAGTTGCCTTCTTCATCCTCCCGTCCAATGAAGGCTCGCATGAGCGAATCAAAGATCAAGACAATGCTGATCGTGTTTTTTTTTAACCGTCGCGGGGTGATTCATAAGGAGTTCGTTTCCCCTGGGGAAACTGTCAATTCGAACTTTTACGTGCAAGTGCCATCCCGCCTGCGAGGCCGAATGAATCGCGTCCCACCAGTCATCTCCGCCAACTGGACTCTGCATCACGACAATGCGCCGTACCAAGGCGCGCCGTTATGAGCCAATTGTTAGCCCGAATTGACATTGCCGAGTTGCTGCACTCCGCCTACAGTCCTGATTTGGCTCCATCTGACTTTTCTTACTCACATGGATGAAAAAGCAGCTGAAGGAACAGCGGTTTGACTCAATCCAGGACGTTGAAGCAGCATCGACGAGGGCTCTCAACAGCGTCCCCGAAACTGACTTCCAGAAGGCGTATGGCCAATGGCAGCAGCGTAATTTTTGGTGTGTAGCTGCCTAAGGGTGCTATTTCGAAGAGGATTAAGGAATTGTAAAGATATCTTCAATATTTTTTTTTTTTTTTAAATCAGTCCTACTACTTTTGGTATATACCATGTATATATATATAATAACAAAAATATATTGAATAGCAAACGTTGAAAACTGAATTTACCTACATTAGAAGTTGAAAAGTGACTGAACACGTATAATTCATAAGTTACTGTACTTTGTTTCATGTTAAAGGAGATATCCGACTGCTCCCATTTCCGTAATTCCATGGAGATTTAGAATCTATAGATATAAATATGAATGCACTAGCAGGCAACCTCGCTTCATTCAGCAAGCTGTCATTATGAGTCAGGTTTCTTGTAGTGGAAGAGAGTTCGTACCTGGAGATGGAGTGGTAATGCTTGGATCTGGCGTCCATTAAGACTTGAGTTTAAATCCCCTTCAGGCAGATTTCGGCTTTCCAAGTTTTTTTCCAGAAATCATTCGAGGTGAATGCCAGGATTCTTCTTTCGAAAGGCCATTGCCATATTTCTTCCCGTTCCTGGCCCCTAATACTCTTCCGCCTCTAATGACCTCAATGTCGACGAGACGTAAAGCCCTAAATAAAACGAAGATATGGCACAGCAACATAAGAAGATGGGGGCATTTGAAAGAGACTAGGTTTGCTGTGTTCTGACACTTCCGACACGGGATGAGGTAATGTTGATGACATGGATCTTTGCAGTGCTTTGATCACTTGGAATCTGTACTCATAGCATGGTATTGACTCAGTTTAAAAAAATATTTTCATATACTCATACGTGATGTCTCCATTAGATGAGGGTTGAAATACTAAGAATTCGCTCATTACCAGCGAAGTCGTTGAACAAAAAATTAAACCAATTAGTAAACTTGAGGCGGTGCTCTGTTCTGACGCTTCATATTTTAACTAATTAAATATTTACTGTGAGGACTGCATTGCAACAATAGTTTATTTCGCCGCTCGGCTGGATTCTCCGCGAGCGACAGGGATCTTAGGTATGCCAGCCTCTCTGGAATATTCAAGTGCAGTTCCCTTGTAGTTAACTGCAGGTATTTGCTGGGGTGAGAGATAACGCCGTTTGGTGGATTGGTCTTGGCGGATCCCTCCACTCGTGTCTGAAACAGTAAGGGAGGTCACGTGAGGTGTGCTTGTGTTAGGAGTTCTAATCAAAATACTAGAAACTAAGACACTGTATTATTTATATTTATCATAAACAACGAGGACAATCTCCCCCTCCACCGCCACTGGTGAACCTGTGTTGAGGAGGAAAATCACATTTGGAAGACTCACTTGTTGTTGGACCACGTCTTGTCAGAAAAGTATTATATTGCCTGACGAATCCATGTGTTAATCAAAAGTATGTGCTTAAATGGAAGTTGATATAATTTGGTCAATGTCTGAGCAATTGAGTACATTGGACCAAGTATCCCATTGTGTGGGATAGGTACAGTAACATCAGAAGAAGAGATACAGGTGATATTGAACTAGCAGTTGAAGACTTCACATGTAATGAATAAAGAGAACTGTTCTTTCCTAATTCGCAATTATAAACTGAGTTACAGTGCGTTTAGAACGTGTAGGCGAAACTTGTAGTTCACGGCTCTATTAGTGATAACTGGGCTAGCTCAAAACCTGTAAATGATCTGCAACTTCATAGTTCCTTTCAGTTAATGTTTTTTTCCATGAATATCATGTAGATGTTTAACACACTTTTTTATAATTCCACTTTAACAATCCACATTAGCTTTGTTTGTTTTTTATGTTAGTAGATGTAAGTTTAGTTGCCTTGATTTTGTGGGTGATAAAAATTAACATCGTATAAATAATTGTATCTGTAATGTGTATTGTTTTATCTAAAATTTGGAATTTACGCTTCAATGGCACCTGGGAAATATTGAGAAAGGCAATAATGTGCAAATGTCCACAAACATTATTGGAATAGGTGGCAATAATCCCTCACTTGGTACCACAAACTGTTCTTTTAATACTGCTTCATATAGCATAGCGATAGCTAGAGATCAGTGACTGTACCTTCACGCGAGATTAGCTTGCTGGAAACTTTCTGCATCCGGTGGTGGTGTAGAGATTCTAAGCGTCTAGATTATGCACCAACAGTCTGGGTGGATTCCAAAAATCTCGCCTTGTTGCATATGGAGTGAGGCCATTCATTTACTGGTGACAGCGATTCCTTCCGTCGGATGAAATCTAAATCCTGGGTACATTTTTTTGTGTCTTTCGAAATAGTAAACGTAAAGAGGAAGAGGAAAGTTTCACCATCTCTCTTGTTAACTACTTATACGCAGAAAATTAGTACGCTCTGTAGACGTCAACGGAAAGCCCTCGACTGCAAACATTTTCCATCAAGCTGTAAGGGAGACCTGTCTGCTGCATTCATCAATATCCGAGAAGCCGGGCCTTATTCTCGCCTATTTCCTTGAAACAGTAAAATACAAAATCAGACATCAATTTTCAGTTAAACAGTGAAATATTAAAAATTTTAAGAGAACATTGGATGATTTTAAACAGCTGAAAATTTTGTTTAGGGAAATTGTTTCCAATGTAACATGTCTTACCCATCGCCACACATTTTGATTTTGCATTTTTCCGCACTAATCTGTCGTATCACTAATATTAGAGAAACGTTGATTCTATTTCCAAATATATCAAAATTTTTACATTTTTTTTTTTTAAAACTTCTAGTTTGTAACATGTAGAGCCGTGTGTATGCCTTATTTTATTAATATTCCTGGTATTTACTGTAATAAAGTGAATGGTAAACACCTTTTCATGTAGTATTAAGGCGGTGCTTACCTATCGATAATAGAATGTACTGGAAGCCCTGAGCGGGGGATGACAAGAAGGTTGCTCTGAAAAGCGAGGGCCGATTAGTTGGCCATTGTGTGAGGACTGGCGCTGAATGTTTTAAGGTAATTTAGACGGAAAGCCGTTCTCATTGGAGGCATTTAAAGTTGAAAAAATCAAGGCGAATGACGCTATTAAGGTGCGCTTCCTATGCAGCGTCAGCCGTTGATGACTGCTACAATGGAAATCAACGGGAGCGCTTCCTATGAAGCGGTGGCGACCCGCGTTCTAGGAAACGGCTGCTTGAGCCGCGCGACTGTACCGGTCCGAGAGCAGTATAAACTCAGTCGCTAGCAGAACGGTCCAAATATGTCAAACAATTAGAAAGTAGCCATAATGAGTTCCGCACCACTGTTAGAGTATTCTGTAAATGAGTCTCTCATAGAAAACACTCAGCATATGCGTAACCCCATTGTTAATGGTCCAACATGTTGCTTAATTATAATGAGATATGTATTTTTTTTGAAAGAATACATCTCTACGTGAATTATGCAATCATAGAGCAACAATAACCAAATAATCAGTTATTTCTAGCTTTATACCGATCTTCTAACATTAAATGAAACATCAAATCTAGCTCTCTAATGACATTCCTGTACCAAAGTCAGCCGCTGGTGTTTGGAAGCCCACCTTTAGATGCGTGTACTGACATGGAAATGTGACCAGGAACCGGTTGTGGGATATTACGTCCAGTTTCTGGTATTTTGGCAATTTCTTGTTCTTAATGCTGATTTTGGTTAGTAGAGCTAGAGAAGATATCGTAACAGCTCTCGCACCCAGGGTCGACGGTACTGCGTAGAGGCAGGCACAACTACTGTTGCAAACTGAAAAAAAAAATATTTTTTTTCAGCTTTGTGAAAAAAAAAAAAAAATACACTAAAAAAAACCTAACATTCTTTTTTTTTTTTTTAAAAAATCAGGAAACAGTTTATTTGATAAATTATAGTTTTATTTACGGAACTTTTATTTTACACGTGTGTTTTAAATCTTACTGAATCATATAATTTCTTACAT
>JARYHS010009186.1:162501515-162573591 GCA_031002005.1 Vandiemenella viatica
CACCATCTTGTTTATCTTTTTTAAATTTATTATTAATTTAAAGTATTAAAAACAGACATTTTAGACAGAAACATTATGCTGGTTACATTTTAATATGTTGCATCGCTCTGCATTTTCAACAGTCTGCTTCCAAACGGCTGTACTTGGTGTTGAATATCAGAACGATGCTGAAAACCTGATTAGTTTAATGACTGTGTCAGCCATTGCTTCAGTCTGCTTGTTGTCTCCCTAATATATGGGGCTGATTTTCCACGAAATATAAATTCAAAGTTGCTGCTGTGTTATTATTTTTAATAATTTGAAGAACTGTGTCTCCTGATGTCACCTTCATCGCTTGAGGACGATTGTGGCACTGTTACGTGTGTATTAATGCTGCTTTATTGGAGCTAATGGACTTAACGCCTCGTCGACAAAGAGGTCACTAGAGGGGGAAGAGGACTGGGAAAAGGAACGGAAAGGGGTCGCCTGTACTGATTTCGGAATATCAGATGGCCGGAGGGGTATTTGAAAGCGCGTCCTGTCGAATGGTGGGCCCGATCGTTACCGTTCAGCCACTAGGACAGGTTATTTTTTGTTGACAGTGTAACCGTGAATTATGAAATTTTTTCCCACAAAAGTTTTTAATTATATGTCTAATCTTATATTCCAATCAGTAACATTTAACAATAGCAGTGGAATCAGTTAAAGTCTTTTTTATTTTTAAATTTGCTGAAACAGTTTTAATGATTTGCAGCATAGTGTTTCCGTGCTGAAAAAAAGTATATTTACTGAAATGTAAGAGCCCTTCCATCGTTTTTTCAGACTCTTGCGAAGTTGTTGTGTTCCCTGTTTCACTTATGCCTAAATAACATGTCCGCAGGGAACTTCAAGATCCAATGGCAGCAGCACGGTAAAAGATAGGTTGTAGACATCTGCCAGACACGCATGATCTAACGTCCAGATTTGGATGGGTAAGTTGGGTTCGAATGCAAAGTAGCATGTTGCTTATTTTTTCTTATTGCTTTCCGCCTCATCGACGGCTAAGATCATTAGAGGCGGGATGGGACTGGGGACAAGGAACGGAATGAATTCGTCCTTGGTCTTTTTGAAGGAAGCATCCCGGAATTCGACTGGAGTGATTTGGGGAAACCATGGAAACCCCAAATCTGGATGTCCGGACGGGGATTCGGACCTGCGTCCTCTCGAATGAGAGGCTAAAACTTTAACCGTTCACCCACCACGCTCGGTAGCATGTTGCTTCTCGGATGGGAGCAAGCACCTTCTGTGATTATAATTCGTTGTAGAACTTAAAATTACTTCGAGGAACGATATCACAGAAGTATATTTACAGCACCTTTCGTAGAAAGGAGTAGTAGAGAAAAAAAACAGTTTACTATACATTAACTGTACAACTGTCTGCGCTCCATTAGTTCTCTATGGTAATGCTCACAGAGTTGTGGCAGTATGTTGGGGATTGTGCACAAACTACGTGGCTCGGTCTAGAGGGGGGGGGGGAGGGGTTGGCTGGAAGGCTACGTTGGGCTACGTGGGGGGAGGGGGGGGGTTCGAGCCAGGCCACGTAGCTTTTCGTTCATATTATTTGTCATAGTTAAAATGAGAGATTCAGGACACACAACAGCATGTAAATATTTATTTCTGGTATTTAATTATCCACGTATGTAATTTACGATAATCTGACAAGATAAAACAGTACAAAATGTCTTCTAGAGTCAATTGGGAAAAGGCTACGTGCTACGTGGGAGGGGGGAGGGGGGTAGAGGCAAAAGCCACATCGGGCTACGTGGGGGGGGAGAGGGGGTTCACAAGAGGCCAAAATGGAGCTACGTGGTTTATGCACGCTCCCTTGGCAGTGCGTTCAGACCTTGATATCCTCGGTTCACCCCGGGCTGGAGGTCAGCGACGCGTTGCCTCACTACTGTACTCCCGAGACTGAATTCCGACACCTCATCCAGCCATTGGTGACGACGCCGACTGGCGACTTCCTGTGATAGTTGGCGTTCTCTTTGTCTTCTGTTGCCTCAGCGTTGCCTCGCCCTGGACCGATAGTTCCAGAAACTGAGGTACAGAACACGACATAGTCATATTTTCCATTTCTTTACTGACTTTTCTCATGTTTCAAGAAAAAAAGTAATTGGTCTAACCAGGCATTGTTACCCAACGCTTTTCCAAATACGTAACCTTCCGACAGGTAATGCCATATCGAATGCCACAAACCATCATTCTGCCTGAGTAATCTCAGTCAGCGAGGTGGTTGGAAAGCAATGTTAGTTCGAGTAATTTCTATAGCAACATTGACCATACGTTCAAGCCGAGATGAATTTTTCAAATAATCTCATAAAAGTAATTCATCAGACGTAAGCAGTATCAAATTTCGTCACCATTGCTTCAAGAAAGTCTCTACAGAGTTTGAAACTTCACTCTTTCCACCCGCAGATACATTGTGATGAGGATGAGCCAGAAGGTCTGCTAGTACATCAGTTACAAAACATGAACATGTATTCTGATGAAGACTAAACAACAACTATCAAAAAATTTAAGTTTTGTGTTATTATCCAGAATCAGAGAAGATTTACAATTTTATCAGATATTAATCGACTAGAAAAAACTATTAACTTAGACAAAAATTACTTTTTGTCGTTATTCTTGCAGGTAACCTTGAATGTTTGACAGGGAGAGTAATTTGGATGTTAGATCTGAGAAATCTACGATAAATTCTCTTACTGTTCAGCTTCTTCATGTTGTCTTTGACGGTAATTTTTGATTTATCTAACCACATACCTAATATGAGACGAAATAGATGAAATCATTAATAATTGCCCCTTTCAAATATGCCAATCACTAACCACTATAATCCTATTCTTCTTCTTCGATTATTCCCTTTAAAGAGAGTGACTGAACTTGAGTAGTGATGATGTTTTTTTTCTTCTTCCTTTCTTCCCCAATTCTCTTCATACGCTCGCTGTGTTCTCTCTTGTGCTCTTCTGACCATTTGTTTCCTGTTCTTTTTTTGGTTTGTGTTTGTTTAAGTGTATGTTTCTTTATGATGTTTCTAAACTGTTCTCGGTTGTTTATGTTGTCTGGTGTGATCCCCAATTCTTTAAGGTCCTCTTCTGTTTCACATATCCATTTAATCTTGTTTTTACTGGTGTTTACTATCTCGAAGATTTGCCTTGTGAGCCTGTTCTTATTCATCCTGCTAATATGTCCATAAAATTTCATCCTTCTTTTTCTAAAGTTGTCAGTTATTGTTTCTATCTGTTTGTAGAGCTCTTTTAATGGCCTCTTCACGAAAAACTGGTCCGAAAATTTTCCTCAGAATTTTCCTTTCCTGCTTTTCAATGTCTCTTATTTTTGTATGACCATGAATCACTGTAGTTTCTGCAGCATAAAGTGCTTCCGGCAGAACTACTGCGCTGTAATGCCTTAGTTTGGCGTTGACAGGAATAGATTTTTTATTGTAGTGATTCCAAGTAAGCTTATACGCTTTTTGTAATTTTGATATTCTTTCTTGGTTGGCTATTGTGTTCAGTCCTGATGGTTGGATGATCTCTCCCAGATATTTAAAGTGCATTACCTGTGTCACTTTCCCATACCGAGTTGTAATGGGAAGATTATCTGCAGGCTTGCTTTCCATGTATTGAGTTTTTTCGTAGGAAATTTTCTGTGAAATTTCGTGAAGCTTCTCCAGTGCAAGTTTGGCTTCTTCTCTATTGCTGGTTAAAATGGCAAGGTCGTCTGCAAAAGCCAAACACTTTACATTGATTCTCTGCTCTTTTTTAATCCCGAGTTGATTCCCTTTTTTTCCTTTTCCCATGTCCTCACAATTTTTTCCAGAACCATGTTAAATAGAAGTGGTGACAGTCCATCTCTTTGGCGAACACCGGTATGGATGTGAAATGCCTCTGATATTACTCCCAATTTAACTTTGGAAGTTGTACCTGTTAATGTCTGTTGGATAATCGACCTTGTTTTTCTGTCGATTTTGAATTCCTCTAAAATATGGAATAATGTTTGCCTATCTATTGAGTCATAGGCCTTTTTAAAGTCGACAGAAGTTATCACAGTATTTCTACACCTTCTCATTTGCAAAATTGTTTTTAGGTTCCAAATCTGTTCTATACAAGATCGACCTTTGCGAAACCGTGCCTGATACTCTCCTATTAATGGGTCTGCCTGTTCTTCTGGTCGACTTAACAGGGCTTTTGAAATAATTTTGTATGCTACAGGGAGCAGTGAAATTCCCCTGTAATTATTTGGGTCACTTTTGTCTCCTTTTTTATGGAGAGGATGAATTAATGCACACTTCCACTCTTCAGGTACTTTTTCAGTTTCCCAAATGTTTGATAATCCTATTATTGAATCCTAATTATATTTTTTCACTACAGTTTTGAATCAAATACAATTATGTGTCCTGATGTAAATTTGTAATCTGTAAACGAAAAAGAATTATTTTCATGATTAATTGACTTTCGGGTTTTGCCGCGTTGTTTATTTCATTACCTAAGCTTTCGGCTGGTATCCTCCAGCCTTCGTCAGAGATACTGTTTATTTTGACATAGCAACGAGCGCCAAGCATCGCAGAATTATTTTGTGAATGAGAGTGAGAATGAGGCGCGATCGCCGCAGTGCGCATGCGCTTCTGATCCAGCATGCTTTGCGCGAATTTGGACGCCATTTACAGCCGTATAGTCTGTGTCTCAGCTGAGATCTAGAAGTTTATAATGTTTAAGAAAACTGATTCGCACAGCGACGTTGAGAAACGATCCGAAATTCGATTCTTAAGTACAGGAAACTTGTCAGCAGCGGAAATTCATCAACACGTTTTTGAAGTATGCGATGACAATGGATGTGAGTGACAGAAAAATTCGAAAGTGGGTGAGAACGTTCAAGGATGGGCGGGTTAATATGTGACGTGATCTGCTACGTCCGGGCAGACCTCCTTTGATTTCTGAAGATTTGGTTCGTAATATGGACAATAAAATTCGTGAGGACCCAGTGATTTTCGCTTGTTTTGGTACTAAAGAAGTTCGTTAGTGCTAAACGGTTCAACAACGACGAAGTGACAATTGCAGTCATGGATTGGGTTTCTTCACAGACGGCAGATTTCTTCAATCTCGGAATTCGAAAACTCTTTGAATGGAATGACAAATTTTTGAAAAAAAAAAGAAATTTTGTAGAAAAATATATGAAAGTATGTAGAATAGGGAAATAAATATATTTTAATTATATATATATAGTATTTTTCTTCATATTAAAAATCTGAATTTACTTAAAAATAACTCTCGTATCTGTAAAACCTGATACTAACTACCAAAAATTTAAGTGACTTAGTGAAATAATTGGTATCATCAGTCTCGATGTGTTGCGCAAGCAGGTTGATCTCTTATTAACACTGGCACGCATTACGGGTTTGTGTCAGCTTGCAGTCCATTATTGTTGCTTGTTTACATGATTTTTAAGTTTTCAGTGAAATATTCCACGCACCGTTCGCTTCACAGTTAATGAACCTCAAATCAACAGTTTAACACATTATCGGCTTAGCTATAGGCCACAGGTTTGTAAACAGTGCGAAATAATGTTTTCACAGATAAACGTTAATGAAAACCAAACTAACTCTACCAATGTTTTATTGACGTTTGTGAGGTCAGCTCGAATATTGTCTCTGCAAATAGTAAACTTCACCATACATGACATACGTAAATAATGCTTTCATCAGGAAAAATCGTTAAAATTTACAGTAGTTTCAAAAATAAATTTGTTTTTAATTTTGGTGCTGTTAAGTAAATGGTTGTCTTCTATAGACGCTCGTTGCGATGAAGATTGTTAGATTCATTTATAAATGACAATATCTGAGAATTTTAAATTTTTTCTGTAACACAGAGAACTAGACTTTGCTCGATGCTATGGTGACCGTTTTTCTATTTTGGCGCAGAAACAAATCTAGCAGTCTTTTTTTTTTTTTTTTTTTTTTTTTTTTTTTTTTTTTTTTTTTTTTTTTTTTGCTGCCTCTCCAACTCCTGTATTTGATACACAAAATATCGGTCCCATAATACACTGCCATATGCAAGCAATGATCTGACCAAAGTTTTGTAAACCAATTCCTTCATTTCTCTTGTACATCACCTCATCACTCTCTTCAACAAGTGCAGAATTTTGAAACATTTTCCTACTACCTGACTAATGTGTCTTGCCAAGTTAAGCTTGTTACCAAATGTCATTTCGGGATATTTTCATTTCAAGTCCTCAACAACCAATTCTTTTACCACATTATGATCATAATCAACCTTTAGTTTTTTTTTTTATCTGTGTATCTAATAAGCTGGCTCTCCTTTGCATTTATCTTCATCCCATGTTTACCAATCTAACTAGATATCCTGTTCAGATCACCCTGCAGCTGTTTAAAGTCCTCTACCATTTTGATCCAATTATATACCATTATGCCATTTGCAAATTATCTAAAATCTGATATTAAACCATGAACACATTAGAATAATGAACAGCAATGGTCCCAAGACGCTACCCTGTGTCACTCTTATTTTTACTTCCACTTCTTTTGATACTGCATTTCCTAGCCCTAACTTTGTTTTTTCTGCCTTTTAAAAATTCTTCTACCCAGAAAATCACTTTCTCGTCCACTCCAATAGTTTTTACCTTATTTACTGCCATTTTATGGCTCACTTTGTCAAAAACCTTTGAAAGGTCTAGTTCTACACTATCAAATTGGCCTCCCATGTCCAATTTCCTTCGAAATATCTTTCATTTATCCCACCAACTGAGATTCGTATGAATATCTTTGCCTAAATCCATATGCTCCTCACATATATTTCTGATTCGTTTACATATCAATCTCTCCATTAATTTACCTACTAATGATGTAAAACTGATTGACGTATAATTTTCTACTTTATTTCTCCCCCTCCTTTATGTACTGGCAGTACTATCGAACTTTTCCAGTCCTCTTTTAAGCAACAAGTATCCAGACTCAATTTAAATAATATTTCGAGATAAGGTACAATGTCACATCCTGCTATCTTTATGACTTCTGTAGTAATTGTCAAAGAACGAAACTTATGTATTTAGGAGATTTCCTTTGTTCCAAGCATTGAAAGACAACTGTCTTGAGCACCATTTCTGTGACATGAGGTATTTTTTTTTTTTTTTAATATATATGACGTACTCCGTCTACAACTTGCGTGTTTATGGCAGAATCGATTTATGGAGCATCTATTTATTAACTCGAAGCTTGTTACTATGGGTTTGCAGTTGACTTATTTTGCTGAGTAAGATCCGATGCCTTCTTAATACATTTGGGGGGGAATATTTTAAAACAATACAATTTACACAGAATGATACAAATGTTTAAGGAATAAATTTTGATTTCTCTAATGGATTTTATGATGACAATCCGACCACAATTTCCCCTAGCATGCAACTCTCATATATCTTCCCATTACAATGTCACAACTAGGTGCTTCTTCAGGTATTTATGATACACTAAATACACATCACGAAAGCATCAGCCGGATGTTCATTTTTATCCTCACTTTCTAAGAAAAGCAAATCAGGAAACAATAATGCTTGTGTTCGTATTCAATTTACACTTGGCACATTATATCATTAACCTTCCCTTTGCCTCTAGTCAGTTATCAAATAGATAATTCTAAGCTACTAGACAATTTTCCCCACCTCAGTACACAAGGAATTATGACTTTGTTTAGACCTTCTTTCTTGAACACCGATAAGTGAAGCAGACAATTTTGTTTTAGGCAACCTTGCAGATTCCACCCAACGTCCAGTAGCAGATTTTAAATTTGGGAAGAAAGTATTCGTTATTTTTGTACAGTTTTGTAATATTTACCAAAGAAAATATAATAATCTTTTAAACTGAGCTGACAAGACGTAAAAAGTAATTTTTTAAGGATAGCCGTACTTTTCTGATTCTTGTTTCTAACGTGCAGGATAAGTGTTGGAAATTTACCTGCTTTCATTATAAAATAATTGTGATGTGCTATTTTAAAACTTAGTTTATGTTATTACGTGAAGATAGCTTGCCACTAATTCGGGAGCAAATACCTGCAGCATTTTCGTGAACAGTATTTACAATCAGTACGATGGAGATAATTCCATATCCATTCTGATCAGTAAGTTATTTGATAGGAATAATCTGGATACGGGGTGTTGTGATATCTGTTTAAAACACGTTATCACCAAGGTTAGCTAATTGTGCACAAGGAAAACTTTCATGAGGATGTATGCGTCGCAAACAACTGTTAAGAAAGGCTGCAAGGCTTAAGCAACTAGTGTTGCTACTTTGGCTATTCTGACAGTGAGAACACTAAACTGATTGGTTTTAATAGATAATCCCTAATCGATGGACAGACCAAAGAAAGTTGATTACATACATACTGGGCAGGAAAAAGATATTAAGAAAATCGGTCCAAACTGCTTCTAAGTGCAGAGAAATTCTATTAACATTTTTATTGTGACAACGCAATTTTTAGAGAATAATTCCGGAAATTTTCAAAACAAAACAAAAACTGTTCATGATTGCACAAGAAATCACTTTAATGTTTCTGTATAGGTACTACTCGTCAGG
The DNA here is from genome assembly GCA_031002005.1 of Vandiemenella viatica. Lineage (NCBI taxonomy): Eukaryota > Metazoa > Arthropoda > Insecta > Orthoptera > Morabidae > Vandiemenella > Vandiemenella viatica. The sequence continues at coordinate 162,510,112 of JARYHS010009186.1, forward strand.
TACTTTAGCGAGATTTCCGTCTCAAACACCAACTAAGGAGATTCTGTATATTTAGTTTCAAGAAACAGACATCTCAAAACTGAAATTAAAACAATTTTCTGAGAGGCTATCTGGTGAAATCAAATCTTTTACATTTAACGAGAATAAACGCAAAATCTTGTGAGATCCTCGGAAACAATAATTGTAGTGCTGTGTTGTGAGATGCTGGGTTTATCGCGGCTGTGTGGAGTTGCAAGCCGTCGCGAATGATGGATTGCGGGGCCACGCTCGTATCCTGGACCGCAGTGCATTTCATCACATTGTGCACAACACAGTAAACATTTCCGGGAATTCTACCCTCAACCTCAATGTTTAAGCACGTTTTTCATACAATGGATTTAATACTCCGTAGGAACATTGCAAGCGATAACTGTGTCCCTTATAATAACACAGGGAATCAAAAAATTCGTAAATAACATTGCTTCGTAATTCCATTGGTAGTGTTGAAGTTTTATGTAGCCGAATTTTGACCTCCATATGAGCTATAGAACGTTGTATAAAATGGACATATATATGTGCCACATACTCAAATATATCTTAGTAAATACGGGAACGCTCTCGAAACATTACAAAACGGACAGAAGCCTTTTTTATAGTACGTACCAGAAACTATCTCATAAATTGTGAAAGGAGAATAATGTCTTTCTACATGGTAAAATCCCGCTCTGCTCTTCATTTTTTCACTAATTCTTCCACAGCAGGCATTGGGAGGTAAACAGGTTGTGAGGTACACAACCTCACCTTTTGTGATTTTAACGTTAGTAAAGTTTTTTCTTATTTAATAGTTGTAACTGTAAATACTAACATTGAATTTGTAAGTTCCAAGGTCACAGAATGTCAAGACAAATATACGAGATCTTTGGCGAATAAAGAACAGTTGAAAAAAGTATGATGAAAAGGTTTTGTTGGAAGAGGATGAGTTGGTTTGAATAGAAAATGTATTGAGAGAAGAAGTGAAAGGGAAAGGCTCAATGGAGATGCCGCGAAGAATCCTGGCGGGATTATTAACTGGAAAATATTAGCCTGAGGGCAGAGAATTAATGATAAAGATAATTAAATATGAATTTGTAATTGATAATTGGTTGTTATCTGGAAAACAGAAGATATAAGTAGAAGATGTTTTATTTAATATTGAGTTTTAATAAAGACAAAGGAGTTAATTTTAAAGTTCATGTGGTATTATTTTGTTAATAGTGGTTTGATTTACAGCGTGGATATTGAAATAAATTCAGTGACGGACAAAGAGGGTAAATGAATTTCCTACTCAAACTGGTTTGACGCTGGAAGCATAAGTAAAAGTGTTATACTTAAGTGGATAAAGTACATTTTCATATTTTATTAAAAAAAAACAAAGAACCTTACAAGGTGCAGTGAGATAAATGAATTCCTATCTCTGCCTGGCATTATAGCGTTTCATATCTCTGGACTCAATTTTTGTACTACTTTCAATTACTTCAACAAAGCCCTTCAAAAATGAGGGCAATTTTTATTATTATTATTAAAAAGTTACTAAGAAAAGCATAATTTCAAAAACCAATAACGATTATTTATTTGTCTGATATATCTCGTGATTTTTTAAGTCTCGTGGAAACATCCCTGCTGTTTTATCTTCTGTCAATAAATTCTTAGGATGTGTTATGATCTATTCCTAGTAACTGCTACAGATAAAAGATCGTAAACTTGAGATGTACTTCTCTTTAGATCATTTTTTTCATTTAACCGTCATAATACAGAAATAGCAGCATCTAAATTTAAACCAATGCCGTATCTACACTGCCCAGCCAAAACATGATGACCACCTACTTACTAGCATATTGGTCCACTTTTCGAACGCAATACAGCAGCGATTCGACGTAGCATGGATTCTACAAGTCCTTGTAGGCTGCCAGAGGTTTCTAACACCAGATTTCTACGCACAGGTCACGAAATTCCCTTCAAGCGGTTTGTGGGCGCGACACCTGGGAGAGGCTGGTCGGCTGTTCTGCTGTTACTGCAGTGAGCATGTATGGAAAGTGTTTGAGGGACGGTGAAACCATGAGTAGGCAACACCCACGCTATGTCACAGAACGTAGTGGTCGGAGGCTTGTCCACTCTGTAAAGGGGTGATTTGCGACAGATCTGAAGTGCTTCAGAGCACAAGAATCGCGATTCTTCCACAGAACACCCCCCCCCCCCATTATGCTTTAAAGAGCGGGCAAGCCTCCGACCTCCACGTTCTGTGCTGTGGCGTGGGTGTCCACCACCTTGTCTACTCGTGGATTCACCGTCCCTCAAACACTTTCCATACATGCTCACTACAGTAACAGGCGAACAGCCGACGAGCCTCTCCCAGGCGTCGCGTCCACAAACAGCTGTCCCCTAATTTAAGGGAATTTCGTGATCTGTGGCTAGAAATCTGGTGTCAGATACCTCTGAATGCCTACCAAGGACTTGTATAATCCATGCTACTCAGAATCGCTGCTGTATTGCGTTCGAAAAGTGGACCAATATGCTAGTAAGTAGGTGGTCATCATGTTTTTGCTGGCAGTGTATATTTCTGCCTCGCATCATATCTCTGCCCTTCGTAGTTGTGTGCAGTTTCCTCCTCAGCAGACAATTGCGTTTTAGCTAGCATCGCAGTTGCTCTTCCTTTTAACATTATAAGTACAAATAAAGTCAAATGCAGATATTTATTTGAAATTTCATGGTTAGCCAACCAGCGCTGTGGTGGTAGCCCGTGCAACTAAAACTTCGAGCTTTATCGAGACTCACCGAAGGTTCGCGGGTTATTCAGTTTACGTCTAGTTCACAGGCTCAATCCAATTTCCTTCAACCTCTAACGCAAATGACGAGCAGATGTGTTACGTAAAGTCCACATTCAAGTATCTGTTATCAATTGCTGTGGGTAAACGATTAACCATCGGACCTGGATACAGGAGAGCGTGTATTTTACCCCCCCCCCCCCCAGAAACATAACTGTCACAGTTATTGGAATTTTTTGTTATTTCAGACACGTTTCGAGTCTCGGCAAGGTATTACGTAATGCGTCCAAAATAAACAAAAATTCCAGGTTCATTGGGGTTTTTTTTGTTAAATAATTATTTCAACAGTCATCTGCAGCAAAAACCCTACCTACAATAATTATGTAATTGTTATGTTATTTTATGAAATCTGTGGACGTTCCGAATAGGTAAGAACTGATCCTAAGTATATTAACATTGTTGATGAACATTCATTGACTTTGTAGAGATAAAAAACAATAGAAATCAAAACTTCAGTAAATATCGTTTGTAATAAATGTTATGAATACTAGATATTACTTGTACTTCTGGTGCATCATTGGTATTAAGGAGTAACCAGGCGCAAAAACTCGACATCAAGGAGAAGACGGTTATTTAGAATGAACAGATAAAGATGATGGCTGATTTGAATGGTACCAGCTACGGAAGACCTACGAAAGTTACTATGCAAATAGTTTACCTTAAAGTAAGAGGAAGTTGAACTGTATAAAAGTATTTATGGCTGCGGTCGAGGAAAAATATATATTTATATAAAAGCTATACAAAGTTTAGTACAACTTGTAAATATATGCGTCATTAAGTGTAACTTGGAAAGTTTAATATTGATTAGAGACTTAAAGGTTTTCTTGATTAATGAGAGAGAAATAAGACAAGGTAGACTATAAGGTTTCTTTCAGATAAAAGCGAAAGTATCGCACCAGGAAAATACCGGTAAAGATTCTTCAGAAGACCATGGCCGATCTCCTTCCCGTTCCTTGCCCCTAGTTCTACCCGACTTCAAGGACATCGACTTCTACGAAACGTAAAGTCCTACGCAAAAACAAAAAGACTGTAAACAATTATCTTATACTTTGTAAGTCAATGCAGGTCGTGCGCGTCCAGAAGATTACTAACATCTAAATACTGTTTAATTCGTTCTGGCACTGATAAAGTATCACGTGTCATTAGTGATGGAGCACTTCCGACTGGCGTTTGCATAACGTTGAGCAGCTCATTAATAATTTCTAGATCTCATTTAACACACAATTTAATTTGTGAGTATGTTCCTGTGAAGGTCGTCCTTTCTGGTACAGTAAAAGATAGGGCAAGCACTGATGGGTGCAAATTAAAACAACAAACCTTACAGGATCGGAAGAAGAATTGTGGCAGTTAGCTCTGACCATTAGCATACATATGTTTCACACGTCCGAGACTTTAAACGCAGATGAAACAAAGCAATTACATTCGTCTCTGTTTTATCATCCATAGCTCGTCTCCTATAATTCGAGCTACAACCGTCCTTAGGACGCCGTCATTATCCAAAATCCAATATCACTGGCGGAGCCGACGCCAATAGCAATTCCGTGACCTCGATGGCGCATTCCATGGAGGAACGTGGACGTGGGGTAATGAAGGTACGGGTAAGAGGGAAGGGGTAAGGGGCTGTGGCACGTGGAACAGGCTTGTCCACTCATGCCAGATCACCGCGCAAACATGTACGCGCTTCCACGTGTTGACGCGTTCACATGTCCCGAGGTGATACCCACCCTCCCACACTAAGCACACTGTCTACTGCATCAGGCAAAGATAATTGTTATTTCCTCCTTAAATTAGAGTACAGAATACTTTTGAAGATTTTTATCTTCAAATTGTTTTGTGATATAAGTACCGAGCGTGGTGGGTGAATGGTTAACAGTCTGGCCTCGCATTCGAGAGGACGCGGGTTCGAATCTCCGTCCGGGCATCCAGATTTGGGTTTTCCATGGTTTCCCCAAAACACTCCAGGCGAATTCCGAGATGCTTCCTTCAAAAAGGCCGTGGCCGAATTCCTTCCTGTTCCTCGTACCCAGTTCCATCTCGCCTCTAATGACCTTATCCGTCGACGACGCGTAAAGCAATAAGTAAAAAAAAAAAAAAAGAATTGATATAAATGGCCTGGTGAATCAGTGGTTAAGGTGGCTGGCTGGAGAGTTAAAGGTGCCTGGTTCGAATTCCTGTCTCGCTAGCTATTTTCATAGGCCCTGAACGCAACCTTCACCTATGGCATTGCTTGCTCTGTAATGTGAAGTACGCAGGAAAGCTTCCGTGGTTGGGATTCCGCTTTGAACTGTAGGTCCCATTTACCCGGTAGGAATACTGGGTGAGGACAGGAAATGAACTGGCCACACTACCTGCAATGCCAAACTGAATATACCTCTTTCAATAGTGTCCAACAAACCATTGTGCTGAATATCAATCTAAGTTTTTTTTATTAAGATATACGATTCATTTATTGCTCTGTAATGTTTATTTCTTAAAGCAGATATTATGCGTCTCACCATTCTTTGGTCTGTTTGTGCCTATCTTTTTAACAGTTCGCGTTTGTTGTAAACATCGATAAGAATCAATATTAACAATCACAATCTTCGATTTATACCAACTGAGAATCAAAGAGGAGATGAGTATGGTTCCTGATTTCTCTTTCTTTTCACGTCTGCAGCCACGCTGGTTAATTATTTCCTCTCTCAGATTATAACTATTTATTCACAATTTTTTGTAACCTCTATGTAATGTTAAAATTGTAACAAACTAAAACAGAATTCATATAGACGTAAAACTGTATCACATAAGCCAAAATACAAAGCTTTAATAATTTTATTTGATAAAGCTACACATCTTGACTGTTGGCGTTTTGTTGTTTCATATTCTGACATAGCTAATACGTTTTCAGTAAAGCACTTAAAAGAATTTATCAATAAGTAACACAAAAATAAAAATAAACTAAATAAAATTATTCTTTAAATTATTAAACCACATTTTAAAATTAAAGTACCACGCAACTAACAAAAATGATAATGTCTAATAAAGTTAACTTCCGCTATAAATTTTTTAGAATTTTCCAAATACAATTTAAAAACTTTCATAATTTTATTATTAGTTTTTGACCTCGTTCTCTTTCTTCAAAGATAAAAAAAATAGTAGGCAAATTAATTTTGTTTCATTGTGTTCTTTGGCAGACATTTTGCACAAATCAACAACCGAATGAGATACTCCGATATTTTCTTTTCGTGCGAGGAAGAATCTTTCGTTTTGTGCAACTTTTATCAGTATCTTATATATTTCAAGTAGATACTTTTAGTCATACCGTAGTTCACGGAAAGTCTCTTTAAAATAGACATATACCATTCCATTTTTTTCGTACCCATCATCAAGAAATTTAGATACTGGTTCATACAAACAACAGATACAATTGCGAACCATTGAATCACGGAAACCGCTGAGACAAAACATATCGCATACATCGATAACATATAATGCTAACCAAAAATACGGTTATCAATTAATCCTTCTATTCAAACAGCAATCGTGGAATCTTCAAATAGAACAATAGTGTTTAATAAATACTAAGTATCAATAATTAGACATCACTCTTTTTACGTCTCGCTGTTAATTTCTTGTAACCATTAACATATCAGTTTTGCAAACGGGGAGAATATGATGTAAAACGAATGATATAGAGGGCGCTTTTCAACCCCCGCAATGCGCCAATTGTTCCCACCCATGTTTCATTCATTATTAAAATAGTATTCTCGCCGGTGAGTTATTTGGCATTTTAATGGCACATTGTGAAGTATGAACGAGGTCCTCACAATGAGGCGTTTGTACATTTTCCGATGTAAATTGAAATTTGTGGCACAATTTACGAGGGGGAAACGTAATGGCGACAGATCACAGATGGCTCGCAAACCACACTCAGCCTTTCTGTTTTTCAGAACATCGCAGGGACGTTTGAAATAGTTGATAGAACTCCTTCACAATCTAGACCTTACTTTGTTCTGTCAGCTGTGAAGCTCAGAAAGAAACAGCTACTGAAATAGTGGATACGGAAAAGGAATCACCTAGCAATGTTTACGAATTTTATGCATAAGTCTCATTTGGAAGATCCTTTGTTTGACATCCCGGATTCTAGACGTTTCTTATTTCCAGTGTTCTCTAGAGTTAATAAAAAGTTCGAAATTAATAATTATTTATTTATTTCACTACATTCTGTACCAGGTCAATACAGCCAGAAAGTAATTAACAGAATATGAAACGACATATGTTACAGTTAGCACATACCATATACGTCGGTGAAACAATGAATATTTGGGTATATTCTTATACATTCGGACAATCACCGACGTATGTAGACAAGCACAGATATTCTTTGGTAGTGGTTAAAATCCGTTGTTATGGCACGATTGAGGTCACGTGACATTTGTTATACTGTAGACAACTTTTTTCATTTTTCTCATAAAAAGTAATGTAAAATACATTCTGAAGTTATTTCTGCTAAAACTAAGTGCATATTACAGATGGTTAAGACGTTGTTCCACGACTAAATGCAGTTGTAAAAGCGTGGCACTATTGTGCGTTTCCGAGCGTCATAACGGTTTAAGTTGTTGCAGTAAAAAATATTGTATAACGTGAATCACATGTTAGATAAGTTTTTTATTCGTATTATTTTCTTTTCTCATGTAGAATGTACTGTTAGTTTTAAGTTCAACAGATTATTTACATGTGCTGTTACTTAGCTTTCTCCTATTTTGACATATATCACAATATGTTTTAATAACAAAGTATGATTTAAAAACGTAACAAAAATATTCTTATTCAACACTCACTATCAGTGCATGATGAATGTCGACATTTTCCGGTGTAAGCCAGAAATAATAATTTTCAGCAAATATTTCGTACATAAACCAAACGACTACTGACATTCTCAAATTTCGGTGTTTCACGATAACATACAATACTTTTTGTATTTTTATTTTTTTTTACTTATGGCTTCACACCTCGTCGTCGTCGAGGTGATTAGAGGCGGGATGAGACTCGCGACAAGTAACAGGAAGGAATTCTGCCATGGCCTGTAGAAGTAAGCATGCCGGCATTTGCCTGGAGTGATATGGGGAAACCATGGAAAACCCAAATTGGATGCCCGGACGGTGATTCAAACTGGCGTCCTCCCGAATGCGAGGCCAGAACGCTAACCTCTCACCAACCACCCTCGGACACATGCTTGCAGAACACGATTAGAAACAAATTGCAAAAAGTACATTAAAGTATAATTCCCCCTCTGTACACATGCGCAGGTTTGAAGTCATTGAATTCATCCCGTGTATTTTCAGAAGCGGAAGTATGGATACGTGTTCTAGTGCTATGTCAACGCGAGTTTAACAGCGTGCTGGAAAAGTGACTCCTGAAGAGATTAATCGTCATTTAAAGGCCTTTTATCGTGAAAATACTGTTGATACTTCTACTGTAAATCGACGGGCAGTAACATTTCGTGCCTGCGGGCCTGGAAAACCCATAATTGCTGAAGAAAAACGTAGTGGACGTCCGATCACTGCCACAGATGATAAGCATCGCAAAGTCGACGATTTGATTCAAAATGACAGGCGAATCAATCAAAAGCGTATCGCAAACCATATCGGAATATTCAAGGAACGTGTCGGCTTCATTATTGAACAGTTGGCATACCGTAAAAGCTGTGCACGATGGGTACCTCGCGCCCAACTGCAAATGTTCAGTAAAACTGGATTTAGAACCGATTCCACATCCTCCTTACTCCCCCGATCTTACGCCTTGCGATTTTTAGTTTTTTCGTCAAGATAAATCTCCTGGGTAATCATTAAACCTCAGACGACGAGGTCAAGGCAGCTGTCAAATCATGGATTCGAAAAAAAGTCAGAAGTATTTTTCAGTGACGGAATATAAAAAAATATATTAAAAACAATAAAAACTTGCTACACGTTGGGAGAAATATGTCAGCCTTAACGGTGACTATGTTGAAAAATAAGTATATGAGTTTGTAGCATATGAATTGTACTGTAATGTACTTTCTGCCCGATCATGCTATTTGGTTTTATTCGTGTTTTACAAGCATGTGTGCATTTCTATTCAGCCTACCCTGATACTACCTTGAAATTCGAGATCAGAATATTTCTCATTAAATAATGTAATCGTCTTTCCTGAAACGAAACAACTTTGATACCACTGTTTGCTTGGTAACGTTGAGTAGAGAAGTACTTTAATTTATTACATTACTCCCGCACCTGCTGTTTATTGCGGTCATAACTGGAGTAATTAAATAAGTTACTGCAATATCCTTGATTGTTTATCGACCTGGCTAGTGTGTCGACTAGTTAATTACCTTTTAGGTCGCTATGTGCTTTAATTCAAATCGGTTAGACCCATGGGCGAAGCTGAAGTATTATTTTACAACACAGAAAAATTGTTTTCAATAGCAGTTTAAAGTTTGTTAAGGGACTCCAGTGTAGTTTTTTATTTTCAAGGTACGAAAATCATGTTTGACGGCGTGTCTTAAGCATATTGTTGTGATTTTAATGATGGTCAGTGCAACAGCTTCCTGTTGAAGCCAAATCTGTAGGATACCAGCAGGTACGAATATATAGTGCACGCGAAAAAGCAGCTGTTGCAAAGTTCTTCAAAAACATCAGTTGTTTAGAAAGGAAATATTCTATATATTGCCCGACAAGAAGCATTGCAAATTCTACAAAGGTCACACCATACTTCACATCGAATCTTTTGAAACTATTAAAGCGGAATATGAAGAATTCTCAGAATGAAAGAACGAATTGTCGATTTGTGTACAAAATGAAACTGAGATTCAATATGAAAAATTTTCTGTGTATGATGATACAACTGTAAAATTTCAACTACAGAGAATGTGAAAACCATGCACCAATATCTTGCATTGTTCTAACTAGAATTTCGTACTTTTAACACAAGGTCACGTAAAATAATAAAGTGAAAGATTGGGAAGTAAATAATCATACGCAAACATGCTGCTTAATTCTGTTGAGTTTTTCTCGCTCTCAAATCTACACCGAGCACGCTGGGTGATCGCTAACATTCTGTCCTCGTATTCGGGAGAACACGGAATCGATTCACCTTCCGGCCATCCAGATTTCGGTTTTCCGTGATTTCCCGAAATCACTCCAGTCGAAAGCCGGCATTGCCACAGCAAACGATCATGTCCAAATTCCTTCCTGTTTCTTTCGATCAGTCATTTATCGCCTCTAATGACCTCGACGTCGACGATACATAAAGCCATTAGGAGGAAAAATTGTGACTCACAATATCGTTCTCTTAAATGCCTCGAAAACCGTTTAAAAATCAGGATCACCGGTTAGTGGTCCATGCCTATGTCCAATAGTATCTGCTTATAAATAGTTTCCACGTGTGTAGCGGATAACTGCTTCTATGCACAACGATTCAACAACACCCTTCGCTGTCTTCATAAGCTTTGGCAGCGGGTCACGTATACAGCCACAGCTGACCATTTGTACAGATATGAGTGCGCGTTGTAAGGGAGCCACAGAAGTAGCAATTTACGGCAGAATTGTCTTCGGTTTACCACTTCACCTGATGAATACAGAGAAGAAAGCTGTTGAAACGTTGTTCATAGCTACATTTATCCGGCTGAGCAATTGTGAGACTATGTAGAAACAGTTGATTAAAAAATAGTAAACTGGAGGGAATACTAACCGAATTAGGAGACAGATTAGACGCCTTATTATTCTCTGAGACATGTAATCATAAGGCGCGTTCCCAAGATCCCTTGTAACAAAGGCGAGACGGGACTGGACGGGACGAATGCTCAACCACACTCCATGGGAACAGGGCCGCCTCTGCTAGCGGAGACGAGATGCAGCTACCCACTCTGAGTCGGTAAACATCACAGGCGTGTGTAGCGGTGCGCTGTTGCCATCGGTTTGCAGCAGCGGTGCCCACCCCTTCTGTTGCTGTAAAGTGCTCTGTGCCAAACGACACTAGGCAACGTGGTACGGAGGTGGCGGCGAGGTAAGCTAGGACTAACCTGCGACCCGCGGTCGTCCCTACACTTCAGCTAATGAGGTCCCGTCCCGTCTCGCCTTCGTTACAAGGGATCGTGGGAACACGCCCATACAGGGGCAAGCAGACGATATATCGGCAACTGGTGAGTCACGTGACGAGTTTCGGCGAATGAGCGGCAGTCTCGGGCCGGGAGTCGAGTCGAGTCGGGAGTCGGGAGCAGGACTCGAAAAGTAGCGGCGGATGTGGCCGGAGAATGCTAGTGGTAAAGTAAACAGTGTAACCAAGAAAAGATAGTCTCTTTATCGCAGAGTATTATGCGGTATGAAGTGACGTGGACATTCTGAATAATGCAGTGTCGTAAAGGAATTGAGAACAGTGACTATGCTCGTCGTAAAGTAGACAGTGTAAACCAGTAAAGACAGTCTATTTATCGCCGGGTACTGTGCACGTGATTTCGCGGGTATGAGTAAGTGTTCGTGGAGATGTTAAAAACGCAAGTTCCCGATTTCTTTGAATACGAAGTTCCGATAAATAATTCACGGTCTAAATTGTAAAAGGTGGTTGGCCACGCTGAACTTTCGAGGAAATAAAAGTGTTGTTACCTCGCAACTGCTGAACAATCATTTCGATAACCCTAACGTTTTCTGAACTATTTTCCAACGTTATGTTGGTGGCGACCAGGTCCGAGCTTGTTTAATTAATTAACCGTCTAAAAACAATAACCATTATAGTGATTTATATGTTACGGACTGTTTCCGACAGTATTAATATGATCCGAGATTTCCTATCAGTGCGGAATTCTCTGTGACTGGCAATAGACAAGGTGAGTTCCGCCAGCAGACACGTGCATCGTGATGCGTAATTGTCACCAATTAGGGGCCGTCGATCTTTCTGGCTAATTGCTTGCCAATTATTGACACGATCCGTGATCGTCGCCGCCGCCTAATGCACCGAAGTAATTGCAATAATTGAGATCGACGGGAAACGACTAGACCACTTCTCAGAGATAACAACCTACCACAGCTGCTGCAGCTACTGTATTTGTTACTTGATCTTTCAGTAGCAACGATAATGACGTCCCAGTTTTCAATACACCATACACAGTGCGGCGGCATACCCGTGAACAATTCATTACAATCGAACGTCGATAAAGTCTCCGTTCTTACAGAAGGAAAGCCGTTCTTAAACTAAAGTTAAGTAGTGAAAAATGCTTTGAGATTAAACACACAGGTTTTAAAGTTTCATTTTAATTTCTGTTAATCCTAAGAGCCGAACACTTGTTTCCCATGATCAGAAGAGATTATTTAAATCAATATAGTAAACAACAATTTATTAAAATCTTATTCTTAAAAAAAATTCCGTTCAGAATTTTTGTTCTTTCTAGTTTGAAAATTTATGATATCATCTAAATATATAAAAGGGCTTTTTATTTCATGTTACTGATTTTTGTAAAGGGTGATGACTCTCCAATAATAAGAAGTAAGTATATAAACTACTGTTCACCACTGTCATACATGAAGTCATAAACATAAAGTTTCTTAAGGTAGGGGAACGGAACCTTTTCATATGTAGATTCTTCTACCTGAGATTTCCCGAATTTACTAGCTAAGCTGTTTTTAAAAAAAAAAAAAAAAAAAAAAAAAAAAAAAAAAAAAAAAAAAAAAAAAAAATTGAAGTTGTGAAAACGAAAGGGTGTAGCTTTTAATTGAAGACAGAATAATTTTTTTTTTATTTTACTTTATGGCTTTAGGCCTCGTCGACGTCGAGGTCATTAGAGGCGGGATGAGATTGCGGACAAGGAACTGGAAGAAATTCGGCCATGACCTTTTGAAGGAAGCATCCCGGCATTTTCTTGGAGTGATTTGGAGAAACCATGGAAAGCCCAAATCTGGATGCCTGAACGGGGATTCGAAGTCGCGTCCTCCCGAATGTGAGGCCAGTGTGTTAACCGCTCACCCACCACGCTCGGTGAGAGAATAGAAGCTTCATTCTTATGAAGGCACTGTCCCTCCAGAAGTAATGATGCAGTAAAAAAAAAAATCTTTCGACTATTTCAATCTTTCTATTTATTTAAGGGGTCCTCGAGCGTGAAAGAAGCGATTGGGAGTTGCTTTAAAAAGAATATTTTCTCAAATCCCTGCATTATCACACAGAATGTCTTTTGGAAATGGCATTAAACTACTGTTGTCATGCTTTCCTGAAAGAGCGATACCTTGTTCGTTTGTTTTCCCATCTTTCCCAGCATCTAATGAAACCCCTGTGAAGAAATTTGAAATCCCTTTTTAAAAAATTAAAACATCAGAGATGGAGCGAGTACTTGTGTGGACAAAAACTACTACCGTTTCTTTTACTTTTAAATATGAAACATTTCATGTAACAGCAGCTCATTACTAATATATTTTATATGAATATTTTTTTTATGAAGCGATACCCAGAAAGTTAGTTACTTCAATAAACCGTAGGGAAAATATGAATGTCATTCAGTGTTATCAATTAAGGGGCATCTTTGAAATTATTTATACCTTACACTCCACACGAAATGCACATTTTTTTACTTATGCAAAACACTTTTACGATTTTGGAGTTTTTTACTCCAAAATAAGATGTTACAGAATTAAAAAAAAAAAGAATACGGCCTTCGGTCTCTGCTATCATTTAGCCCTCCAATTTGTTTTTCATTGTTCTAAATACTGTATTACGGTTTTCCTACGTGATTCAGGAACACTATAGTGAGGGTAAGATAAGACCACAGTACGAACACAACTTTTAATTAAAACCAACCATTCGCGGTACCAGACCGGCGACCCTTACAATGCGAGGCTAGCATTCTAGTTCCTAGGCTCAGCAAGTTATAGATTTAAAGGAATGCCATATTTCGTCTACGGTCAACTTGTGATAGACTTCAGTCAAAGCAGTGACGTATGTTGACATGAGCTCGTTTCCGCCGTGACGACAATAGTTCCCGAGTCCGGCTGTCGCAGCTACTCAGTGCAGTGCGGCGGAACGCTAGATGGAGTGTAATGCGATAAGGCCATCAGCATCGCTACTCGTCATCACATACGGTCCACGCAACTGACCAGCGTCCGCAACACACGGCCTCAGGAAGGCACAAGTGATACGAGACATGCAGGTGTCCAGCAGCGATCACAGTTTTGTAGTATTTTTCAATAACTGTGTTTTTATTGCAGGCAAGGTATGAGGAAATACATTCTCGTTATTAAATTATTTACTATCAGTGACTACGAAACATCACACTGCTGGTTAGTAAGACATAACACTGGGCAACAATGACTTAGTAAGTAAACACCATTTCTATACGAAATTGGCCCCCTGATTCCAAATATGACCTTCATTTTGTCATGTCAGGTCTAGATTTTAAGCTATGCAACATCAATCCGTTATACATTAGGTGTTACTCAAAGTGAATAATGTTTATACTTGTAAGTATATGCGTGTGAGTGACAGGCCATATGTTTCTATTCATTCTAACATAGACAAATGGCACACGTGATGTTAAATTAGAGTCATGTTTAATTTCGCTGCATGTCTGGAATTCATTTTTCATAGTGATTTACCATAGATGCCGCGTTCAAACCGTCACTATCTGAAGGTACGAAGCACACTCAATCATTCCCATTTCATATGTTTTTAAGGCTATGTATATATTTATGTATGTATTTAGGTCTATTGCATTGATTTGTCACCTTATTCTGGTTTTAATTTGTTATAAATCCATCAGATGCTGACGTTGCAAATGGGATAGTAAAATCAGTGACAGCCCATTGAATAGATATGACTCCTTGTAGAGCTCTCAGTATATTAGGAGAACCTTTACTTGAGTGAGCAAAAATCATCTTCCCGCCTTTCAACATCAAACGCGGAGTGATAAAACAAATTGTGAATGCTTTGTACCAACATGGGGAGTGCTTCAAATATGTCTGCAGTGTGTTTTCAGAAAAGACAATTGAAAATCTTTAAGCAGTAATTTTTGATCTGTAAGAACATAAATTTCGCGAAAACAATACACGAGAATGAAACATTAGCTTGGTGAGAATTAGTGTAAGTGGTAAAAAGTTCCTTTTGGAATCAAATAAATGAAAACTGACAATACCTTGTTAATAGCATGGTGTCAACTTTTCATGATTGTGGCATGAATATGAGAATCAAAATGCATTTTCTTTTTAGTCACCTTGATCACTTTTCTGGAAATCTTGAAGATGTTAGCGACGAACAAACTGAATGATTTCATCAGGACAACAAATTTATGGCAACCCTGTAGGAAGGGATACTATTGAAAATTATTACTGGCGTTCAAAAGGAGATAATCCTATTTATCAACATTTATGGCATGCAAAGAAGCATAAATCTATTCCTTTAATTTTCAGGCGAAATCTTTGCATTTTTAGTTTTGGATATATGTTTCTGTTTGGTTAATGGGTCATGCTTAGTTTATTACTTAATATTCTTTGCCTATTATATTATCATCATTATCAGTGATCTGTCCTTGTTCTTATGGCTTTCTCTTCATGTCCATGTAGTTGCCGTTTTTGCTGACGTTATCCGTAGTGTTGCACCTCTTTCTTCCTCCCACAAACTAGTCCTTCCAAGGCGTCTTTTAACAAACACTCCCCTTGCAGTAAGTGTTCCGTTCAGTTCTTCTTTCTCTCTTTGATGACTTGGAGTATTTTCCTCCTTTCATCAAACCCTACCCAGCACTTCAACATTACTTAATTTACCCACCCAGTTTATCCTCTCCATTCTTCTCCACATCCACATCTCAAACGCTTCTAACCGGTTTTCATCTTCTCGCCTCAGTGTCCACGTCTCTGCCACATAAAGAGCCACACTCCATACAAAACAATTGCCAAATGTTTTCCTGAGCGCTTTGTCTTCATGATTGTACTTCCAAGATATTTGAATGGTCTTACTTGACTGATATCAGCTTTCTCTATCTTAATATTTATTAGTTTTTTTCCTTTACGTGTCACCAAACTCTGAGTTTTTGCTGCATTGATTTTCATTCTAAACTCTTCACAGGCTTCATTTAGATCCTTCAGCATTTTGTTTAGAGTTTGTTCACTTTCTGCAAACAATACCATACCATTAGCAAATCGTATGCTCTCTATTCTCTTGCCACCAATACGCACTCCTCTTTTTCCATTTAAGCTTTTCCCAATAATTCTTGAATAATAATGGGGAAAGGCAACAACCTTGCCTTAAGCCTCTCCCAATACTGCTTACTCCCGACATCTCGTTCCTAATCTTTATTCTCACTTTCTGTTGTAAATATAGGTTCTGTACCAAACTTCTCTCCTTCCATTCTACACCTTTTCTCTTCAAGATATCCATAGTTTTTTCCATTGCACCCTACCATGCCTCTTATATGAATAAATTAAATTTATTAAAAAAAAGACTTGTTTAATTCCCCAAAACACATTAATATCAACCCATATACACTGATGTAAATATGTATTATAATGTAATACAGTCAAATGGAGAGTAGTATAGTAAAAAAACTAGACCTAATAGGAGAAAACCCGATGATATTTTCAAGTTTATCACATAACATTACCTAAGAACTTGTTAAAATGTTCCAGGCAGCAGACAAAAATGTCGCCATGTGTAATTGACGGAAATTTATGTAGAAGTGTTTCATTCTGTGTTACGCTGTAACTCACAGAAACAATAGATGAAGCGTTATTGATTTTCTGTTCTGACAATAGCACTTAACAATAAAATCTATTGGGCGGGAAACATTGTGCAGAAGGTATTCAATACAGGGGCTGCAATGTGTGCAAAAAAGGATTGCTAAATTTGTTGGTGAAAAAAAGCATAATATAATCAGTAACTGATAAGTTAAAAGGGTTATATGGGAGACATTATAATTCAGGAGGCAAATTAACAGAATGCTCTGAATTTATAAGGCGTGTGTGGAGGATGAAGTGTGGATGGATATTGTTATAAGAATTAGGAATATTACGTCAAAGGGAAGAAATTATTATGATCACAAAGTGGGGTTTGATTTCAAGCAAAATTTTGTTTCATTGGTAAGGAAGTAAGGGATTAAAATAAATTACCGAGATTAATGTTGAACATTTCACCTGGACTAATTAAAGAAATTGATGAACAGATGATTCCTACCCCAGTATTTTATGCCCAGATTCGTTGACGACGATAGCCAAGGAAATAAAACATTTAACGAGCTAAGCCATCTTTGTTTATGGTAACACAATAAATCTTTTAGTTATTTTACTTCATGTTGTACGGATAACTTTTCTTTTCTCATTAGGATCCAAAAGCTGTTCTGCTATCTGTAGAATGTTTTACCGCTATGTTATTAATAAAATAACAATATCCTAATTTATGTGAAAATCATCTTTTACATAAGTTATTTAGAATCAATGTTCTTGATTTGTTACCCTATGTGTGTTTCCCTGTGAATAACCTCTAATTTATAACGTTATGTTCAACTCATTTTGTGCTATGATTATTATCGACTAACATATTTAATCAAATTTGTTATCTAATTACATATAAGCTTTAGGTTTGAATATTTCTCTTCTGCTGTTTAACAGCCTTCCTATTTCCGGTACAGTTTAGACCCCTTTTTATTGAGACGAGAAGCAAGTTTCTGTAAATCTCTGCGAACCATCAAGACCTTTTGCTAATTTCAAAATCCTACTTTTTCAGTTAATCTTCTGGAAATGTTCCAATACTGTGATTAATTCATTTCGTCCATAAAAACTGCTGCTAAAAAACCAAAAGTAAGATATAAAACCATTCTTCGTACATGTTCAGAAAAATTACTTTTATAAATCTTCGCAGATAGTTTCCCTTTATGGAAAATAATGTAGATGCTTGAGAAAGAAGTTCTGTAAAACTGGATACTTTGATTTAGGCTCCTCTACAACATCGTCAAAAATACGGATTCCTGTAAGAAGACTAATTTATTATCAAGTAAGTGTGCTTTACAATAATCCAGTATTATTAAATTCTGAGAGACATATTGGATAATTGTATTACAGAGTCCATCTGAGTTTGCAAATCTATCAATTTTCTTGACTATCACTTTTCCAATTCGTTTTATTAAGAATTGTAAGATTATTTCTGTAGAAATTTTAACCTGCTAAAGATGATGTCGTAGCATGACGCTAGTAGTCTATTTATTATTGTATTGACTAACAAGAAAATAATTGATTTATGGGACGAAACTTTCTGACAGCGTGCTGACAACGTGCTAAGATATAAAAGTAATAGATTTGTTGTGATAAATGGGCGAGTGAATATGTGGCGAAATAAAAGAACGATAGGAGTCATTATACTTATTACAGAGCAGTTAGGGAACTTAGAGACCGGAATCCGGGCTGTGGAAACAGAAAGGTGTGTTCTCCGTTGTTCCGGTCCCAGAGGCATACCGAGCCAAGCAGTGAATTACAGCTGTCTTGCGGGTCGGAGCGATGAATCTCCAGGGGCTCCTGGCCAATGGGCTCTTGCTACTGCTTACCGCTGCCGCAGAACCTCTCGGGAAATTAAAAACTGTTCGTTACGGCTAAAAACTTCGGAAACGTATTAGCAACTTAGCGAGCAGAGCTGTGGCTGGTTAATTCGCGGTGGATTGTGAGAATGGGTTTGTTCTCTCCAGTAGTTCGGGGCGCTCAGAAGAGTATATTGGCTTCAGCAGGGCGGGAGCTAATTAGTTTTTCAGATTGGGTATTAACGGGACACCAATAAAGTTGAGTATCGGGTTAAATTAATGGAAGATTCAAACCACCTTTTAATTGCATAACGGCAGTTCGATGTTTCTTGGTAACGTGGCCACTCATAACCTGTACCAACAAAGAAATCAATTCCAAATATTCTCGTAAGTTGAAGAAAGAGGGAGTTTTTCTATTTACTTTTTTCTAACTTCAACAAAAACATTTTAACCAATAAATTTACTGTAAGTGATCCAACCCGCAGGCAATTTTTAATACAATATATGTGTAAAAAGACTGAATAATATCTCTGAAACTCATGACTATCAACCAAACAGCAATTTTAATTTGCCATTATTATTCACTAGCTGATAATTAAAATTTTCCATGGTCATTACTTTTAAAATGATATTACAAAAAACCAAAACCTTCTTTTCTGATCTCAGTGGTGTCCTGAAAGCTTCAAATTGTTGTTTACATAGTAACAGCACATTGTACCTTAACATGATATTTTTAAGTACGAATATTTATTAAATCTAAACCATATAAATAAAATATAGTTACCACACGATCTGCCACAAATCTTAGAAATGTGAAAACATTTATTTGTATTCCTATTTTACTTTTGGAGTTGTATCTCTGATGTAATCTTGATTAGATAGAAATATAAAACTACCAATTTATTAGATTACATAAACGTATCGATTCTTCGCTACCAAATAGGACAATATTTGTTTCCCAGCTATCTTTTGGTTTGTTTCTCAAGGAAGCATGTAATTCTTCAATTAAAAGATTATTAGGTAAACTATACTCTTGGCAGCAAGATTCTTGTGAAGTTATTGCTATGGTTAAATTTTTTCGAAATCACGAATGAATTAAGTTTTAATATTGTAATAGTCTTTGTTAGCAGAAACAGTGAAATTCTGGTAATAAGCTGAGTTCGATATGGCTTGTAAACTTAAAAACAAAGAAATTTAGCTCAAGAATAAAACATCGGAATATGGTTCACGTAAATAATATTCACAAAACAACAAATGTGAAAAATAAAATTATTTTTTATAATTTATTATGAAACAATGAACTATATTAAATGATCACTACCGGTATTTGATGGCAAACATTTTCCATAGAATCTATTCCTAGAAAACTTATTGGAATGTATGAAAATCATATCTTTCAGAAAAAAGTGCACGTTAACCTTCCTTTCCGAATACAATAAGCTATTACCAATTAACATATCTTACGCTTTGTCACCCTGCTAAAAGATATTATTGTTTTAGAACGTTTATTTGCCATAACATAAATAAAACCATAAAGAGAATCCGCTTATTAATCGTGGTGAGTATTTGATAGGGAAATATAGTACATATTGAGGGACTTACTATTAACTTCAACCTAATGGACATGAACATTATCATTCTGATTTCTTCTTTTAGTGACTGAATCCGGTTGGTTGTAACATGGAAAAATGTTAAATCCACTCTTTTCACAGTGACTTCCAAAATAAATTCATATTTTTCGAAGTAGTATTAAGAAAATGCGAACATTAAAATATCTATGAAATAGGCACTTGCTTCAAGGACATAAACACCTGCAACTAATCAAGTCTAGATCCCACATAAACAATTAAATATGACATTTTCAATAGTGATATAAAATTTCTTCAGATAAGAGTTCTCTTCTTTAAGAAACTGCTTTAATTATTCTTTTGAAAAATAATAACAGAATTCCAGCATTGTCATTTAATAACATTTAATGTTTTTTCGTTCACATCTGTCTGTCATAGGTTAGCGGTGTGCGATGTGGTGTATGTCGCAACTTCGATATGACCCAGACGACTAAACGTCGCACTCGATCCAAGTCTTCATGACAAATTTTGCTTCCATAAAATTAATAGTTTAATTTAGTACAAATTCGAAAGTTTTGCTAATTTGTCTACAGTTTGTTTCTGTCGTAATTAATAGGTTTCATTACGTAAGGGTAGTTATTTAATTTGTTGATACTTTGTGGCATTATCGAAAAGCTACGTTCTGAGCAGCTAATTCTATTAAGCTTGATAAATCGTAAACGTCAAGAGAACAACATGAAGTGCTTATATGTCCACATATTTTGGGAATGCCATTGTCCCTATGTAACTCCTACACTTGCGCGCATGAATGCAAACACAAACACACACAGTCATACTCGCATACAAACATCATACGGATAAGAGTTGGTATCATAACAGTGAATTTCTGTATACTGTGCTATACTTTCTGATTTCGAAAAAGCAATAAAGTCAAACGAGTATTAATGCTGCCTTTTGTCACAGGCTCCTTCACTATCATTAATACGACTCATGAATTTACAAGAAAACGTATATATCGTCCTTTCTCTCTACTTAACGGAGTAGTAAACTGAATGTAGTTGCTATTTTTATTCATGCTCTTAAAGAATAAGCGTAAAACCACCGCTATAAGCTTGCGAGCACTGAAAATAGCTGACGTTAATGTGTTTTGGGAATCCACATCCTGTTCGGAGAGCAAGCTACCGGCAAATTGCAGAACCATGTTGGGACGTCGAAACAAAGGGAGCACTGGAAAAAGTCAGAAATCGACAGCTTGTCGACAACCAGATAATCAGATCAAATCGCAGCATCCTTCAGAAGGACCAGATGTCTAGAGATTCAGCATTTGAGAGGAATCGATTTCGATTTTCAATTTAGATACACGTACTGCCATTTTTCATGGTATTCTCAAACAATTCTAGAAAGATACACCAGAACAAGCCAGTGAACGTTCGTCCGTTTACAACCATTAACCGTTATTACGGTTCACAATTTTTTAGTTCAGTATATATTTAATGTTTAATTTGGCTCACCTGCTTGATTTAAATATTTATGCTTTATCAAAGAAATGTATTAGGCATATCGCGTGACTGTTATTGTTGTGTTAGGGAACTGTTTGAACTGCTGAAGATTTACTGTCAACTTAATGAAACGTTGTACAAAGAAATGCGGATGGATGTTACAGATTAGTCTGTAGTTATTAACTTCATTTAAAAGATAGAGAGAGAAAAAAAAAAGGAAGGGGAAAGGAAATTGAAAAGGAATGGAAGGTAAATAATCTTTTGTTTCTAACAGTTAATGTGACAGTTGATCTCCATGTATATTTATTTATTTTTCTTATAGCTTTACACCTCGCCGACGTCGTGGTTATTAGAAACGGAAAAGGATGTGCGCAAGGAACGGGAAGGAATTCGGCCATGCTCTTTTGAAGGAAGCATCCCGGCGTATGTATTAATTGTAGAAACATTTTTATCAATTGTTCTTCCATTTGATAACTGCACATTACAGAGACTACCACACACAACAATTTCGATTATTAATTCAGACCAACCATGCCCGGGTTTGTATTCTAGCGACGGCACTTCAATAATGAAGCTACTGTTGTTGTTATTAGAGCTTTAGAGCATGTCATCGAAGAGATCGTTAGCGCCTTAATAATAAAAAACTAGGAAATGTGCACCTGAGTGTTTTTCAGAAACCACTGTAGAATCTGGAAGGAGAGAATATGGTTGCATGATAGCTTTCAATCTGGCGTTGATAACAGATAGCGTTATATAATGAATTCACTCTGGAAAGACACATGACGTCATTCCTGATTAATCAGTTTTATATGACTAATCTTGCAGCCGTCAACCAGCAGGAAGTTCAGCAGAAGTAATTGATTTTCAAATTTTTGAGCTGTAACGTTAGTCACAGTCATGAAGAAATTTAGGTTTCAATTTTATCTGGTTGTTTTAAAGAGAGAATAAGCCTGAAACACTATTGACGATAACTTTCAAGAAGAAACGATTTATAACTCCGAGACGACAGAGGAATAGATTCATAGTCCATAGGGCAACATAGTGTTTTTCATAAATTGTTGAAGTATGAAGGTCTATCACAGCTAGAAAATTGATAACGTTTATCAGTCAAATCCTCGAACACCACATAATTCTTCTGGAATAAAGATAAACATTTTGATAGTGTTATTTAAAACACTATAACGAAAAACCGTACACTGGAACAGCTACAAATCTTTTAAACGTGTCATTAATGTTGGTAATAAAAATATTGACAAAGTGACGAAATTAAAATTGCCTTGCATCCCGCTGTGTGCACTGTAATGAATTAATAAGTACATTGTTACTAGGGGCCAAGTGTTCCCACGGTCTGTGTGAGTGTTGACGGTGCGGCATGTCAAACAGACAGGTATAGGTGAGATAACTATGTACCTTCTCGCGGCGACAATGCTTTATAAAAACTTCTCGGATTTCAAGCCGATTCAAAATTGAGCCGTCTGGCGACGTTTCGGAAGCTTGCACTGCTTGACAATGGAAGCAGTGCAAGCTTCCGAAACGTCGCCAGACGGCTCAATTTTGACGCGGCTTGAAACCCGAGAAGTTTTTATAAAGGTATAGGTGAGTCAACAAAGCGTCCAGAGTTACACGTCCGGTGAGTGACTAAAAATATCTACCTGACTTGGACATGCGGTGAATTTATTGTCTACCATAAATAACTAAGGATCGCTTACTATTTGGGCACGTTTTGGAAAAGACTCGCCGAATACCGTTAACTGGTGCCGGCGACCGAAAATGTACCTTAGTGCCGTTTCTTAGTAAAGAGGCGCTTTCTGAAAGTGGTGGGAGACGATCCAGCCAATAGACAAGCTGCCAACAATTTATTAACGTTTTGGTGTTTTCTGTTTGATCTGTGAGCCAATCAGATAATGTTACATTGGCGAGCAGTGCTGTAATTCGCCAAGGGTCAGAGGTCACATCGCCGTGAGAGGGTACACAGTCCTGCTCGGAGAAGAATAAGGTAGGAAGAGACATTCTGGTGCGGATCCTCATCTGACTCAGCCGCAAGTGACCTTCACCGAGGCCTGACCACTGGACGAGACGGGGCTTGGGGAAGCGGCCACCACGTTCCGCCGGTCGAGAAAGCTGGACGCCCCCGCGGCGCTATTCTGGTTATTCATGCGAGGGTCCTGACCTGGCCCGTGGCGCAGCGGTAAAATCTTTGTCCACGGCGAAAACTACCCAGTAATCGACCCTGAGATATTGCTCTAACTAAGATTAAAGACATTCAACGATGTGTAATTGTTTATATCTTACAAAAACAAACTTCACGGTTGCATAATTTCATAATGATCAAGTTTTAATAAATTGTACACCCACTTCTTTTCAGTTCTCCTATTAATTCCAATAATATTTCATGTAGCTAGCTAAAAATTCATTATTATTTTGATATTCAAATTTGATAATTTTGTCATTGTTGGAACAGTATGGTCCAGAATTTACTTTTCCTAAAAGCAGACGGATAATTTTCAATTGTACGGGTGAGGGGGTAGTTGTAATGAATTAATAAGTACAGTATTAGTACCTGCTGGACATAGAATTTCACGTGGAATCTCGGGACATGCTAGCGTACTCATATAATTATATGAAACCAGTTCAGAGATTGATCTCATACATAAAAAGGTAGTCTATGAGAGTCTTACTTACTACGAAAACAAAAAGAAAAATTACGATATCGAGCTCTATGGCAGTTGGCTATCCGTGCGAGCTGTAACCTATGAAAATACTTATTTTTTATCTGTCCATCATAAAATATTTTTGAAAACTATACTTTACCTAGAAAACGATCTTCTACTTGCCATAAAAACATTCATTGACGTTAGCTGAATCCAGAAAGACTTTGCTCTAATCGTTTAATCGGAGTAAATGATTTTCTCTTCCATCTAAGACCTTACTGACATGAATGCTACATCTTTTTTCAGAAATTATTGTGGAGAGTAAGTTAGAACCACATTTAACACCTTACGCTTTTCTTTATAAATTTTCGTCTCACTATGCTGGGAGAAAGAAGATATTTATAAGTTTGTAGTAGTGATGGGCAAACCGATTCTTTTTGATGAATCGTTTGGAATCGATTCACTCCTCGCTGAGAATCGATTCTTTTAAACGACTCCCCCCCCCCCCCAAAATGTATTCTATATTCGCCACTGGCTTGTTTACGAGATTTTCGATACAATAAAAGAAATATAGGCGGAAGAAATTTCGGAAGGCGAAAATACGGTATTTTTTTATTGTGATAACGATTTAGTCACTGAGATTAACTGTGGCAATGACATTGTCTCACGAACTCTTAGATACTGATGTTGAATATGGAGCTTATACACTCAGATGAGTGAAGCGAGTTATATAAAATCCTGGATACATACTCTTAAGATAATCAGAAATATACCCTAAAATTCAATGAAATAAAGCTACTGGTTTAAAAAATATTAAAATATGATCTGCAACTCGGTAAAAATCCTGCCCCCAGTGACAAATAAATACCACAAAGAATGGCGACTGATGTGCTCATTCTTGGCAGCGGATGCATTATTAATAAAGACTAGGCAAGATTATAAGTGTAAATGTAAATAATAAATACCTGAAACGTGAAACTGGACCGGTGACTTGAATATAGTGAAGCACAAAAAGCAGGCTCTCCACTAACTATTTGAGCGCCCTTGCGCAATACCGATTACGCCGCCCCCTGTCTAACTACAACCAGTGGTGGATCTGGGAATTTTCCGAACCGGGTCAACAAAATGTGAGATTGCCACACTGTGAAATTTTCAAGGCTTCCAGCTAATTGTTGTCAAACCTCATTACTGATTCTAAGCCTTGTTGCAGATTGTAATTGTCGATTGAGATTGTTGATTTTGTAGGTGGCATGTTTGTTACACGTCTCGCTAGAGGGCGTCCATAAACCACGTAGATCGGTCTTGAGAGGTGGGTGGAGGGGGTTGGAAGGTGGGATTCCGAGCCAGGCCAAATAGCTTTTCATTCATATTATTTGTCACACTTAAAATGAGATACAGAACACTCAACACCATGTAAATATTTATTTCCGTCATGGAAAAAACTACGTGGGGAGAGGGGGGTTAGAGACATAAGCCACGTCGAGTTACTTGGGGGGAGGGAGGGTTCAAAAGAAGCCAAAATGGAGCTACATGGTTTATGGACGCCCCTTACATATGCTCCAATTTTACTCCATAAATTTGGAAATTTTTTTTTTAATTTGCCGGATGGTGCTTTTCTTAAGTTAAACAGCGTATCACTAGCATTTTACCCACAAACCAATAAATCAGTGTTTGTTTAAATGGCATAATTTAAATTTTATATTTATTTTCTTAGTTTCAGTATTAGTATTTTGGGGGACGTCCAGAAATTACGTGAGGCTATTTTCCGGAAATCTAGACCCCCCCCCTCCCCGTTGGTGAGATTTCATGAGATTTTCACGGAACCCCCTCCCCCCAGTTGTTCGACCAGGAGAAGTTTCGAGACTTTTTTTAGCTGTCGTGCTCCCCGAAAGAATGATACCCCCTCAAAAGCCGGTTTTTGGCCTTGTAAACTGGTATTTTTTACGTTTTTTTAGTTCTACACTCGTTCAAGTTCAAAATTTCACGTGTGATATCCGTCGACCCCCCCCCCCCCTTTGGTGAGATTTCGTGAGATTTTCCGGACCCCTTCCCCCCCCCCCCTAAAAAGTCTCACGTAATTTCTGGACGCTCCCCTATATTCATCGACGGCACTGTTTCCCAACGTCTTTTCGTTTAACCTTTTTCCTCGTAGAAACCTCACCAGCTGGAACAGTATATATGCCGCTTCAGCACCTGCTAATTTTTGTAATGGTCCAATTCATAAACTTCGTTCATTTCTATTGCAAAATGTTTGCATTATCCACAAAATTAAGAACTGAAGAACAACTAAAACACTGATGAAGTTCGTATGATAACCGGACGCGCTCCATCGCAATTAAAATTCAGTACTCGATGCATTCGCAATTTGAAAAACCCACGCAAAATGGGAATAGCAGATGGCTCTGAAATCGGTATACTTTTCCCTGTCTTCAAATAATCGGGAAATACTTTATTTGTGGTAAAATATAAAAGTTATAGGACTTATAATTCATTGATAATTTATTTGTAAATCTAAATCTGTGTTGTGGTAGCATCTATAACAGTCTGGAAGGAAACCAAAAACTTATAACTAGTTCCAAAAACACTAGAAAAATGTGTATTTAAGGAAATAAATTCCTAAATTTAAAAAAAAACTTTTTATTTCTGTAATATATTTTTAATTTTCCTGTTCCAAAGATAAATATTCTTTATTTCCTTACAAATAAGTTGCCAAACCAAGAAACACGCCGTGGGAACTAAGATTGTGAATCGAAAGGAATCACGAGTTACGCAGATATCAAGAGTTAAAAAGAGCCGAATCCATGGAAGAGTCATTAAGACAGAAGTGAGCCGAGAGCGAGTGAGCCGAGAGTCGTAAACATTGTCGAGTTAACGACTCGGAGTCGACTCAGAACCTGGACGAGTCGGTGAGCGATTGCGCAACAACGGCTCCGCTCCGGAGCTCCCTCTTAACAACTCTTGAGTGAACCGTGACTCTTCCAAGTGAGTCGATTCCGCAAACGATTCTTTTAGACGAGTCGACTCTTTGAATCGATTCACGATTCTTTTGCCCACCTCTAGTTTGTAGTAATAGGTGGTAACGAAACGTTTGAGCAGTTTTGTTCTTCATTATTATTTTACATCACCATTTCTGCAGTTGAACATTAACAAATTAGTTGCTTCCAATAAGCTGTTACCACCGAGCGTGGTGGGTGAACGTTAACGTTCTGGCGTCACATTCCGGAGGACGTGGGTTCGAATCCCCGTTCGGGCATCAAGATTTGGGTTTTCCGTGGTTTCCCCAAGTCATTCCAGGCGAATGCTTCCTTCAAAACGGCCATGGCCGAATTCCTTCCCGTTCCTTGTTCCCAGTTCTATCCCGCCTCTAATGACCTTAGCCGTCGACAAGGCGTAAAGCTGTAAGTAAAAAAAACTAAAAAAATAAAAATAAAAAAAATAAATCATCTGTTGCTATCTTATTTCCATCGTATTCTAAATGCGACGGCGAACCAGCAAAAATTTTGCTTGAGGACGGAAATTGTTGTGGAAGCTTCCTCCGAGTGGTTGGGGGCTGTAAATGATGTTGGTGGCAGACGGGAACGTGCGCTGCTATGCCTTATTTCCGCTGTCACACTCTCTCATCACCGGCGAGAAAAATACAGTGTACCAATAAGACGAGGAGCATATTTTCCACAAAACAAATTATCATCTCCATCTCACGGTAAAATCGATCTTACAGCAAAATTTCTAATGACCTCTTCAGAATTTTTAGTGTTGTTATTAGTCTAGTTTGTTTTATTACCTTAAAAACCGATAAAGAAATGCAATTAACAATATAAGTGGAGCACTTGTCTTCTGAAGTGAATAATGTTAAAGCAACATAACAGTTCCCTATCACATGTTTATTTTTTTGGATTTGCGATTCATCGATATGAGGTCACAAGAGGCGGGACTGAATAGGTGTGCAAGGAGCAGGAAGGAATTTAGCCATGGGCTTCTGAAGAAACCGTCCCCGCATTCAGCTGGAGTGTTATCGGGAAACCATGGAAAACCGAATTCCGAATGGTAGACGGGGATTTGAACTCGTGTCCTCCCGAATAACATGTCAAAGCGTTACAACACACCCATCACTCTCGGTGTTTCTTTCTTCCTGTAGGATAGCACCGCAGGACAAGCTTCGTAAATCACAAAAGACTACCATCTTACACAAGTCATCCAGTGTTTACTACAAAACAGAAGGCTTTACTTCACCTTCCACAGTAAGAAGAGTGGATGGAGAACTCAGAAGAATGGCTTCCATCAGGGTAGTGTGCTGCACTTGTACAACATATATACAAATGATCTAGCAATTATCCCTGGAACAAGAGCATTCATTTATACAGCTCAAGTCACAACCTTTGAGGCGGCGGAGGTGAAGCTGACAACAGCTCTTGAAGATATGACCAAGTATTATGATGCTAATCACTTGAAGCCCAACCCTGGAAAAACACAGGTCTGTGCGTTCCACCTGAGAAACAGAGAAGCCAGAAGGAAATTGAACATCAACAGGAGGGGGCAACAACTACTACACTGCGATACTCCAACATATCTAGGAGTAAAGCTTTATCGCTCTCTTACATTCAAAGCCCATTGTGAGGATCTGAAATTCAAAGTATCCGCCCGGAACAACATCATCCTGAAACTTACAAGTACCTCCTGGGGAGCACATCCAAATGTGCTTCGTACATCTGCCCTGGCACTTAGTTTCTCTGCAGCAGAATACTCAACACCAGTTTGGCAAAACTCTGCTCATGCTATGCAGGTTGATATACACAGACGGAAAAAAAAATCCCAACACCAAGAAAAAATTATTGTAGAGTAATGAAATTTGGACAATGCATTTGTCAAGTTAACATGTTTAATTGATTAAATTTTCAAGATCACAGGTTAATTTAAGCTCAAGAAAATGCATTTCAAATGTGAAATACTGTTAAATTAATAGCCGGTGTAACCTCCAGAATTTTGAATGCAAGCCTGCAAACGTGAATGCATTGTGTCATACAGGTTTCGAATGTCACTTTGTGGTATGGAGTTCCATGCTTGTTGTACTTGTGCTGTCAATACTGGGACGGTCAGTGCTGGCTGTGGATGATGCTGGAGTTGTCGTCCAATGTTATCCCATACGTGTTCAATTGGAGACAGATCTGGTGATCTCGCAGGCCAAGGTAACATGTCGACACTCTGTAGAGCACGTTGCGAGACAACAGCGGTATGAGGGCGAGCGTTATCCTGTTGAAAAACTCCCCCTTGAATGCTGTTCATGAATGGCAGCACTACAGGTTGAATTACCAGACTGACGTACAAATTTGCAGTCAGTGTGTTTGGTATAACCACAAGAGTGCTCCTGCTGTCATAGGAAATTGCTCCCCAGACCATGACTCCAGGTGTAGGTCCAGTGTGTCTAGGCCGCAGACAGTTTGGTTGCAGGCGTTCCCCTGGCCTCCTTCTGACCAACACTCGGCCATCACTGGCACCAAGGCAGAACCTGCTTTCATCAGAAAACACAACAGATCTCCACTCCGTCCTCCAATGAGCTCTGGCTTGACACCACTGGAGTCGCAAACGGCGATGGCTTGTAGTCAGTGGAATGCACGCTACAGGGCGCCTGGCTCGGAGCTGTCCTTGAAGTAACCGATTTCTAACAGTTCGTTGTGTCACTGTGGTACCAACTGCAGCTCGAATTTCTGTAGTGCTGCCATTCATGAACAGCATTCAAGGGGGAGTTTTTCAACAGGATAACGCTCGCCCTCATACCGCTGTTGTCTCGCAACGTGCTCTACAGAGTGTCGACATGTTACCTTGGCCTGCGAGATCACCAGATCTGTCTCCAATTGAACACGTATGGGATATCATTGGACGACAACTCCAGCATCATCCACAGCCAGCACTGACCGTCCCAGTATTGACAGCACAAGTACAACAAGCATGGAACTCCATACCACAAAGTGACATTCGAAACCTGTATGACACAATGCATTCACGTTTGCAGGCTTGCATTCAAAATTCTGGAGGTTACACCGGCTATTAATTTAACAGTATTTCACATTTGAAATGCATTTTCTTGAGCTTAAATTAACCTGTGATCTTGAAAATTTAATCAATTAAACATGTTAACTTGACAAATGCATTGTCCAAATTTCATTACTCTACAATAATTTTTTCTTGGTGTTGGGATTTTTTTTTTCCGTCTGTGTAGCATTGAACGATACTGGTCGCATTGTAACAGGTTGCCTGAAACCAACTCCTGTTAGTAAAATATACCAAATAATGGGTATAGCACCACCCGACATTCGTAGGAAAACAGCTGCAGAGAGGGAGAAGAGGAAACAGGAAACAGACACCAGACACCCTTTGTTTGGACACGAACCTCAACCCACAAGGCTGAAGTCAATAAAGAGCTTCGTACAATCAACTACAGCCATAACATCTTCTCCTGAAGCACGCCGTCTAGAACTATGGCTAAATTCGTTGCCTGAAGAACAGTGGACGAATATCAAAGAAGCACCGGCTGAGGGGTGTAACAAGCCATATGCTATATGGAAGGCTCTAAACAGATTAAGAACTGAAGTGTCCCGATGTAGATATAATATTAAAAAACGGGGTTACACTACTGACAACGATCTATGTGAATGTGGTGAGCTGCAGGACACACAACATCTTCTGGTATGCAGGAATCTCCCTGAAACCTGCACTATCGACGACCTTTATGGGGCAAACGAAAAGGACATCAAGATTGCGGAATTCAGGTCACATTCCATTTAATTGTGTTCTATGTTTTAATATTAATTAATTAATGTTATTTTTTTTCAACTTGTAATGTTATGTCCTGGACACTAGAAATAAATAAATATAAACAATCTTTAGAACGTGGTCTTTCCAGTTTTTATGTTTATCGGAAATTTTATCATCCAGAGAGTATGTATTTAGTTTTTTACTTGTTTTTTCATTCATTCTTCTATCATTCACGCCCATGTCTAAAGTCCGCCTGCAAGTTTCCTACGTCAATCCGTATTTTAATTGAAATGCAATTATTATGTATAATTATTAGTAGCAGAATACGAGTCTGCTGGGTTGCTATCAAAATGTGGTCTCAAGTACCCTTAGTTAAAATTTCAAAAATTACTTTTTTCCAAAAATTTCGTTTACTTGTTTCTCAAATAAATTATAATTCGTTTCAAACAGAGACGTGTAAAGAACTTAAAAAGGTTTGGGTTGCCTATGTAAAAGTGGCCGGCAGTAGGAATTACCAACTATTATAACTGTAATAATTATGCACCACACCGTCCTTCAGGCGGCAACCCCTGGCATCTCCTACACGTGTCCAACACAAACATTTTAAGTTCTTTATATGTCTCTCCTTGGAATGAATTATAATTTATTTAAAAGAAAGTAAACGAAAATTTTTGAAAACAACGCAAGTTACGATGTCTAAAGAACAATTTGCTACAGTTTAAAATGATTTCTGTGAATAATTTTGTGTTTAAGTATCTTTACTTTCCATTTCTGACCATTTTTTATTGATTGTAAATGATTATGTATTAATTCTGATTGTTTTTAATATGTTTCAGTTGTTTAAGTATTGTTAATGTTCGCGAAATATCTGTTGGAATCTTTTGAAGTGTTCTAGAAATTTCGATCGAGTTTATATGAAGCAATCATCCAAGACAGACAGTCAGTTTTATAGTAGTTTTCACCGACTCAATCTACGACGGCCAAGTACTGTATAGTCTGTGGAAGGAGTGTTGTATGCAATCTCTGGATTGTGTGTATTCATGTAAACAGTATCGTTGACGTCATTTTTTATGAAAATAAAGAGCAAGTTTAAAGTGGACTATTTCGTGGACTAGTTATTTATCATATTAATTAAACCACGAACAATCTGCTAGTATTAACTATACACAAAAAAATTATTTAAATTAAAAAACAGATGAACGTAGAAATCATGCACCCGCAATCGGACTATCGGTCTAATTATACAGCACAACGAATACCAACTTCTTGAACCCAATCGTCCGTATAAACTGTAGTCAGCATATTGAAAGTGATTTGTCAGATTGCTCAGTCTGGCACGAAACACAGGCGTGCACCATTGGATCTTTGCTGTTGAGTTCTGAAGGCAATACCCTATCAGGTGTTGTGTCGGAGTATAAATTCTTGAAGCTGTCACGACTGCTTGTGTTGGAGCAGGCGGCGGCGTATGTCCCCGCTCTGTCAGCCCTGTATATGTGCTAATGGGTACCGGCTGCCGGAAGGCTAATCAAATTAGCGGTCGCAGCATTACTGCTAATAGCGTCCCCACAGAAAGGAAGCCGGCTGGAAGTTAATATTTCACGCGTGTCCCCAGCCGTGCCGGTGCAAATTACTTTTGTTACATTTACATCACGAAATGCTTCCGGTGTGCTGTGACGAGCCATCACCGGACGCGCTGGCTTGTGGACATTTCACCAGCGGGCCGACATTAAAGTGGGCTGCGTTTCGCTTTCAAAC
Organism: Vandiemenella viatica; assembly: GCA_031002005.1. NCBI lineage: Eukaryota > Metazoa > Arthropoda > Insecta > Orthoptera > Morabidae > Vandiemenella > Vandiemenella viatica. Next base: position 162,542,665 of record JARYHS010009186.1, read on the forward strand.
AAACAGTGTTTGTCCCACCCAGTTCATGTACGCTTCGCATGCAAATCTATCCGGCCAACATATAAGATGCATAGGTTCGTTGTCCCCATTGATGTGCAATTTCAATAATACTATCACTCTCAAATTATTAGAGGATAAAGAGTTAAGCAGCACATTTGTCGCTTATCTGTTCAAGATATTTAAACCTTACTGTGTTTCGTCCCGGAATAAGAGTCGCAGGAATGAAAGATAACAAGTTGTGAATCTACAACTATCGTCGTTTGAATAATTCATAACTCATTATCAAAAATTTACTACGGGGTCACAGGATTCTAGGAATTCTGTTTCACCCGTCGAATGGCGAAGTAAAAGCATCAATGAAAAAATTACACTTAATTATCTCTTCTTTTTTTTCGGGGTTTGCACTGCGTTTTTTTTTTCTTGGCAAACCCCGAAAAAAAAGAGACAATTAAGTGTATTTTTTGAATAATGACGTCTGCGAAAAGTGTGAAATTTTATAAAAGTATCACTAGTTTATAACACGGATAAACCATCAAGACAGATTAATTATAAACATTGTAAGCTTGACATCTCTGTTATAACAGTGAAAAATTATGAAATAGAATTTCGACGTAAAAACTACAGTTTAAAGCAGAAACGCGTTCTTTTCTAGAAACGGTTGCGGCTGCAAGATTTTCCGGATATTTACTTGACTCAGGAGAAAAACCAGTAACCAGACAATCAACAGAAGCGATTCCAAAGACGTTAGAAAGATTATAAATTATAAATTAATCCTAGCCGAAAGTACCTTAAATACACTGCGTTTATAAACGCAGATGCTAATGCTGTGTAGTCGGTATGTCACAGTTTCTTATTGCATACCTCTATCTGTAAACGTCCTACGACTTTTTATACTTACATCACAGTTGCAACTACGTCTAAACCTTTGTTTTAATTTATTTATTGACATTCGGTTACAGGACCTTACAGCTAGTACAAGGTTTCCGTGGTTATTTTACATGATTCTTTACACTGAATGTCACACAACACCTTCCTTGAAATCAAAGAATGAAATTTGTAGATATTTTACATCTATAATGCCATTTAAAGTTAAAACAGCTATTTTAAAATAAATGTTTCAAGTTACTGTAAATTAGATATTCCAGTCAATAAAACTTACTACATGTAACTATGTTAATTGTTAATGTCAAAATACAATCATGATTCAATACCAAACTCTGTTAGTGGATATTGTGGTTTAAAATGATCTAATAGTTACAGTTAGCAAAAATTAATTTTAATTAAAAACATTGTCACACTTCAGTTCAACAGACAGCAACACATTTATCTTTCATAATACCTTGCCAATCGACTGGTTTATGACGAAGTGCAGTAATATCAATGTGTGGAATCATTCTTCAAAATAATGTGATAAAGTAATCTGAAAATGTTTATGTATTAGCGGAGAGTGTTGGTGTGTGAGAATTCTGCTTGATGCTACAAATAGTATACTTCCGGCTCAAACGTATGTATTATATAAACTGTAAAAGGCGATAAACAGTAGACAAAAATTTAACGAACCGTAACAGTTGGCGACGATGAGTTCAAGGATTCATAATATCAGCTACACGTTAAGCTTCGGTTTCCTATTTTTTTAATATTTTTTTATTGTGTATTTTTTGTGTATATATAAAAAGTTGGAAAAGATTTAAATCGGTATCAACCAATCAAGAACTCAATTATAAGTTTTAGATTATATTTAAATCGTTTGTAATTTGTTAATTAAACAGAGAATAAGCATTTTACCTCCAGACTAAAGGGAATTCTCTTTTTTGTGATCTACAGAGAGTGGCAATTACGAGAATTTGAGTGCTTCTAGAGGATGTGCTACAAATTAATCACATAATTCATGCGACTACAAATATGAGTTTTATGAAATTTCAATTGTACACATCTTCCCTAATCATGCACATAATAGTTTAAAATCGTTAAAAATTACTGATACAAGCATGGAGGTAGGGGTCACTTGTTGCTATGAAACTGCCTGAACCTATAAACTCATTAGGAATGTTGTTGGCGGGCGTTAGGGTTTGATGGTGAGTGGCGGAGAGGGGATCAGTCTAGGTCAGTGGTTCCCAACGTGGGCCGTACCGCCCCCCGGTGGGCGTTAGAGAGCTCGAAGGGGGCGTTTGTGAACAAAGGCAAATCTGGGGGGCGTTGACGCCCAGCCAGCGCCCCCCTAGCCAACACTGGCAAGGATGTGCCGATAAGATCAATTAATAAAAAAAAAACATTGAACAAATGTTTCAGGAAGTAATTCCAAACGTTCTTTAAGCAAGATCAGTGGAGATTAAACTTTGTATTAGTACATAATATCTTTGTTGCTAACACCTGCTTCAATGGTTCATGAATGAGTTGCAGCAAGCGCTGTGCACCAAAAGTTGGTATTAGCACACAATACTTCCAATATCTTTGCTCCTAACACCTGCTTCAATAGTTTGTGAATGAGTCACAGCAAGCGCTGTGCACCACAGGGATCACTATTGTTAGTATGTTTATGTCCGGCTCGATCAACGATGATACATTTACACTGGTCAGTGTTCGATAGTGCCTAAAGACAGAGTGACTGTGAACCTGTGCGGTATCTAATTTAATTTAATTTAATTGCAATGGAGCAGAGGCTCCGGTGAAAATTTCCCTACACCTCCATCTTCCCCCTATCCTGCACCCACCTACATTTGCCCTCTACAAATTTTATCTTTAAATTCTTTCAACGTTTTCGGTTAATTATTCATCATTTCTCTTGGTAACTCATTCCAATCCCTGACACCATTACCGAAAAAAGAAAATCTTCCTACACCCTTGTGTCTGAAATCGAGTGCCAGCTTGTGGTCATGGTCATCTTTTCCCTTCCATGCACTACTTTTCATACCTACCCCAATATCTTTCCATGTCTCATCGCCAGTATACGTCCTGTACACTCCCATGACCCTCCTCATCCTCCTCCTGTCTTGCAATGAATCCCATTTCAGCTCCTTTAACATATCCGTCACTGGTTGCATTCTGCGATAATTTCCAGAAACAAGTCTAGCAGCCCTTCTTTGTACCCTCTCCAACTCCTGTAATTGATATGTAAAAAGGGGGTCCCATACTACACTACCATATTCGAGCAATGGTCTGACCAAAGGTTTGTAACCCAATTCCCTCACTTCTCTCGTACATACCCTCATCACTCTCTCCAACAAGTGCAGAATTTTGAAACCTTTTCCTACCACCGGTCCAATGTGTCCTACCCACTTAAGCTTGTTATCAAATGTATTGCCAAGATAATTGCATTTTATGTCTTCAGCAAGCAATTCTTTCCCCACTTGATATTCATAATTAACCTTTTGTTTTTTATTTGTGTATCTAATAAGCTGGCTCTTCTTTGCATTTCTCTTCATCCCATGTTTACCAACCCAACTAGATATCTTATCCAGATCATCCTGCAACTGTTTACAATCCTCCTATCGTTTTGATTCTTTTATATAGCACTATGTCATCTGAAAACAATCTAATTTCAGATAGTAAACAATCAACACAATTATTCATCAGAATAATGAATAGCAATGGTCCCAATACACTACCCTGCGGCATTCCCATTTTTACTTCCACTTCTTTTCATACTACATTGCCTACCCTAACTTTATGTTCTCTACCTTTTAAAAATTCTTCTACCCAGCAAATCATTTTCTTATCCACTCCAATAGTTTTTACCCTATTCACTGCAATTTTATGGCTCACTCTATGACAGATCTAGTGCTACACTATCAATTTTGTCCCCCTTTAATTTAATTTTAATTTAATTTAATTGCAATGGAGCACAGGCTCCGGTGGCAATTTCCCTACACACTCATCTTCCCCCTATCCTGCACCTACCTACATTTGCCCTCTACAAATTTTATCTTTAAATTCTTTCAAAGTTTTCGGTAAATTATTCATCGTTTCTCTTGATAACTCATTCCAATCCCTGACACCCTTACCTAAAAAAGAGAATGTCCATTTCATCTGAAATATCTTGCATATATCCCACCAACTGAGATTCGCATGAATATCCTTGCCTAAACCCATGTTGCCTGATTGAAAACCACTTACGTTCCTCACATATATTTCTGATGTGGTTGCATATCAATCTCTCGATTAATTTACCAACCTCTGAAGTCAAACTGATTGGCCTGTATTTCCCACCCGTCCTTTATGTACCGGCACTACTATCATACTTTTCCAGTCTCGTGATAAGCAGCAAGTATCCAGACTCAATTTAAATATTTCAAGATAAGGTGTAATGCCACATCTGGCTAACTTTAAGATATCTGTAGTAATATTATCTACACCAGCCCCTTTATGTTTTTTCAGCTTTCTTATTTCCTTCATGATTTCCTCAGGATGAATTTCAAATTTTTTACTATCTTCATTTCTAATTGTGTTGTTAAACTTGTTCTCCGAAAGAGACCCTCCCGTTTATGATTTATTGTCCCTAATGCTTTCACTAAACCAGTTACTTAAAATCTCTGTTTTTTTTCAAATCCTCAGTAACGTCTTCTCCATCCTTATCTATAAGCGTCTCTACACCCTCCCTTCCCATCAGTTTCCTGATACAGCCATAGAAATTTCTAGATGCATCAGTCAGTGGTCCTCCTGCAGTGACAATACTCTTCAAAAATCCCATCTTTCTTTGCTTGTTTAGTTGTTTTAAATATTCCTTACTACCCTGCTGTCTCCTAACTCTGTTATGTTCTCTTCTTACCAACCTCTTTAACCTCCCCACTTCCCTATTATAGTACACAGGTTCTCTACTTCTCTTCCCCCGTTGTTATTATCTCCTTGAACTCTTTCCATCTTGACTCTACTGTACTTGTGTCTTCCTTCCATTTGTTGAATTGTTCCCTGAAATATCTCTTCAAATTAGAAACCTGTACCTTTTTATAATTAGCTTACGTGGACCTACTTACTGAAGATTATTTATTTTGGAATATCTATCTGCCACAGCGGTTAGCACATATTCGTTATTATTATTTGCTTATTATTCTATTTACTCATCGAAATGACGTGAGGAATGTGCTGTGAAATTTCAACTAAGTTTTAATCTTTTTTTAATTTTTGTATCATGTGCTAACTAACTCCATTCTATTCTGTACTGATCACTGCTACTATTCCTATTATTATCAACATCATTTATCACACATTGTAAGGAGGGTTAAGAATCATATCATTTTTGACATTTCGAGGTTTTTACAAAGGGTAAGAATACCTATGGTTGACGGTGTACCTGTGGTTGACATGAAATTGTATGAAATTCAAATTTAAGAAAATACTGTGATCCAGAAAATCAGCCACACTGTCGGGTTAGCTGAACGTGTCCACTGGTTCGGTGATAATCTCTTCTGTCGAAGGTGAACAGTTTCTGTATGTAGTGCGCGTATCTTGTTAGCGAAATAGCAGCTTCTGGAAGTACTTTAACTCTCAGTTAATGTAAGTTTGCTTTACTTTGTACTGAACGTGAATATGGAAATGTTATCACAATGAAATAAATAAGTGTGACCGGGAATAATATTTCTATTATGGTTGGCCTCTCTGTCAAAGGTTGGTGTTCCTTAAATCGAGAAAGGTGTCGAATTTACGCTAATCAATAATAAATGGGCTTTAATTGCAAACTGAACAAACCATCATACCGTTTACAACATATACTATGGGAGGCGTTAAGGCACCTAAAATCGATATGTGGCGTCTGTTTCCGGTACAAACGATGTCATATTTGTTAATTTGTCACTGCAACGCGCCTTCGATACTGACAAAGTATCTTTGTGATCATACCACAAATAATAGCACAACCAGGCTAACAATTTTAAGTAAAGTTAATTATAATGTTTGTTAATGCTAATGATAAATGTGTAATTTATCATTTTTCAATTGGTTTCTTTTTCTTTTCATTTCGAAATATTCTTTCAGAAATGTATACATCTCTTTCCATGCCTACGTTTTACTTTATTTGTGCTTATTCCCAATCTGTAAGTCTCATGTAAGTCAGTAAAGTTTGCTCCTTTAACGAGATCCTTAAAAATCAATAAAAGAAATTTATAAATTTCAATCGCAGTCGTAGCTATTGTATAATATATAAAAAATTCAGTTGATTTCGTAATTGGTCAAAATTTTTCAATGAAACAAAAATATAGCAGAATATTTGTGTACCTAATTTATTTCACTGTTTTTCTAGGCCTCATTTTGTATTTGAGTCAACACAGGATGTATCCAGTACTATATGTTAATGAAATATTTACTATATTTCGTTCTGCGATATAATAATCTATTAAAGTAACGTTTTTTGAATGGTGGATGCCTATTTCTTCCGCCAAAACAAAAAACTTATTGCACTTGGTGCTATAAGGCCGGCGCCGGCTCCGGTTTTGCCGGTGTGTGCGAAAACGCCCTTAGGCTATCTGACTTTTTTTTTAAAATAAGTTTTATTTTTAAATTTTTTTATTTTCTATTTAGGGAATTGGAAGCACTTAAAGGACATTTTAAAAACAGATTTCAGGAAATTATTAACATGACCATTCCAGATTGGGTATTAGAACCTTTCTCAAACCTACAAACAGCAGATTTATCGCTACAGGAAGATTTGACAGAACTGTCAAAAAATGAAGATTTAAAACTGAAATTAAAAAATGGATATCAAGAATTTTGGCTACAGAGTCAAATTCCAGATTTATATCCGGCTTTGTGGGCCTGAACAATAAAGTTTTTTTTTATTTCATTCCTGTGGTCATATTTAGCCGAAAGTGGATTTAGTGTAGGAAGCAATTTACTAACAAAAAAAAGAAACAGATTTCCAGTAGCGGAACGCGGCGATTTAAGACTCCTGCTAACAAATATAGCACCAAATGTAGCAAATTTGTATCATTACATCAAGCTCAGACCTCTCATTGATAATTTTACGATGATTTTCAATATATGCTTTTAATAAAATTTTGTACAAGGCAATAATATTGTTAATATTCTTTAATAAAGTAATTTTAAAAATCTGTCCTTGTTTTTACCAATATTTAATATAGCCCAATTCACCTAAAAGGGGTGCCATCAAATCACTGTTTGAAGAAGTGGGCAACAAGCCACTAAATTGAAGCGCTGTGGATTACACAACGTTGATTACAACAGAAGACTTCGGTGTTGTTGTTTTTTTTTCAAACAGGGGGGCGGTGAGTAATTTTTTTTTGAAAAGGGGGCGGTAGGTCAAAAAGGTTGGGAACCTATGGTCTAGGTTAAATGAGAGTAGGAAAATGAAAGAAGTTTAAAATTAAAAATGTAATGGGAAAGATTCTGAGTAAAGTATAATGCTAGAAACGAATAATGATTAATTCTGTTATATACTTATATATTACTATATACTCATATACTATTATATACCTACTGATATACGAGTATTTCGTAATACGGGAAACCAATCTCCAATTATATACTGAAGTGTCACGCTAATTGCGACATCAGAAAATGTAATTTTATTCATGATAAATTCATCCATTAATATTTATTATGGGGGATATGAATTGATAATCAAGGCACCATTTAAAACTGTTATTTATTAGACCAGGCATATGGATTGCATTAATTAATTTGACGTGATTCAGAGATGGGATTTGGATAGCATGAATTGTTAGTTATATATTATTGTTCCTCAGGGTCGTTTGCTGGGCTAGTGGATGCCAGTGGTGAGCGCTCTCAACACACACGTTCGTTAGTCTCACAATACCGTGAAGTTGGCTTCTGCGACGGCATCTGTGGGCAGGCCCGTGGTCGCGCTTCTTGCTGCGGGACTGCGCGAGGTCAGTCAGCTCAGCTCGCGGTTGTCGTTGTGTTCGACGCCCGGTCGACGAAAGCTGTTCCAGCAGGTCACAGACTGGAGCGCGAACTCAGTCACACTCGCGAATAATATTCCCAATGTCTGTGCGTGCTGACACGAGGTGCACACCTTTGTTACCTCCAACCGAGTGTCGCCACCCGTCCGCCTAGCGGACCAGCGGATTAGAGGGGGTGAGGGGTAGTCGCATTCCTTGGATGTCGACTTCCTTGTTTGGCAGCCAGCTACAGGCCTTCAAATCGGTTCACACAGTTCGCAACCTTACGTGGTGCGACTTACTGTATCTGCACACGGTTGTAATGTGTGACATTACAATACATAGACAATAAGGAAAAACATCTTCAAGCTTCATCTTTATTTATAAAGATGAATGTATGTTTGTTTGTTTGTTTGTTCATCATACAAATCCACAGTATTCATCCGATCTCGATGAAACTTTGCACACTTATCCTTTGAAACAAGGAGAAAAATACTGTCTACATTTGGTTGAAAAATTATCTGTATAAATAACACATGTTGTCTCATAACTTCGAAATACGGCGATAGACAGACACGTTGGATATGGACATCTCCGTACCGAGTTAGTGTGTAGTGGAGTGGCAGCTCAGTGGTTAAGGCGCTTGCATCCGAACGTCGTGGTCTCCGGTTCAAATCTCCGTGGAGGCTAAGATTTTTAAAAATTGTTTTTCATTGTAAGAGTCAGACCTGGGACGTAGGTTATTCGGATTGAATGTTAAACTGTAGATATTAGAAAGTTAGGGGTGCAATGCGAGGCAAATCGTAGGTACTCTTGCAATGTTGTAGGTTTACACTTTTTTACGTTCTAAAGATTCCTCGGGTGTTGTTCGCAGTCAGTGTGTGAGTGTGAACCACAGTAATATTATTATAAATACGGAAGTAAGTATCTGTCTTTTTGTTACGTTTTGACGACTAAATGGCTATATCGTTGTGACGGAATTTTATAAGGAAATCTGTATGAAGGGCACAGGATATTTTTTCCAGTATGATTAACAGTTGTAGTCACGAAATTTTGAGACCTTATCGAATGGTGACAGAAATATGTTGGAAATTGATTCTCTTCAAGAGACAGGTTCGACGGTACAATGATATAGTGTTAGCTTTCCTGTCATATTATTCCGACTCGATATTGTTTGGGACCTATCCTTCGTTACCAACAACTTTCTATATTTAATTCTGGCAAAAAAATCTTAATCCACGCGTACGAAGTCGCGGGTACGAGCTAGTAGGCTGTAAATTTTTATTTTAAAGATGATTTTGGAGACTGAATAGACATGTTCGGGTGTTATCGACTAGCGAAACATGGCCACGGTAAGCGACAGACATGACCACGTTATAACGAAACTGGTATTTTACTCCAATAATAAAATTTCTTGCGGCCTCATCTTTACAGCTGAATTAACGTTCAGCTTCCCTCTGGGACGAGAGTGGGAGGAACACCATCTCCGAGGAAACCCGAACGTTCGCCATAAATCATCGGGCGGTTCTTCCATGTTTTTCCTAGCGGCGGAGTTGGCAGCAATGAGACGCCGCGGGCCCGACGGCGTCGCCACGCGGCGCCGAGCTGAAACATGGCTGAAACGTGCGCCACACAATTTATGAGCAATATATCGCGAGGCGAGAAACACTGCGGCTGTCTAACAGGACAGCTGCTTCCTCGTACTCCGTGCGCTCCTTACACATTTTCGCTATACGTCTGTGCAAGAAAACCGGGGAAAGTAAATTCCAAGAGTCTGAAGTGTGGTGATGAAGCTGTAAAATGCCAGTTCCAGAAGGCGAACTACAGTCAGAAGCTAATACTGCTGTTGAAGATGGTGTCAGGAGACAAGCGGGAGACACAGGAAAACTCTCCTCGTGATGGTATGGTGTGACACATCATTACCAAGCTTCTTAAGTATAAAAAGTTACTAATACTATATATCTACCATTTAGTGCGTTTTATGACTCATATAAGTAGCTTTTCTGCTTTCACAAGATATTTCTCTTGGTGCACTTTAGTCTTCTCTTCAACATATTTCGTTTTCCTGTCAATTATTTCTCGACTGACTTAATACGATACTCCACCTCGAGAAATGATGAATTATTTACCAAAAACACTCAAAGAATTTAAAGAAAAAATAAGTAGAGGGCGAAAGTAGGTGGGAAGAGGAAAGGAGAAAGATGGGTGTGTAGGGAGATTGCCACCGGAGCATGCGCTCCATCGCAATTTTATATATATTGAACTAACATACCAATCACAGCACACGTATGCAATTACCTCTTTCGTATATTCTAATCCTTCTCTTTCTGTACATTTCTTAGTTTTACCTACTCTAACATATTAAGCGAACCCGAGAATCTTAAAATGTGACTTATTATGGTGTCTCGTCTTTGAAACTCTTCTACAAACTTCATTACTCAACCACCACTTCCAAAACACGTTTATTTCTCACTTTTTCTGACAGTTTATTTTCTTCGTACCACATATCAAATGATTCAATGTACTTCTTTCTGATATTCCTCAAGATCAAACATACAAACATTCTAGAAACTTATTTCTGAGTCCTAGGTCAGTATAAAAATCTAAAAAAAAAAATCTTTTTCAGGAAAGCTTCTGACATCGTTGTTGCTGTAGGTATCAACTATAATTTTTCTTCCTAAATAACAGAATTCGTATATAGAACATGTAATATTTTGTAATAATCTCTTTTGGTGGTGGTGGCTCTACTTTAAAAGTGTTTAGGCGCATTGTATGGCGTCAGCAATTAAAACTTTTCTCTATCAACAAGTTAATATTGAGCCTCGTACATGACATGTCTCAGCGGTTACAAGAACGTAATAAGATGGGTTCACAAAATTAGATGACATCAATTTGTCCTGTGAACAGTTTTTGCCGATGGCTTGCTCAGTTGGTTTTTTCAAACAAGTCTCTAGCTAATCAGCCAAGCCATGATATGTTGCAACCTGTCGCACTGTTAGGATCACTTTACCGTGTCCGCGCACTGCTGTCGACACTGCTGGCGACGGGATGCGCACCTCAGACACTCAGAGGATGGCGGTAGACCGGCCACAGCGTCCACTCACATCGACACACAGTCTACGAGTGGTTTCTCTCCACTCCCGCCTCGGAGCAGCATTCCATGGAACAGCATAAAAGAATATCCGTGTGGCGAGCCACTATTGTTCGTAGGTTGGCTGTGTCCCTGTTGTTATTGTCAATAGCGCATCGGGTAGCTTGACGAACAGGCTCGCGGTTTCCGCTCGCCGAAAAATAGCCCTCCCTTCCATTGCCTCACCTTGGGAACGCGACTCATTTTAACTTGTTAGGTGCTTAAATCATCAAGTGTAATTACATATGATCAAAATTACTCCCATAAGCAACATACCATTTTCCGTTTCCAAACAAATATGGAAACACTTATATTCACTAATTAATAAAACAATATTTTGTCGTTCGTAACATTCAAAGTTTACTTTTCCCCTCCGATAGTCAGGTCTCTTATGCTCAGTAATTATTCAGTCTGATATGTCGGAAGAAATATTCAGCGTGCACTTCTGGCCTGCATGGTAAAAGGGTGATTGGTGCATAACTCCTAATAACAGATTCTGTTCTAAAAGCCAGAGTAAAATTCTAAGCAAAATTCCAAAGCGTAAGATATGAGAACACAATGTACAATTGATGGCGTTTAGTTCGTCGGGTGGTGACGTTAAACCATCAGTTTTATAGACTTGTTTCGAAAAAATATGACAGACTCAATCGGCAGTGGGATTTACACTACCCTTCCACCCTCCAAATGTACAACACAGTGCACGAATTCACATACTTATAACTGTGGTGCATGAATTAACACTTACAAACATCAACAGTATTAAAAATGTTTGCAAACCTCCCTAGTCAAAATTTACGTGGGTATTTTCTGTAGAGGGTAATACTCTCTTGGTAAACGTATTCTCCCAGCATAGCTGGGCAGAACATGGTAGGCCACGAGACGTTGACCTTCGGTGAAATGTTTTCCATATTATTTATAGATCTGAGCATTCGGAAGGACGCCGGTTCAAATCCCCATCTGGCCATACTGATTTCCATTTTCCAAAATCATGGTTTCCCCGAATCACTCCAGGCGAGAAATCCTGGCCGAATTTCTTCTCGTTCCTTTATTCCCATCCTTTCCCATCCTTTCTCATCTCTAATGATCTCGATGTCATCGAAACGTAACGCCAGAAGCAATTAAAAAATCTTCCTCTGTCTTCAAAAGAACGTATCACCTCAGAAACCGAAGTATGCGAAGCTAACCGCATCCCCAACATAAATTCTCATTTCTACCATGTGTCCTGGCATACCCTTTAAAGTTCGCTGCTTTTCACAGATACCTGCATGTATATGTCAAGCATGTAGTAATCACCCATTATCTCACAATTTTTCATCAATAAAAGTTTCTAGAGGCAACACAGTACAATAGTCTATTAATGGGTCCTTTCGTTATTAGAATTCGACCACATCATTGAAAATTCTGAGTAAAAATAATATTTAGGCTTAACTAATAAAACAATGTGTAATTAACTCGGATAGTTCTAGAAGAAAGAGTGGTGTTCATTGGGAATCGGGTGTGATAAAACCCAACCCGATAATTAAACCTGTAACCTACAGTGAAATGGTTATAAGCCCATACTCGGACGCTATAAACACAGCATAATACTTCGATTTGACGTTCCTCTACATTCTGAAATGAAAAGCGAAATGATTCAATTATATAGAAAGAGAGCATTGAACTGCGTTTTATTGGTCGTATTATGAAGAGCCGTCACGAGTTGATTAAAGAGGCCGCCTGAATACCTGAAGCACTTCCAGTGAAGCGATGTGTTAGACCGGCATCAAAAGAGATACGGGAAGAAAATTAACGGGTGCAAACAAAGGCAAGAACCCTTCGTAACTGCCAGCAGTAATGAATTTAATAAATGAGTTTAAGTGGGAAGTCAGTGCGTAGTTAATTAAAATTTATGAAAATTTATTCGCTTGCAACATGTTACATTCATACGATTTAAAATAGAAATATGTTGTTTTTTTTCCACTCATATTTACAAGCCACAATAGATTGAAATAATTATAACATTATAAATCCATACGGATGCGTACAATTACCCATTTTCCCTCATTTTAATTTGACTAAAACATGAAACTGGTATACAGCACACCTTCTGCCACATATGTGCATTCCAATTAGGCATTAGGCATGTGTTGTGAGGTATCTCGTAGTTTATTATATATGACAAAATAATTAGTACAGATACCTTTCAGATTTTAACTGTTTTTATTTCTCGTAAACATCAGACTCCAAAGATACTGGCTGCACATGTAACCACAAGCTTCAGCGATTACACTCAATACTACTTTCAAAGTCAATACTGCTATACACTCACAATACTGAAGTACAAGACTCCTTGCATACGTTAAAACTGTTCAGACTGTTCGCGTAAAACTATTTCAAAACTCGTCTCTGCCGATCGCTTATACAGAGTTTCATAGAAAGTTCAAGAATATTACAAAGGCTTTAGACTGACGTTTCTCGAAATCTAACAATACTTAAACAATTAGAAACATTAAAAACAATCACAATCAATTACAATCAATAAAAAATGCACAGAAACTAAAATTAGAGGTATTTACACTAAGAATTATCCACGTGGATCAGTTTAAACTGTCGTAAATCATCCTTTAAACATCGTAGCTCATCTTAATACTTGGAATTACGAACATTTAATCAATTCTTCTTGCATAATACTGTCCTTCAACATATTACATAGTACTTGCATGTTTAATGTTCATAAAACATAGTCCATTTACGCCGATTTACAATAAATTTCAAGACAAACATACAAAATCATATTTACCCGACCCATAGCTTGCTACAAATAAGTCATAAAATACAATTTCATTTAAAATCTAGGTTTGAGGGCTGTTACAATGTACTATTTATATCACGCAACCAGAGCTTAAGGATGACGTTTGATGATACACATTTTTTAACCTGCCTTATTATTAATAATATTTTCAACATGCTGCATTATTCAGCATGTTGCAACGTGCTTAAATCTGAGTTTAATTCTTACTAAATATTAATTTGGAGATTAACAAATTTCTTGTGTCATAGAAAAATACTTTGCAAGAAATAAAAATATTTTTCCATTTGCAAATAAATAAATACTCATTTTTTCTAACCAGTCATAAACATCCCAGCGATGCAATTGTTACATTTCAATAAGAATAAAATCGCAACATTTTAGTCAGGGAACATTTATGTTTTTTATGAAAACATATTTGCTGTTACTGGCCACTTTTGGGTCACGGTTAAAACTAACCGCTTAACCAGTTGAAACGATAATTTTAAGTACGTTTTAGCAGATTAATAACAGTCGATAGGGATGATTGGATAAACTGAGCTACCGACATAACTTCACAGAGACTTACAAACGCTATCCGTCTATGTATCATCGTTCAGTTAGTTTTAAAAATGTCATAACAAAATATGTTATTTATCACTAAAAGGTATCCCATGCCCTTCTTAATTATAGACAGTATTTCCTTGTCAAATTTCTTCAAGATTGGAATAACCGTTTAGTAGTAAAATCGTTGCAAACAGAAAAAGAGACAGAGTTACTTTCTCATTTATAATATTAGTGCAGATATCGACTAGAGTGGATCATAGACCGAGCTAGCTCTACCGCCAAGGTGTTCCACTAGTCGTGTGTACCGAACCGCAGTGCATGTGTTTACCAGAAAGCGACGCGGTAAACCGATTGCGTGTACACCTTGTTTGCTCCACAAACGGCAGTCGGCATTTATGTTTGTCGTGTTGTGCGCAGAGGGGGAAGGGCGGGATCAAACCTCCACACAGGTAACATTTTTCATGTTAAAATTTACTGAAACAACACTTTAACTTTTTATTTGTATTTACGCCACATTCCAGTGCGGGAACACTGCAGGCCAATCTCGCTTGTTTAATTAACTGTAACTTTTACGCTAAAAAAGGGAAAGCTGGCAGAATTATTTGCAGTGGTTACACACGAGCAGTATATTCCAGTCCATCTGCAGATTTTACTAAAGGGATCACTCGTATTTGTTTCAGGTACAGAAGAATCAGCAGGGCGAAGAAGTGTCGTATGAATACAACGCTAGATAGAATTACTAATTTAAAACAATTCCTAGAGGTGTATCAAAAAATGCGGCACATTCAGGAGCTTATATCGCTTATAAGGGTCACCTTTGACCTCGAATACTCGGAACCACAAAAAAACATTCTTATAATAGCATGCGATCATAAACAAAACAATTGTGTTTGTCATTTCCATGCAAAACGATGCATTCTACCTCAAGTAACATAAAGAAACAAAGTAACAAGATATCAATACCATATGAAGGAAATTACACGTAATTCAATGATTTCAGTGTATCATTACATTTTCAATCAAAAGTGCCAAAACCTTTCTGCTCAAAGTTCATAATATAGCGCAAAACACGCATATGCAGCAATACCACACACCTGATAGTGCTTATATTAGTCCTCAAAGTGCAGATGCAGGATTTCGATTAAGTGGTTTAAACAAAGTGTAAGGGAACAATGTGCAATCCTCACTAAAGCCACGTTATCACATTTCAAATCACTTTCGCATTCATGCAGTCCAATATCAAAAGCCACAATAATTGACCTACAAACATATCATTTGAAAATGTGGCTTAAATCCTTTCCATGTCATTACAAAAAAACTATTTTTGAATATAATTTGGCTGGTAGCTCTCAACAGGGAGACAGGAGGAAACTGGAATACTGAAACTGAGACTAAAACCCAGGAGAAATTTAATAGGTAAGTAAACAAGGCTTCAGTTCCACTCTGTAGAGATCTTCAGACAATATTTTACTGCGAAAAGACAACTAACTTGCGTGATTACACAATGACATGTAAAACATCTCACTGTTTTGTGAAGTACCCCAGTCAGAGAAAGAAAATAAAGCTCCTGCCAGTTTTATTAGGTAGTCAACATTGATCAATATTGGGCCAAAATCAGTCCACTTTTATTTGTTTTATCTTTTCTCCCTCTAGTTAATTTTGTGTTACTTATTTGCGAAATCTAATCCCTAGGTTTACAATTATTATGAACCATTTATTGCCGAAGGAAATTAAACAGCAGATAAGATATTGGAATGATACCGTTAGTATCTTCTAAATACGCCACATAAAAAATTTTAATATTTCTTTCGTAGTTACTAGCATGTAGTTGATGAGGTTGAACCAATTTTCCTTTCCTCAGGTAATAGAAGATATTACTTTTTTTATGAAACCCACTGAAGCTTTTACAGAAATTGGAAAATAAAGACCAACATCGAAAATTAATTCCTGTTACTATCACCCTTGTAAAGCAAAAACTGAAACTCTTATTTCATTGCTTTATGCTATTACTTTTTTTTATTCCTTTCTATAACCTTTTTAAAAGTGTAGATCAAGGAAACAGGTTACAAGTGATTCTCGCATATATTATTCCTTTAAGATATAAACCGTATATTAAGAAGAGAACTAGATAAGAGAGAGATATATTGAGATAAAAGTACTTTCAGGGTTTTAGCCTTAGAGAACTATCTTCGTTAAACTGCTGTAAGAATAAAATCAAAAGGCTTGTGACATATTCTATGCGTTTATAAAAACCTACCAATTAGGGTGGAGTTTATTCCTAAGGTGACGTCTAAAAGGTTTATATTTTTTATGATTTTCAGAATGGTTTAAGAATATTTTCTGGACTTTTCCTTAATAAGGACGATGGATAATGAATTTCCGGTTAGAGGTTTCCCTCAAATCATCAAGGTGATGACAAATCAGAAACTAAACCAACTACAAAAATCTTGGGTGTTCAAAATTATGAACGTA
Organism: Vandiemenella viatica; assembly: GCA_031002005.1. Taxonomy (NCBI): domain Eukaryota; kingdom Metazoa; phylum Arthropoda; class Insecta; order Orthoptera; family Morabidae; genus Vandiemenella; species Vandiemenella viatica. The sequence goes on from JARYHS010009186.1 coordinate 162,559,451, forward strand.
CATGTTCACATCTTACTTGGGAAATATTTATATGTTGCTTCTGCAACACTTTCCAGTTGTAGGTATACTGCTTTCCAAAAACTTATATGTGGTCGTTGGTGGGGTAAATGGTAATGGGTTATACTATGTGGAAGATGATTCTTAATTACATATTTACCACTTCCAGTAATGATCAGTGGATAAGACGCATTGATTTGAAATTCAGGATTGCCGATTCATAACTCGGTACAGCCAGGAACCTTTCATGGTTTTCCTTTGTTTGTATGAGTACGCCAGGACGGCCCATTGTTCAGATTCTAAGTTAAACTTAGCGACGATAGAGGCGGAATGGGCGGCATATCGAAACAAGGTTGTAAGACCGTAAGAATCTCCTTTTATTTCATTCCCACAATACCTTACAACAGTCGAGCGGTACCGTAAACTCTAACGGATTTTGTGCTTTTAAATCTGTGATTTTTCAATTAAAAGCATCAAACAAGATTCGAGTAATTAGTTTTAAAAGTGTTCAGTAAGTTTACTTTTAAAATACAATTGATTTCTGACATTCTTAAAGCCTAAATTTTTATTTCCTTAAGTTACATTTTTTCTATACGTTTATAAGAATTTTCCTCGTACATGACTAACGCTTCACTAACAGAAGTTGCTGACTAAAATAGCAGCTGCAGAGGCAGCAGGAGCCCCCGGAAGTTATACTAGGCTGCAAAACAATGAGCGAAGTCTTTATTACTCTACAGCAATATCGTGATTACTGCAGTAATATTACTAAGTTTTAGTGCAGTTGCAGTCGCTCCGCAGAAAGATGCACTTTACCCTCTATGTATTCTTAAAATAAACTACAAATTTTTAAAGTAAAACAGGAATTATTATTTTGGATTACACGAAACCCATAGACAAGATTTTAATTTCTGTTATATGATAGATAATATGTTAGAAAATGGTCGACAACTTTCTTAAGACTTTCCCGTATTGATCCTGTAAAATTTTCAAGCGTTTAACGACGACTGGATTGAAGAATACTTATCCAATGCAGGCTCTGTGGTTTTTACCAGGGTTATGATTTTCTTCCCATTTCGAATCAGCCTCAAATGACGTCGACGAGGTGTAAGGCCCGAACAAGAAAACATCTGTCCGAATTTAAAAGATTTCGCACTGAGAGGGCAATCTGATTCAAATTTGGCTCATGAATGCTTGATAGGAAATGAAACACACATAATTACTAAGTTTATGGACAGGAATTTTTCAACCAGTAAAGTTAAAAAAGAACGCTTGAATTATAACTTAGCGATATGGAAGAAAGATAAGCGAATGATAACTAATTCAGGAATTGGAATGAGAAACTGTTTCACAATTGATCGCCTAGCTAATTTTTTCGTACTTATTTTAATGATATGATTAATTATAGTGCAACTGTCTTGGAAATAATTCACTTACTATTAGTAACATTGCAGTAAAGTTCAACCTTGAAGCACAATCTGAGACATACCGTGGGTTGCTGGTTCGAATCGGTGGAGTGGAAATGTAATTTAAGTTTTTTGTGCCATGTGTTCAGAAAAATACTTAGATTATTAAGTACAATAATAGCCAACCAGTTGCTTAAATTTTTGATTTGTTTCGACAAACAAAGGCTTGTCTTCTTCAGAAGTGTATTTAGGGTTTCATAGACGGATACAATATACAACTTCTGTCATTTTAGTGCGAACCTACACTATGTCAACAATTTCAAACAGGATTACTACTTGCGTCATTGCATCCACTGTCTGCACTAAAATGACAGAAGTTGTATATTGTATCCGTCTATGAACCCCTAAATGCAATTCTGAAGAATACAAGCTTATGTTTGTCGAAACTGCAGTTAATATTAATAAATCAAAAATTTAAGTAACTGGTTGGCTATAATTGTACCTAATACGAGTTTCACCGTTGCTGTAAAGCAGCCATGCTCAAGATTTTAAAATACTTAGAAATAATTAGTGCAGACATCAAAGACGTTGAAGTTAATTGGCCTTGTACTTACCGATATACTAAATGCAGTGAAATATTCCTGGCGTATCGCCGGATTTTGTTGCGAAAAAATGATGTTTCAACGAATAGTTATGCTGTTTCCTTAAGGTGTGAAATCATCTTTGCTGGTCTACTGACCGACAGCTATTTAACAGATAAGAACAGATGATTCCATATTTAGTAAGACGACAGAACAAGCGGTTAAAATAATGTTTTAAAAAAACAATCCGGCGATACAGCTGTGAAGATTCAATACGCCGGGAAAATATCATTTCATACTTAATGTAGGTATACAGTACTCTATTATAATAACGAAGAATGGTTATCTAAATTGCAACTTTTCGCAGACCAAAAATATTATACCTCAGCCAATCATTAGTGATGCATTCGTTTAGGAGGCCCATTATAGAGCTGTGAGAGGGGAAAATATTGTGAAATGGCCGCATTATAGTTCATTTCAAACAAACAGCTGTAACCAAGAGAATGAAATGAAAATAATCCCAGGAGCCGGGGGTCCCTCCTGTTTACCCCAGCGTCGCGATTGGCAGGGAGCAGGATAATATCTCAGACCCAGGGGTCGGTTGTTTTGCCACCACTCGGTGGATAGGGCAAGGGATGTTAGGGCGAGGAGGGAGAGGAAAATTTAATATTCTCTAGGTGGATTAGGTGGAACCATGCTGGACGTCAGCCACCAAGCGATGAGAGCTGGCGTTAAGTTGTCTGCCTGCGGAGGCGTCCGCGCAGTTGGCAGACCTGATTAGGCGTTCGCGTGCGTCGCAATCAGCGCTGTACGTGTCCACGCATAAAGGGGGCCGCACACCATCGGTCTGGTGGCGGGGAAATGTTGTTAGAAGGGACACGCAAAAAAATGAATGGATTTATCCACTTACGTAATTATTTATAACATGTCACGATTGAGCTCTTGGTATTTCTCGTAACCGAGCAATGAAATGTTTTGTACATGAAATAATAATACCAGTTAATTTTTTTTCTGGAGGTTTAATTCTGTCAGCAGGATATAAAATAGGCATGCCTCTACTATTTATTATGCTAGCACATTTTTTGTATTATTATTATTTACGATTAAAAAATTCATTATTAATATAATAATATTAAGCACAGTAAAATAATCTGCTAAAATAGAAGACAAACAAAGGAAACTGTATAAAAATAGCAAGGAGCTGGAAAGGCAAGAAACAAAATTTAGCAAGGTAAAGATAAAACACTACTCTTCATACTATTTTTGAACCGAGAATATTTCCTTCTCAGTCTAAAGTAAGAAGTTTCCTTAACAGTAAGGTATGCCTGAAACGATAATTAATTCCGAATTTTAAATTCTAATAAAAGCTAAAATTTAAACATAGTGATAGCAGAATAAGTTTAAATTTGTGCAATAACTCCATTTATTTCCGCTTTTCCTTATCACCTCTTTATAATACACGGGGAGTATTCAGACAGTAGCTCAGTGAAGTTTCAGTAAAACAAAAGATACCAATCGCAACACTTTGTAAGTGACTTTAATTGGTGATACCATTACATGTCATGATTGGAAACATTGATGAATTTGTTTCTTGAAACTATATGCTGAAACTAAAACACTAAAAATGTTTATAGTATTCATACTTATTCGTGTAACGCATTATAGAATAAGTCTATCCCAACATGAATTCATAGTACCAGTCACAGGTTCCGTCTGTATATTGCAACAGATGATTTTTTTTAGAAACTGTGTGATTTATTATGACATGCATCTTCTTGCTATTTGTATATACTATTCAACGTAAAAACAAAAACAAAAAACCTTTGACGTTTTCGACTCGCTGACAACTTTGCTGGAAACAAGGAAGCGAGTGACATCATGTTTCCACCAATCATGTAGGTTGATATTATTGTTTTTGAATTATTTAGGTTTTTAATTGTTTACTTTTGAGGAGGGTTGAAGGTAGTCTGAGGTCATTTCTCATCTTGTTAACAAACTGAATTATGCCGTTCATGGGAGAGGAGCTACTAATACTCCACAACTGTGCTAGAAAAGAGAGAGAATCTTGTATTTTGGTAATTTAACTCTGAGGAACTCTAAAAAGCTAATTGTGCTTAAAATCACACTTCAATAAAGTTTCTTGCTATATTATATAACTAAATGTTATATAATTTAAGTGAATAACTAGGTAGCGTTAGCAGCGGGCCTCAATACTGCCCACTTTTTGGCTCCTCAGTATCGTATATACAGTGTTCCACACTTTCGCTTCAGTATAATCAGACCAGCCAGAGTTGCTACCACTGCGTCTGTACCACTGCCAGTTTTGCCACCACTTCTGATTCCTTGTGGTACGGAAGCACTTCCTCTGGAAATAGCCGGGATCATTTCCACCACCAGGAAGAGGGACACCGCCAACAGCGATAAGACAGCAGTTGGCAGCACTGAGGCGCGGAGACCCATTTCCGTCCAGCTGGCCACGTGAGAGAGGCGTGCAGCCAACCCGGGCGCAGTAAAGTGCTGCCAGAGAGGTTTATATGCGAGCTGTGGGTAGCTGCTGCCAACTCGACGCAAATAAAGTGCCCGCAGCGACGCCGCTCCGTTTGTGCCGACGCGCCCGACTGTGGGAGGAAAGAGGAGGGTGGAAGTTTATTCCGCTGGAAACTGTCCCCCCGCCCGGCGCAAAGTTTCTTCGCTAAATGTCGCCCCGCGGCCGTGGAGCCGCCCTCGCAAAACGTTATTATGCGAAGGCGAAAATTAAAGCTCAAAGCGACGAAATATGCGCTGCAGGCACTCCAGTTTTGCCAACCCCTCTGTGTTCTCAAAACGTGCGCGCTGCGGTTCACCGTGCTCTCTTTTGACTTATTGTTTGTGAAGGCTGTCCGACGTGCCGCTGCGTGTTGAAATTCGAGATGAAACGTTGTGATGGCAAAGCAAATTACACGTCTCTCGTATGGTGATGGATGTCGCAAATGTGACTGGCTCGTTTAATGACAGGCTTGATATTGAGTTACAAGCAGTTTCTAAAATAGGCTATTCAGTTTCGGATTCTGGGTAATGCAACACATAACCTAGGATTTTTGGAAGCCACTAGTAAAACAGTGCTGATAAATAATTATTAATTTTAAAAAAAAAAACTTTTTTATCGGTTCGATATTTTTAGCTTTCCTAGCAATATATTTCTTATATCATTATGACTAGTTCAAAAAATTTGTTAATTATTTAAGTTAAGAATATATGACAGTAAAATAGCCTCTATGTTAACAGTATTTTTTTAAGTTTTATTGTAGTTGATATTTAAAACATGCGCACTGCAAAAGTAAACTGTATTTAATATTTCCCTGTGTTACTTAATCTAGAGTAAACAGTTTCGTAAATATTATCTGATGGAACAAATGCAATTTACTATTTTCCTGAAGAAAGAGAGAAGGAGAGACTTGTTTTTAATGCAATTTTGGTTAGTGTTTATCCTAATTGAGAGGAAGTGCTTGCAGTAAGATTTACATACAGAATACAAATACTAAAAATTCATTCGTGGGAGATATGCTGTGTTTAAAATTATACAAAGCGCGTTTGCTGCAATAAAGAGTATTTAGTGTGTGACATACGTGTGTAAATTGACATGAAAGCGTTAACTATACTAACACGTAAGGCTTGTCTAACAACGATCGGAAGAAGGTCCAACAGGAACTTTAATAAACAGGTCTTTAAAAGTGCATAAACTGCTTTTCCAGGCCGCTATGTGAGGATTATTAATATATCTGTGAGTACGCGAGTACAGTGTACATATATATATATAAATGAGAGCTCCGTTAGAAAGACACAATGATTGTTTCACAGAACTTAGAGTTCTTATGGCTGTATTGAAACTCGGGAACAGTATTTTGAACAACTGTTGTAAATGTATTCGCAGTTTGCGAATGAACTGCAGATAAATGCAAACGAAGATTCGTAATTTCTTTTATTCCACATTCACAGGTGTCCCAAAATAGTTTTTGCTAATAACGCGAGGCTCAGCTGTTTTTGTTTCTTATTTATCCTTGGAAGTTCTTATAATCGTCGAGGAAACACCTTGTATATGTAGTATATTTGTTATTATTGTGAGCTTTCCTTAATTAGAGTGGATAATTACCTGGCAAAAGTAACCAGGTCAAGTCCCGAATAATTATATGGTTTAACGACATTTCCACTCTTCAGGAAAATACAGTGTGTTATGGATGAGAAGCAGCGTTTCATCACGAACAAATTTCAGTTGCTGCTCATTTTAATTTAGAAAAGTAAAGGAAACAACTGTTATGATGAAATGATATTTAATGTTCCACAAAATACTCGATTTATTGTGTGCTGAATCTGTTAGCAAAATCAATACTTCAACATTTGTAATCGTGCCTCTTGGAAGAAGTATAAACACTAATTATAAACTTTTAAACTCTCCCAATTACAATTCCTCTGTCGCTCTCAGCGCTAATTTGTTTACAATTTACACCACTTATCGATACCGGCTTATTCTCTACCCCAAAGACTATACGTACTACGGCTTGTCGAATCGTTCGATAGAATTAATTAAAGATATTAATAACAGTTATAAATGATTGGTGGGATGCGATGAAGTCACAGTACAAATGTCGATATTTTTTTTATACTGTCAAAATATATATAGTCAGTTAAATTAGACAAAACGGACGTGATATAATTTTACACTCCCTGCAGCTTGCCGATTTAACTAAATCATAACATTTCACTACATGTTATTACTATTCAGGGAACACCGGACCACGACTTACTTCCTAATATTTAAGCTACAGTGTTGCAACACTGACAATTGTGTCTCAGTAGGAAACCAAAAAACTGCATCGTCCATTTCCCCACCGGCCGCTGTAACGAGCGTCCGACTCACTCTCCGACTCATCTCTGATTACATGGCGGACTCGAGACAGGTCATTGCAATCACTGCGCTCTTTATTAAAAACCGTGTTCGCTGCCTCTGCCAGTTTGACAACTCTTTTCCCTACCTCATCCCCGCTTTCGCAACTCGATATCCACACCCATCCGTTTCTGTGACCGCCCTCGTCTGTTCTCTTTCTGCCGAATCTTCAAAAATTTTGCCGAGGATGTCTGCCTGCCTCATTTGGTGGACGCACTGCGGGTGAGTAGCGGGTAGGGGGTGGGGGGTGGAAGAGATTGTCGGGGTGGCGCGCCCTCCCGGTATTGTTTTGTGCGGAGTAAGCGGAGAGCAGTGTCTGATTCCTCCCTACCCACTCGCTTTCTCTGCAGCATCTGGCCAGTTGGCTGGCTGACGTCATTAACGAGATTTTCTACGTCAAATGTAGTCGGGACATCGGAGCAGCGGATGGCTGCAAACTTTCCCCCGCATAGCGAGATTCTCTCGTGATTTCATTTCTCTTTTTGTCTTCGTAGTATAACAAAACTCGGTCACATTTTCTTTTTTACTGTCGGTCGTTAAGAGTAAATGGTTGCGCAAATGGGATTTGAGAGATAGTCATTCCATCTTATTGTTTATTCCGCTGAATGCATTTTTAATAACTCCAATAGAATATTTGACAACAGAAAATCAAGGATTGGTAGTAAATTTGAGACATTTTTAATTAACCTTTTTCGTCAATCTACTTCCCATGTTTTGAGACTATTGTGGCACCATTCTCCGTGAGTGTCAAAGCTACCATTTATATTGAAATGATTGTATAAACTGGCATGATACTTCGTAGGCATCTGAGATTTAAATTCCTTTGAGCACCATATGCTGCTGTATAATCTTATTAGTGTCGACTAATATTGTACTACTTATAGAAGGGACACATTTTACACAGAACTCATTGCCTAGATGTTTTGAGAGAACCTTTAATCCCCAACCTGAACGACTGGTACTTAGGACAGCATTACAGTTTGCTCCGAATCTGTTTCCCCGTTAGGATACTAACGATCAGCAAGTTTTGTAACCCATTTACTGTGGTATTTTTAACTGCTATTCTTAATTTTCTGACAACAACAGAACAACTCCGGGGAATCAGTTAGGTGAATTTCATAATGATCCAAACATTTTGTTACTTAATTTCTGTTACAAATAATTTTTGCTATATTAATCAGAAGCAATTTTTTCTGCTGTTGAAGGTATATGATAATTCATCTCTTTCCGTTAGATTGAAGTTCTCTAATTAAATTGCACCTTCAGATCAGATTCATGTCATTTTCGGGACATCAAACCAAATCTACTATTTTCCTGCATGTCTGTGGTTTCTTATTTGTATCACATATCAAGAATTCAGTTAAAATCGCTTCTTTTTTGATAGTGACGAACTGGTGCCCACAACTTCGTGTTTGTCAAGAATTTTGAATACTCCCTGACAAATCAACAACCCACCAGTGAAATTCCCGTTAAAATCGTTTCACACACTAAATACGTCGCACATGAATTATTTATATTTGTTAATAGCTGTAAAAACTGAAAAAGTGTCGTATTCTAGAACATTACTCAACAACATTTTACATTTTAGTAGATTCAAAAAACTTCTAGTTCGTTCTACGTGATTCAAAAGATTTTTTGGAACACTTTGGTCGAAATATGAAAATGACCTTTGTTGACCAATTTCAACCACCATAACTCCCACACCACCACAGCTACCGCCATAGTGCGCGAGGTTACTACCACAAACAAACACCAATGATCTGCGATTGGTAGTTGTGGCTGAAAAGTGGAATAAAGAGAGACTCACAGGTTTGATCGAAACATGGGATTACCCCTGGTCGACCACTTTCAACCACCATATCTCCCACATCCCACAGCTACCGACATGCAACTTCCATAATGCACGATGTGAGTCTCTAGGCTACTACCACACACAAACACTAGTGGTCTGCGCAACGTAGTACTGGCTGCAAAGCGAAATATAGGGACACAAACGTCTTTTTATATATAAGATTTCAGAGGAAATCATTGGAGCTTGTAGAGAATTTAGAGCATATTGCTGACATATTTAAAGTGATCTCTAGAAAATATGTAAAACCGAAATCAGGATGGCCGGACCAAGCATCGAACGTACGTCCACCCAAAAGCCAGTCCATGCTTTAACTGTTCACCCACTACGATGGGTTCGCTTCATGAAATCAACTTAAGTTAGTTTCAAAAGACTAATTTCATCCTTTGCATCTAATTGAGACGAGATAAGGTAAATTTTCCATACACAGTTTATTTGTAGTGCGTATTATGAGAGCTTTGTGGTGAGTTTGATTCTAATCCAAAAAACTTTTAAGTTTGTTGACCGGTCCGAAAAGTGCGGTTTTGACATTTGTAAAATCTTGGTTCGAAATCCAGTACGCCATTCCAGATTTTTTGTTTTTATTGCTACTCAAAATCACCCAAGACGAGTACCGATATGATTCTTTGATGATAGCCATAGGCGTGTTTTTTTTTTATTTTCGTTGTTATCAGTCCTCGTTCGCCACAGTCTAGCGATACTGTCTTCAATGAGTCGCAAGACCACAATTCAGGGTTGGTGTTTATTTTCTGAGCCAATAATGAAAAAACAAATATTTATGATCAAAATTGGTTCCATTGTTTCTAAAATATTCTCTTCACTCTTCATGCGTCTGAACCAATTTTCGAACCACTTTTTCCACTCCGGTTGTCGAAAATCGTTGACCACGCAATTTATTTTTGATGTGCGGGAATAAAAAAAAGTCATTGAGTGCCAAATCTAGGCTGTACGGCAGATGACCCATCAATTTTATGTTTTGACTGGTCAAAAATTCCTTTGTTTGAGCCGATATGTCACAGCTCGCATTGTCATAATGAAGAATTATTCGCCTATTCTTCAACTTTTACCGAATTTCTGCAAAGACTTCTGGTAAACAAATGGTCGTGTACCATTCAGAGTTGACCGTCCTTCGTTGCTCTAACGCCACTGTCGCCACGTAACCGGTAATGCCGAAGAAACGGGCAACCATTTGTTTCAATGTGCTTCTTCCGCGAACAACTTTTGTCGGATTTTGCTCGTCTGGGAAGACCCATACAGTCGATTGCTGTTTTGTTTCGGGCTCATATGCATAGATCCATGATTCGTCACCTGTGTAGATGTTATACACAGCCTTTGATGCACTTTTAACGTATTTTTTTTAACATTTCCTTGCACCAATCTACACGAGCTTCCTTTTGAGCGTTTGTCAGATTATGCGGGATCCAAGGCGAACAAATCTTTTTTGAGGCCAAATGATCATGCAATATTTTATTGATGCTTGTCATACTAATGCCCAAAGATGCCTCAACCTCACGGTATGTCACACGACGATCTTGCTTTATCAGTTCACGCACAGCATCGATGTTTTCTGGCAAAACAACCGATTTTGGACGACCGTGACGGAATTCGTCCTGAAGCGAACTTCGGCCACGATTGAATTCGCTATACCAGTTTTTTTACAGTGCTATATGATGGTGCTTTATTGCCGTATAAAGAATTAAGTTCATCGATGCACTCTTGTCTTTATAATCCACGTCGACAGTTGTGAAAAATAATCGCACGAAAATGTTCACGAGTTAATTCCATTTTTCTCCCGAGATGAATTTTGAAAGTTACTTTAAACAACAAATCGCGCTCAAATGGCCCATTGTTATGAATAAGGCTATGTTCAACAATGTCAATGTTTCCATTGGAAACGTCAGATGGCACCTGGCCACACTTATTGTTGCCGAGGCCAGAAATATAAATAGCAACCCTCGTACCAATTATTTGAATGATGGAGCGAGGATTAAGATACAATGTGAATGCTCAAGCAATCGCAGATACTGCTGTTCGATCGTTAGGCGGTTTGGCACTTGTAGCCGAAGTCGTAAACAAATATACTGCAGAAAGCAGAGAGTTTGCTGAAAGAAGCGCTGCTAGCTGAATGTTTATTATGAGCTGTCGACAGCGCCCTCCGACTTCGCTCGTTATGTACTAATGAAGCTCCACTTCCTTCGCGAGTCTTACACGAACTCACAGACAGAGCTGCGATTCTGGCTTCGCTGATTGCAAATGTTTCGTACAGTTCTGGAAACTGTGCGGCATTAAACATCATCACTGTTAACTGAGAAGATCATACTGCAGGTGGTAGGAACATATCTGAATAGTGAATCAGCAAAGGATAATAATTCTCAGCAACGAATTTAATTGTTCTCATTTACTTCACATCATTACATGAAATGTTTTTAGAAAGTAATACCTGCACACGCCTACCATTCTCTTAATCTTCTCGTTTCTTAACTACGACTTGAAAACAATTTCATTTACACTGATTTCGTCAAATTCATCATTCTCGGCGGAACCTTTTCCTCTAAAACTGTTATAAAACGTACTGTTCTTCATACGAAAATTGTTTGTTTTTTCCCCTCAGATGTAGTAAATCTATCACTATTAGTCCTCAGTTAATGTTATGTTATACTTGTTTTGTGTGTGTGTGTGTGTGTGTGTGTGAGTGTGTGTATCTGTTTTGACGCATTTTAGGCAGATTCTTCTACAGGTTTATCTTGTTTCAGCTAGTCAAGAGTGATTAAAAATTTTATCTTCTGCTATTACTAACGAAAGCTTGAATTAAATATTGTAATTGGCAGTTCTATTCGAAATTTTTGTTCAGCTGATAATTGCGAGATCTAATTTGTTTAATTTGTAGTAACTCTGTTTTGCTTTAATGATTTGATACTTTGCCCTGTTAGTAGCAAACGCCGTAGATTTTGACGACTGAGGATTCCATTCATTCGAAATGTGACATAATGTGTTATTATTTACATGTTGTTCCTCTATAGTTTACTTAGTGACAGCACGTACGATTTCACTACGGATGCTGCTGTACATAACCTTGGAAGAATACACGCTATTGTAAAAGTTAGTGTTAACAGGTCGACGTTTATGCTGTTCTAAACGTTAAAGGTGCTGCAATCGACTTCAGTTAATTATTTACGGAGTAAAATTCTCTTTAGATCGTCAGTTAGGTATTACCATCATGCAAAATTTTAACATCTTTAATATTATTCCTACGAATTTCTCGTATTAATAATGATAAATTATCTTTCTTTCAGCTAATTCATTTAGATTTAAAATCCCATCTGGGTAAAAACTTTAGAGATGATTTTCTGAATTAGTTTACTGTTTGTGTCCAAATCCCCAAGGCGCTAAATGTGAATGATAACACTGTAAATAATCACACCAATTTTTAAACAGTAAAAAAAGTATTTAACACTTATATCTGGTTGTTGAATGTTATCCATTTAACTCATTTAACGTAAGCAGAATTATTACATGTACATCGGCATCATACTTTGTTGTATTAAAGAACAACATATTCCAGTGATTAGCTCATTGATGCTGCTCTTAAATTATTTATGGCCATGCGAGTTTCTACTACATTCATTCTTTTTCCATCAAACCAACAGGAAATCTGACGAAAATATTTGAAATATGGTTAAGTTTTGACAGTTACAAGAATCTAAAAAATATAAAGCTAAGACTTTTAAGAACCCATTTTAAATAAGATCGATTATGGTAAATACAAAATTTCGTAATACTGATGTAAGTTCCGAGTTAACTGCAGGCTACAAACTCGGGTTAACCGTACTAATAAAACATTTTGTTAAATGTTATGATACACACCGCTATTAAGTGGCCAAAATTCTCAAAAACTACGATACAAATTCACTAAATTTGTGGTGTGAGCAAGAAAAAAACATTTTAAAATAATTAACAAATCTGAGAGATTGTAACTGCAAACTTTAGATTAGTATTTAAAACAAATTTGTTCTCAGTTACTCATAAGTGCAAGTACTGTCCAGGAAATTATCCAGAATCATTTACGAGATCCCAAAACCTAAAGACATGAATATTGATTTTTTTTTCAAGTAAATATCATCGTTTACATAAAACTATATGTCAGAAAATCGTAACGGCTTGCATGTGTTGAAAATGGAGTACTGGGCCGTTATCGTCTAAATAACACGCCGTCATCCACTAACGGAGGGGTTATCACGCTATTGGCTGACCATTTCCAGGATAATTGGTAACTCACGTTTTGGTGACCAGTGTCAGGTTAGGTCACATTTGACTACCAATGTAAGGATGGCTCACAAGTTGGAGAGGGTGCAAAGAAGGGTTACTATATTTGTCTCTGAAAATTAACGCAAAGAAAAATCAGTAACTGGTATGATAAACGAGCTGGAATGGGGTTCATTGGAAGAAAGGAGAAGGACGGACAGAGTCATAGGAGTGTACTGATGATGAGGAGTGGGAAGATATTGGAGGAAGAATCATGAAAGGTGTGTGGAAGGGAAAAGATGACTATGTCTACAAGCTGCACACGATTTCTGACATAACCGTGTCGGAAAATTCTCTTTCGTAGGTAAGAGGAGCCAGGTATTAGCATAAAGTGCCAAGAGAAATGATGAATAATTTTCCAAAAACGTTGAAAGAATTTAAAGTTGAAATTTGGAGAAGATAAAAATAGGCGGGTACAGGAAAGGGGGAAATGGGTTGTGAGGTCCCCACTCACCAGTCATTACTAAGTGTTATTGTCATTTTATTAATTGATTGTAAATAAATTTATAATTTCATTTGTAAAAAAGGTCTTCCAGCATAGTAGATTGTACAGTATGGGGTAGTTTTAAGTTATTTTTAGTGATTTCATGTAACGGAAGTTGGCAATACTGTAAGAGTATGAGATTGAGTGTCGTGGAAGGAGGAAGCCAATATGGCGAGAGAGGCTGTTTTGAGCGAGCATAGCGGGCACATGTGATTGCGGCTAGAGTAATGAAAATTTGTATAGAATATTGTGTCAGTAACAGCATTGGTTTTATGTGAAATTTTAAGTAAAATAAATTGTGAATTGTAGCAAAAGTGCAGTGAAATTCATTTACATAATATTACAACATCCGTTGCGCGAACTGATAGATTATTGAAACTTTGGTAATAAAAGTACATTATACTGTATATTAATATAATCGGCGAGGTGGTAGCGACGACCGTTAAAAGGCACGTTAGGGCCAAGTGCAAAATAAAACGGGCTATCAAACCTTGTTTGTCGCAGTCAAAATAGCGATAACAGGGACCTCGCAAAGTGGCGACGAATCTGCCAGGATAAGTGCAAAATATTGCATTTATTCAATAACGACCTTGGGTATTCTTCG